>CM041783.1:86123116-86723116 GCA_023374045.1 Limonium bicolor | reverse complement strand
AATTAAACAAGCATAAATGTCAAATTTAAGACATTATGTGGAAATTTGGTAAATAAATGAAAGTTATATGGTGAGGCCGAGAATTATAAGTGTTTTTGGGACATTTATGTGTAATTTATTTTGTAAGCCAAATGTTGTAATAAGGCCATGTACTTTAGGCCATTTTATTTATGCATTTACAAGCTTTTATTTAAGTTTAGGTGATATTCAATTATTACCGAAAAGAAGTGGGGCTTAGAAGTAATTAAATTAAATTTGGGGGCTTTAGAATAATAAGGCCGAAAATTAGAGTTAAAAAGGAGTTAAAATAAAGTTTATAAGATTTTATAAAGTTTTGGGGTTAAATGGTGAATTTTGGAAACTTAGGGGTTGAAACCGTAATTATAAGGAATTGGTGGTCAAGGAAATATTAAGGTGGTCAACCTTGACCATATGCTAGGTTTTGACCAAATTAGATAAGTTAAATAACTTATTTAAGGTTTTATAATAAGGTAAGTATCTTAAGGTAATATTTTCATAACATATGTGGTAAATATGTTATTACCGAAAATTAAGGGTGTACAATGGTATTTTAAACACCCATGGGCTATTAGGAATTTTTAGGAATTTATTTGGTGGATTTTGGAATTAAAATAAACTATATATGTAAAATATATAGTTATATGTCATTATGACTTTGGAGAAAAATAGATGGTGGAATGGTAAATATTGAAAGTATATGGGTTAATAAGGATATTTATAACCCTTTGGTGGAATTTGGAGACTTTTAGAATTGTATAAGAGTATTTAATAAGATATGCGTATAATATATGGTTTAATGATATTATAAAACTATATGTTATAAATAGGGCCAAATGGCAATTATAAAACAGCACAAGGGCTGTTCGGAATTTAAAAAAATAACCATAGGTTATGCTCTTTTATAAGTTAGAAATGTTATATTAAATGGAATATATAACATGGTATGATTTAAGGGGTGATTTTGTAAATTAAGGAAACTATGGTTTATGGAAAAGAATAAGATTTTCTTATGGTTCCTAAGGGGCAATAATAAATAGTTTTGTATAAAAACTATAGGTTATAAGTTAAGGGAAGTAAAAATATCATAACAAATGATATTAGAATATGGTATAACATTACATAATGTTATGTGGTCAAACGGAATTTAAATAAAGTTAAGGGCTATACCGAGTTAATAAGAGTTGGAAAATGAATTTTAGACTAAGGTCTATAATGTTATAAATGTTATAACAATTATATGGTTTAGATGGAATTAATATAAGGAAAGGGTACTCGCATAAAATAATGTGACAAACTATAAATGAATGGGATTTATAAACTAAGGTATTTATGAAATAAACCTTAGGAGTTGTAAATGTACAACATAAAATGTTACATAATATTAGGATAACAATCTTAATATAAGTTGTACAATACAATACAACTAATGGGAATAATCATCTAACATAAGATGATAAAATGTAACATATGATATAAGAGTTTATTAAACTCATGGGAATTACCTACGTGGTAGATATATACATACACAAGGATAATGTATATAAGGTGGATATATATATTGGTTGGAAACCATATGATTTAATGGTGGTGGTTATACAAAAAAATGTATAGTTATGAACTATAAGTTATGAGTTTTGGATACAATACAAAAAAAAAAATAATGTACTACAATCATGCATGAATACATGCAACTATAGGATATGTACCTAAGCAAGATGGTGGACAAGATTTAAAAGAAATACAACGAATTAAACTTAACAGTTGAAATGTTATGACGTACGCGTTTAAGTAACGAAACCGACTGTTTTAGAGAAACCCGCAACGAACAACTGTAGAAAACAGGGGTGAACTGTAACACCCCTCTCAATATTCACGGTATAATCTCTCACGTAGCAATAAATAAAACGTCTCGCAGGGGAAAATAAACAACAATTACAAAATTCACTCGGGTGTCACCGGCCATTACTCGCCCATGCGAGCAACGTAGCCAACTACATCCAACTTCCAAATAAACAAACTGCTAACCGCAGTGATAACGAGAAACTCCTATACATCCACTACAGCCATAAAACCATAACATCGACAAGTGAGCGTCTACCCAATCCTGAATACACAACCTTACCATAATACAATTCACCATCTTCATTGCTATACAACATCTCCAATGTGGTGACAAAAGTAACACTCCAATTACCCTGTTCCTGCTCTTCAGCTCCGACGATGATAAACAACCTGTAATGGGTGTAGTATCAGCGATAGACGCTGAGTATGCCGGTCCTGGACCCTAATGGTCACTTGTCATTTTAACCATCTTATTATTAGATTGGTTTCATGCTTTTCCTTTTTACAGTTATAATCAAAACTGAAGCATAAATGTAATATATATTATCTACCATCCCATATCCATAATCATTTAACCGTCCATCCAATCCAAACATTCATTTAATATTCCATACAACATTTATATATCGAACGTATCGAGAAATAACAATATAATGTACAATGTACATTCGCCGTAGCGTACATTTTTCATATTTAATTTACCTTAGCCATGTAGGCTCCATCCAACCATCAACACACAATAAAATAACCACAAGTATAACCAATGAACAACAAAGCGAAACAACGAGAATAATAAACAAGTATTAAGTCTCGTCCATAGTATTGTTCGTCACTGTATAAGTCTCAATTGTTTTAGTTGTTCAGTTATACCTAGTGACAATGTCTCGTTAAAATGACATGTCTCTAGTTACCCATATATTATGGCGGGTCACCCACGGCAGTAGCCACTCAACGGTAGAGTCTCCGACCAACGAGCCATTCTAGCTCATGGGAAATTTTCTTGATACTTACGGACCCGTACGCGGACATCCTGGTATCGTTTTTGTGATCAAACGCGCACCAAGAGCCACATCCTCTTGGCTTTACTTTCATTCCATTAATTAATTAATTATACCATCGCATCGCATTACCAAATTTTCTAACACAGCAGACTAAGGTCATTAGTCCAATCCAGAGTCTGTAAACTCGGGATCCAGTGCTAGATACAAGAGCGGCGTATAGAAAGGCCAATGCTCCGATAAAAGTCTAGATAATATGTATATGTTATTATCATAGTGCTACAACGTTTTACTTACGTCCCTTATATTTCATATAAGATAGCACCATAGCGCCTAGTTCGTTATATATATATAGGTTCTATATACGAACCAATACTGTTAACTCAACAACAGTAAATAATAAGCAGCTATAAATATACAGTTCATGCATATTAATTATCACATTCAGACAAACAATCTTATCACAGATCACACAGATGTCTGAACTGAGGAAGCCCTCAGGGACAATCAGAGACACATAACAACATACAAGTTATATCAACCAAAATCCGAGCCCAAGGAGCAACCTTAGGACAACTCGATCAAACCCCTTTACATACCGTTCACCCTGATTGTATTACGGTGGAGTATGAATCAGCAAGATCCTATGGCCTTGTAGTCCGCTAGCTCGTCGAGCGTTTGTCAGAGTACAATCTAAACGGTAATAAACTATAAGTCAGTCTCCATGACTAACTACATCCGGTATCTCCGAATAATAAGTAACCCCGACAGTTCACCCCTGTTTTACAGTGTTCGTTAGGGTTTCTCTAAAACAGTCGGTTTGTTATTAGACGAGTACGTCATAACATTCAAACGTTTAAGTTTAATTCGTTGTATTTTCTTTTTAATCTTGCTGTCCAATCTAGCTTAGGTACATATCCTATAGTTGCATGTATTCAGCATGATGTAGTATATATTATTTTTTTGTATTGTATCCAAACTCATACTTATAGTTCATGACTATATATATATATATATTTAATAACTACCACCATTAATCATATGGTTTCCAACCAAAAGATATATCCACCTTATATACATTACTGTGTATGTATATTTACCACGTAGGTAATTCCCATGAGTTTTAATACCTCTTATATCATATGTTACATTTTATCCATCTTATGTTAGATGATTATTCCCATTAGTTTGTATTGTATTGTACAACTATATTAAGATTGTTATCCTAATATTATGTAACATTTTGTTTGTACATTTACCAACCTAAGGATTATCCATAAATGCCATAGTTTATAGATCCTCTTCATTTATAGTTTGTCACATTATTTTATGTGAGTACCCTTCCTTATATTATTCCATCTAAACCATATAATTGTTATAACATTTATAACATCATAGACCTTAGTCTAAAATTCATTTTCCAACTCTTTATTAACTCGGTAGAAAGCCCTTAACTTTATTTAAATCCCATTTTGACCACATAAATTATGTAATGTTTACCCTATTATAGACTATCCATACTATGTGATATTTTTTTATCCTTAACTTAATTAACCTCCAGTTGTTATACAAAACTATTTTATATTGCCTCTTAGGCACCATAAGAAAATCTTATCCTTTCCTTAGGCCATAGTTTCCTTAATTTACAAAATCACCCTTTCTTATTACCATGTTATATATTCCATTTAATATAACATTTCTAACTTATAAAAGAGTATATCCTATGGTTATTTTTTTGTAAATTCTGAACAGCCCTTGTGCTATTCTATAATTGCCATTTGGCCCTATTTATAACATATAGTTCAATAATTCACTAAACCATATATTATACACATATCTTATTAAATACTCTTATATGATTCTAAAATCTCCAAATTCCACCAAAGGGTTACGAATATCCTTATTAACCCATATACTTTCAATATTTACCATTCCACCATCTTTTTTCTCCAAAGTGTCATAATGACATTATAACTATATATTATACATATAGTTTTATTTTAATTCCAAAACATTCCAATAAATTTCTAAAAATTCCTAATAGCCCATGGGTGTTTAAAATACCATTGTACACCCCTTTATTTTCAGTAATAACATATTTACCACATATGTTATAAAAATATTACCATAAGATACTTATCTTATTATACAACCTTAAATAAGTTATTTAACTTATCTATTTTGGTCAAAACCTATCATATGGTCAAGGTTGACCACCTTAATATTTCCTTGACCATTAATTTCCTTTATTCACGGTTTGTACCCATACTTTTCAAAAATTACCATTAACCCCAAAACTTTATAAAATCTTATAAACTTTATTTTAACTCCTTTTAAACTCTAATTTTCGGCCTTATTTTTCTAAAGCCCCCAAATTTAATTTAATTACACCAAATACCCCATTTATTTTCGGTAATGCATTTATACTACTTAAACTTAATTAAAAGCTTGTAAATGCATAAATAAAATGGCCTAAAATACATGGCCTTATTACAAACATTGTCTTGCAAAATAAATTACACATAAATGCCCAAAATACATATAAATTTTCGGCCTCACCATATATTCTTCATTTATTTACCAAACTTCCACATAATGTCTTAAATTTGACAATTATGCTTGTTTAATTAGTTTATAAAATTTATTAAACCATTTCTTAACCATTTTAAAGGCCAAACATGACCTTATTTTACTTCTTCACTCACGGCAATAACTATAGAAATAGCTTAGAACATTTTAACTTAGCAAAGTTAATGTTTAAGTGATTTATACCTTGATTTAGCTTAGGTAAATCCTTGTTTGGATTCGCCACCTTAAGGAGAATTTCTCCAAGCTTCTCTTACATGTTTTCAAACAAAACAAGGCCTAGTTAGTCTCCAAAAAAGATCTAACCATAAGAAGTAATTTAATCATGAAAATCATGGATTTTTACCTTAGATCTTCAAGCTTGGTATAGATCTACTTCGGCCCTACTTTTCCAGAAGAGAAAAGTATCAAAACACTCTCAAGAACAAGGTATAAACCATGGGTGAATTAGCTTGGAAGATAGTTAAGTTTTACCTTGTTTAAGATGCCAAAATGGTGTTTTTTGGCTTGGATCTATCTACTCCTTGTAGATCTTGGTATACCAACTGAATCTACATGAAAAGGAGAAGAAAATAAGGCTAGGAACAAAGTTTCACAGCCGAATTTGAAGGGAATCAAAAGATATGAGCTTAAAGCACATTTTTGTACCTTAAGAACAAGTTTGAGTTTCTCAACCTCCCTTCCCGTTATGGCCGAGATTCTTCCTTCATTTAACTTCCAACAACCTAGATTCACGGATGGAAGGGTTGGAGCTTAGATCAATCGAAAAAGGAAGAAAGATGAAGAAATGGGCATTTTTATGCTTAGAAGCTTACCTAGAGCTTGATCTCTCCTCAATGGACTTGGGAACCTTACCTTCGGTCAGAGGAGCCAAAGGAGAGTTTGGCAGTGAGCTCCCGTTTGGAATGGAGCTAATGAGAGAAGGTGACCTAATTTGGGCTTAAAACACATTTTTGCATTTTTTATGCCTTTAGTGATTTGATGACTCACCAAGGTTGATTGTAATTGATAATTGATGGGTAAATTCGGTGGAGACAAGGAGGGGGCAGCCGTGTATGATTGGAGAAGGTGGGTGCATGATTGACTCCAATTTGAATAAAAAATGGACAAATAATGTTACGCTCCAAAGCTACGGGGTCTGGTTCCCCAGAATATGTAGGTGGTCGGGTCTCGCTAACTGACTTCAGCCAGTTCGTTTCCCTGGGCTGTGGCGGGTGGGCTGGTGCTCCTCCTATCTGAGTACCCAGCTGTGCAATAACGGCTGCAACCGTCTCAGCAACTCCTGGAATGCCGGGGTCACCGCCTCCACCTCTACCAGTACCACGCCCTCTAGTACCACCAGACATCTGTAGTACAGTATGTCACATAAATACTCGGTAAATTACCGTACCCAACCAATAGATATTAAATTGCCTTAAGGCTAACCTGTCACGCAATTCGTGTTACTAGACACAATATCCTTTTAAAACGAATCGTCTCGTACCTCCTAAATGTTTCCCAATATTTCCCAAGTCCTAAGCTCACTGTCTTAACTTATCTTCTCGTCATCAGAGCGGTACTCCGCTCTGATACCACTTTTGTAACACCCCTCTCAATATTCACGGTATAATCTCTCATGTAGCAATAAATAAAACGTCTCACAGCGGAAAATAAACAACAATTACAAAACTCACTCGGGTGTCACCGGCCATTACTCGCCCATGCGAGCAACGTAGCCAAACTACATCCAACTTCCAAAATAAACAAACTGCTAACCGCTGAAATACCCCGTAATTAAAAATAGTGATTACTTAGGCTAATAAATAATTTAGAGGCTTAATTAAGTATAAATAATCACAAGGGAACAAATCCCGAAGAAAACGGATCCTTAAAAGGGATTAAAATCACTAACGAACCTTAAAGCGCGTTTTTCGAGGTAACCGGGAAAACGTGTCTTTAAGCGGGTCAAATAGACTCGTAACAGTTTTGGTCAACTAAATAATCATTAATAAATGTTAGTGAAGCTTTAGGACCAATAAAATCAATAAAACGAGAGATTAGTAAAAACTGTCAGAAACGGGAAGTTGTGGGGAAGAAGTATAAATAACTCAAACTAGTGTGTCAAATATTGGAATAAAATTTTAAAATCCTCATGAGTGCTGTGTGCTGTCCGATTTTACATATATACACACACACTCTACTTCCTTTTTTATAAGAGGACAAAAGAAATAAAAAGACATAAAGTAACCCACACCCTCACTTTCTACTCTCTCTCCTACACTCTATTCTCTCACCCACGTACCCATCTCCTTCCTCCTCTCTATTTCTCCTTCTCCAAATCGACACCCATGGAGAAATAAGAAAACACCCACAAACTCTATCTTCTCTCCTTTGTAACTCCCTCAAAACTCTTCCAAAAATTACACCATTGTCTTCCTCTCCTCAAGAGCTACATTTCCCTCTTTCCAAAAATTGAAAACAAGCATTTTCGTTTTCATGGGTATATCCCATTTGGAGCTTCAACACCACCATTAGAAGGCCCTCCTTCTCCTTGTTCTTTTAAGGTAAAAACATTCTCAAAAACTACATCTTTTTCTAGCCTAAAGGGCAAAACGAAAATGTGAACTAAACCCTTGCTTGCTCCTCTTATGCCCAACCGGGTTTGGCATTTTGAGAGGGGTGGAAAGATCATTCTTGAGCTGCTCCAAGTATTTCATAAACCCTTACAAGGTAATGAAATCTCCAAACCCTACAACTTGCATTAGAAGCTAAATAATGTGTAGAGTTAGTTTTAGTATTGAAGTATGTGTGTGTGAATGGTTGTAGTGTTAGTGGATTGAGTTACTAAAACCGGTAGAGAGAGGGAAGAGGAAGAAACAAGAAGAACAAAGGAAATCTAGAAGAAAAGCAAGGTAAGAATGCTCCTTTGTGTAACTTGGTATATATATGTATGTAACAGTTTTTGGTAGTTTGAAATGAGTAATGGAAATGGTAATGTATTAGTAGTGTAATGTGTAGGATATAAGTATTTTGAAGCTTTAAAAGATGTGCAAAAATTATTGAAAACAGATTGGGAATTAGTGTTAATGTGCAGGAATTTTAAGAGTGGTTTAGTGTTGTTGTGGGTATATGAGAGCTTGTATATTGATGTCTATTGAAACAGGTGAAATGAGTGTTGAAATGTGAACTAGAATATGTGGTGAGGGTGTAAAAATATAGGGGAGGTTATGTCGAAATTTATATAGGATTAGGACACTTAGTGAATTTTAAACTAGGTGACTAAGGTGAGTGTGTAACAGATTTTTATTAAGATAGGCGTAGGGTAAGTTGAGAGGGATAGATAATGTATTCTAATACATTAGGAGTGTTAGAAATGACATTAGAAGAGGGAACTAATGTTGGAGAGAGTTAGAACAAAAATATGTAGCATAATGTAGTGAGGGAAGAAACTAGTGTAAGTGTTGATTGAAACTTGGAGAATTATGTGAGTGAATGAGTATAGAAAGGTGTAAAGAGTTAATGAGTGAATTAAGGTGTATTAGGAGGTTTAATTAGTGTTAAAACATGTGGGATTAAGTGTAGGAACAATGGGGAAATAATGGGTAAGAAGAGGGACTGAAACAGAAATTAAAATGCAAATACTGGGGCGGACCGACCTTGGGACCGAACTTGCAAGGTCGGTCGAGCCCAGATTTACAAAGACGGGAAAGCTTCTGGAATCGACCGGACTTGCGACCGGACTTGCAAGTTCGGTCGGACTAGAAAATTCTCCCGTCTGTAACCTACTGGAATGGACCGACCTTGCGACCGGACTTGCAAGGTCGGCCGACTCAAAAATTTTCCGTCGGGTAAGTTACTGGAATGGACCGACCTTGCGACCGGACTTGCAAGGTCGGTCGGGCTAAAATTCGCCTGTAGCGTAACTTACTGGAATGGACCGACCTTGGGACCGGACATGCAAGGTCGGTCGACTCCAGAATTTCGAAACCAAAACTTACTGGAATGGACCGACCTTGCGACCGGACTTGCAAGGTCGGTCGGCCAGAAGAGTTTCGGTAATCTGAGCTACTGGAATGGACCGGACTTGCAAGGTCGGTCGCAAGTCCGGTCCGGTCAAAAAAAAAATATATTATTTAAATTAAATATATATATATATATATATGTATATACCTACATATATCTATATATATGTACATGTATGAAAGCATGCCAAAGTAAGTAAGAAAGTGAACTTAAGTAATGAAAAATAAGTAAGTGAAGTGTAGTGTAAGAAGTGTAAGGACATAGTAAGTAGGAGTTAAGTTGATGATAGGTAAATTAATCATTCAATTGTATGTATATAATAGGACTTGATTTGTGACACCGAAGGACGTTTGGAAACACGTGCAACGGTGAACGGTATGGATTCCTCATGCCCCGTATGCTATCTTGGTTACTCTGATTTGTGTGTTGTGTGCTAATTGATCACCAAATAAGATAAATGCACGAATCGGAGTTAATATGCATACTTGTGATTATGTAGTGTTGTATGTTGTGAATATTCTCTTAAATTTTAGTTTGTATAATTCATGAAATGTGTGGATGATAATGAGTGTGTGTACGTATGATGTACTGTACCGTGACCGTTTATTATTGTGTTTGGACTTCTAACTTGTTCCTAACAAGCTAACCATCCTAACTTAAATTGGTAATTAAATTGGAATGAGTAGAAGTCCGATATAGTTTCGGCCACGCGTGAGGATGCGGAGTCACGAGAGGTTGGCTCCAATTCCTGACTCTTAAACTGGTCCGCGGCCCAAATCCCTTAAGTGGGTAGCATCCCGGATTGGTGAGTCAAGTAAATCCCGGAGGTGGGACGGCGTAGTCCCCAGGGCCGGAGGTCCCGACGACTTAACTTGAGTATAAGTAAGTAAGTAAGAACGAGTAAGTGAAGTAAATGAAAGTAAGTAATTGTAAGTAAGAAAAAGTAAGTGATGAGTAAAAGAGTAAAAGCATTCCGATTAACCCGGATGCATAATTTGGCTAACCTTGTGAAGGTAAGTAAGTTGTGTGCTATTGTATTGATGCCTTGGATTTTAATGAATTGTATAAGCATGTATGTTGTATGAAAAGCATGTATGTATGAAATAAATGAACAGCATGTTTAGTGGACGTCAAATAGTCGGCGTGCCCTAGCTAGCACGCGGTATATGCGGAGTTTATACGCAGCGTTTGCTGAGCCCCTTGGGGCACCATTTTTACTACACGCAGGTAACCGCGAGGGATGAAGATGTGAAGATCTAGTTTCATTTCTTTTATCTTCTTTTTGGAATGTAAACACTGGATTATGATGGGTGTACTAAGTAGTACATGGCTGTAACTTTTGAATAGCCGGTGTACCATGGGGTACACCTTTTTGGATTTTGATAGAATGGAATTGGTATAGATGAGTAGCCCTAGGAACTCATTCTTTTGGAACTTAGAAATGATGTAATCGAATATACTTTAATACTCGGTGATCCAATGATGTAAGTATTCGGTATATAATGTTTTGGTAAGTAATTTAGTAGCTCGGTACGTTATGTTCATCAGATCGTGACTGTAAGTAAGGTAAGCCTAGCTAGCCGTATGGGCGGTTAGCGGCGTTGTACCACCCGCCGTAGTAAGTATGTAATATTTCCGCTGCGAACTCGTAAGATTAATAGGACGATTAGACGGTAAGCCTAGAATTAGCGGTTGGCGTGTTACAAAAAGTGGTATCAGAGCGTAGTTACGCTCTGATGTCCATAGTACCGAGCATAGGGGATTACCGAGTTAGGATTTCAACCGTCTTAAGATGGATACTTAGAAACCTAACTAGGAGCTACCGTTGTTAACAACGGATACCCTTGACGTTCTTAGGAACGATACCTTGCTTAAATTTCAAGACCCTTAGGTCATATCTTGCAAAGCCTAATGTAACTGTTAAATATTCAGATGTCAGGAAGAGGTCCAGGCCGCCCTAGAGGAGGGGGCAATGACGGACCCGGCGCGCAGACGATAGCTGAGATCGTCGCCGCCACGGTAGCGCAGATGCTACCCCAAGTAATCCAAGTTGTACAACAATCTCAGCAAAACCAACAAACTCAAGCGGGGCCAATCCCTCCCCCGCCACCCAGAGATGCAAACTGGGTAAAAGCTGTAGCGGAGCTCCGCCCTCTGCTTTAGGGGCGAGAGTGACCCGGCTAAGCTCGAGGCCTACATCTCCGAGATGGAGACGGCCTTCGAAACCCTCGAAGCTCCTGCTGGAGTTCGAGTCAGAGTGGCAGCCTACTACCTCAAAGATGCTACAATGGATTGGTGGAAGCTGGTCAAGCATGAGCATGTAAGCGACCCCACATTCGACTGGGATTCTTTCGCATCACTCCTTCGTTCCAAATACTACCCCGAGCATGTTAAAACCAAGAAAAGGCTAGAACTAGATGTCTTGAAGATGACAGACAAGATGACTGTCGACGAGTACTACCGCACTTTCACTTCTATTCTTCGTCTCCTCCCTGATCTAGGTTACACCGGCCAGGTGTTGGTCGATCGCTTCTATGGCGGTCTGAGCCATCGCCTTCGGTACGGTATGGGCTACACGAGATTTACCTCCCTTCAGGTAAATATCAGTTAACCCTTAGTATCAATTCAAACTCCTTGAATTCCTTAAATTCCTTGAATTCTTTGAATCTTTCATTATTCCTCCTTAAATGAGAATCCCGGCTAATACCTGAGATTTCAGGAGTGTTATCACGCGGCTTCTCGCGTTGAGATCACTTGCCAGTTAAGGGATGAAGAGACCGCGCTAAAGCGCAAGGCCAACAACAAAAACACCAGCACTGAGGAGCAGAACCAGGGGAAGAGCTGGAAAAAGAAGAAAGGGAATTTCTTTCAGCAATCCCAAAAGAAATCCCAGGGTGAGAGCAGTGCCCATGCTGAGCAGGGCAAACCAGCTGAGCTTCTTCAGCTTGGTTATTCTGCACCGGTGGCAGCAAAGCCACTGAGATCACACCCACCAAAGGGTAAATTCCTAATCCAATTTTTACTCGTATAAGTAATGTATCTAGTATATCCACGCACACATGTGCTAACCCTCTAACCTCAGGTTCTAGCTCCGGTGTCGCCAAAACCTTCTCCGACGGCCGCACCTATGTGTGCAGAAAGTGCAACCAGGACCATCCTGGTAAAGACTGTTATGGGAGAGACATCAAGTGCTACAACTGTCAGAAGCTGGGACACACAGCTAATAGATGCCCAGAGAGTGCTAAGCCAAAAGGAAACTTTCAGAACTACAAGCAGAGAGAGGGCAAGGAGGTGGCATCTGGCGATGCACCGGCCCAGCAGGTGCCACAGGGACAGGGATCCCGGGGACCTCAGAGGGGCGCACCTCAGAGGCTGCCTGTTCTCCATGTTATCGACCGTGATGGGTCCGGTTCGAAATCCGGCCCAGGTAATCATCTAAACCTTTAATCCTTGAAGTAGCATAACTAAGTAGTAGAATAATTGTTTGAATGAATGCATGAGTAAATATGTGAAGTATGTATGAAGCATGAAATGAAGTAGTTGAAACTAGTACTTACCGTAGATGAATTTATAACCTTAGGAAGCTTTAGTATCTGTTACCCGATATCGGTAAACTTGAATCAAGAAGAGATCGACATCACCAACCACGACTACACCAACAATCAGTGTCAGGTCATCCGACCAGGTATGATCTTATTAAGGGATACCTGACACCCGAAGCACAAATCTCAATCATCCGACGATGCAACGAGCTAGGAACGGGTCAAGGTGGATTTTACACACCCGAATTCCCCGGTGGAGCGAAGATGAAGCTGAAGATGATGTGCTTGGGAAAGGACTGGAATCCTTATACCAAGACATACCAGGAGACACGAACACAAGATGGAGCGACGCCACCGACAATACCACCAGAGTTTCAGACACTCATCACACAAGCAGTAGAACTTGCACAACAATGCGAACATGAACCGATCCCCGCACTTGAAGCGGATCTCTGTATCGTCAACTTCTACGAGAAAGAAGGACGACTTGGGTTACACCAAGACAAGGACGAGACAACGGAATCTCTTGAACAAGGAGTGCCCGTAGTGTCTTGGTCCATTGGTGATGACGCCGTATTCCTGTATAGCGAGCAGAAGCGTGTGGACCTCGCACAGAAACTGGTATTGAGATCAGGAGATGTCCTAATCATGGGTGGAAACTCTCGGATGCTGTATCACGGGATCAACAAGATCAAGTTGAATACGGCACCGCCGGCAATAATCAATGCCACACACATGAAACCAGGACGCCTGAACCTTACCTTTAGAAAGTATTAAATTCCTAGTATCATGTAATCTATTAGTAACGTGTATTAGAGACACGACATGTATGATGGTTGGTTTATCAATAAAGAGCAGTGTTGATTTAATTCCACTTGTGTCCACCATCAATACTTATCCAATTGTGAATCCAATAGGTTGTGGACTCGGTACCGAAGGTAACCTGAGCATCCTCACCGAAGCACAAGCCGGCAGAAGCGGCACCATCCTAACGGGAACCTTCCCAGTAAATGCATTGATGCCAATGTGTTATTCGACTCCGGCGCCTCTCACACTTTCGTATCACCATCCTTTGTGAAGAGGTTGAAGCTAGATGCGGATGAGCTACCGAACTTCATGGTTACTCTCCCATCGAAGGAGCGAGTAAAGTGCACCAAATACTATCAATCAGCCACAATCCAAATCAAAGGCGAATCGTTTCCCATTTCCTTCATCGAATTCAATGGATTGGGATTCGACGTAATCATCGGAATGAATTGGTTGGAGCGGCACAAGGGTAGAATCCTCTGCGCCGAGCATCGTTTGCTGCTCAAGAGTCCTTCTGGGGTTACAGTATCTTACCGCCAGAGACCGAGAGAGCCTTCGACCACACTCATATCTGCCATGGCCATGTACCGGGAGCTCAGAAAGGGCCAAGAGGTGTATCTTTGTTATGTACAAGACCTGGAGCGAGACCCAGAGTTCAGTGATGAAGTACCCATAGTATCCGAATTCCCAGATGTATTCCCTAAGGAGCTACCCGGCATGCCACCACCGAGAGTAGTGGAATTTGAGATTGACCTTTTGCCAGGTACCGGTCCCATCGCTAGGTCACCGTACCGCATGGCACCTGCAGAAATGACCGAATTGAAAGAACAGTTGAGAGATCTTCTAGACAAAGGGTTTATACGCCCGAGCGTATCACCCTGGGGAGCACCGGTTCTCTTCGTGAAGAAGAAGGACGGTAGCCTCCGACATTGCATTGACTACCGCGAGCTGAATGCGGTCACAGTAAAAAACAAATACCCACTACCACGTATCGACGACCTATTCGACCAGTTGAAAGGAGCCTCAGTCTTCTCCAAGATCGACCTCCGTTCAGGGTATCATCAGATTGCAATCAAAGAGCAAGACATTGAGAAAACGGCATTCCGTACCAGATATGGCCACTACGAATTCACGGTGATGCCATTCGGTTTGTCAAATGCACCAGCTAAATTCATGGACCTCATGAACCGTTTATTCAGTGAGCAGTTGGACACTTCGGTTGTTGTCTTCATCGACGACATCCTTGTATACTCCAAATCAGCAGAGGAACATGAAATTCACTTGAGGAAAGTGCTTGAGACACTGCGCGAGAACCAGCTTTATGCGAAGTTCTCCAAATGCGAGTTTTGGCTTGATCAGGTATCATTCCTTGGACATGTCATCTCGAGCACAGGTATCTCGGTTGACCCTTCTAAGGTAGAACCTGTACAATCATGGCCTAGACCTAAGACTGTTACCGACATTCGGAGCTTTCTTGGTCTAGCCGGTTACTACCGGAGATTTGTCAAGGACTTCTCGAAAGTCGCTAAGCCCATGACTACATTGATGAAGAAAGATGCACCGTTTGTATGGACAGACGAGTGCGAGTTATCATTTCAGAAATTAAAAGACTCATTGACCTCAGCGCCCATCCTTACTCTTCCAGAGGGCACAGAGGGATTTGAGGTGTACTGTGATGCATCAGGCAAAGGAATGGGATGCGTACTCATGCAGCATGGCAAGGTTGTTGCTTATGCCTCCCGCCAGCTGAAAAAGCATGAGGAGAATTACCCTACTCACGACTTAGAGTTAGGAGCCATTGTCTTCGCCTTGAAGATATGGCGACACTATCTCTATGGGGTAAGCATCACCATCTACTCCGACCATAAGAGCTTACAGTATGTATTCACTCAGAAAGAACTCAACTTGAGACAGAGAAGGTGGATAGAGTTTCTCTCAGACTACGACATCAACCTGCAGTACAAGGAAGGGAAGGCAAACGTTGTAGCCGACGCCCTGAGCCGTCGAGCACACTCGCTCCATTCGCTACTCGCTTCTTCTAGCTTGGTTGACGAGGTGCGAGACGCTCAGTTGAGCGACCCTTACCTAACCGAAATCAGACACAAGATCGAGAATGGTACATTTTAGAAGAAAAAGTATGATTTTAAGCTACACGAAGATGGTTTGATTCGGTTGAATGGCAGGCTATGCGTCCCCCGAAGCAATGCTGAGCTAAGGGATCGCATCCTGCGAGAGTCACACTGTTCTACATTGTCAGTCCATCCGGGAGCCTCCAAGATGTACAAAGACATGAAGAGGTACTTCTGGTGGTCTGGAATGAAATCAGATGTGACGGAATTTGTATTGAGATGCTTGACATGCCAGAAGGTAAAATTTGAACACCGTAGACCGGGCGGAATGGTACAATCTATGCCAGTTCCGGAGTGGAAATTTCATGATATCTCCATGGATTTTGTTGTAGGACTCCCACCTGCTAGGGGAGGACTCAACATGATCTGGGTTGTAGTAGATCGCCTCACCAAGGTTGCCAGATTCATACCGATGAAGGACACCTGGAAGGTAGTAAAGCTAGCTGAGCTTTTCGATAAGGAGATTATCAGACACCACGGAGTCCCTAAGACTATAGTATCTGACCGCGACACCAGGTTTCTTTCGAGATACTGGAGAGCTACAAGGGAAGCGTTGGGTACAGAATTGAAGTTGAGTACCGCCTTCCATCCTCAGACCGACGGTCAGACAGAAAGGACCATCCAGACACTGGAGGACATGCTTCGGGCATGTGCCTTGGACTTTCAGGGGAGTTGGTTAGATAAGCTTCATCTTATCGAGTTCTCGTATAATAATAGTTATCACGCCTCGATTAAGATGTCGCCTTTCCAAGCTCTATACGGTAGACCTTGTCGTACACCCTTGTGTTGGGATGAGTCAAGTGAAGCGGTCATAATAGGACCGGAGTATCTTGAGCAAGTGCAAGCCGAAGTGCAACAAATCCGAGCTAACATGAAGGCAGCCCAAGATAGACAGAAATCCTATGCGGATGTGAGACGACGCGACCTTGAGTTCGCCGTGGGCGACCAAGTGTTCTTGCGAGTTTCACCTATGAAGGGTGTCTTCCGTTTTGGTCAGAAGGGCAAGCTAAGCCCAAAGTTTGTAGGGCCGTACACTATCACCGAAAGAGTTGGATCCGTAGCCTACAGGTTAGCACTACCTGAGGACTTGGGGTGTGTCCATGATGTATTTCATGTGTCACAACTCAAGAAGTATATTGCTGATCCTTCTCATGTGTTGGAGCCCGAGCACTTATCCATTGAGCCAAACATGAGATATGTCGAAACCCCAGTGAGAATCCTCGATAGGAAGACCAGAGACACTCGCCATAAGTCTATACGAATGGTGAAGGTCCTATGGTCAAACCATGATGTCGAAGAAGCGACATGGGAGCTGGAAGATGCCATGAAGGCTAAGTACCCACAGTTATTCATAGACTAGAGAGTCTAGCATTTAGAAATACGGGTACGGGTCGTACCCCTTTTAAGGGGGGTAGAGCCTTTTGCTTTTGCATTGCTTCGGGGTAAGCATTGCTTAGTGTGTAGGTATTGTAATAAACTTTGTATGACACATGTAGCGTAAGTGAATTGGGTATGTGCATGTATGTGTAATGTGTAGTGTATGAATGTATTTGTATGATGGATGATGTATGTGTAATGCGTATTGTGAATGGTAATGATGTATTGCGTAATGTGGAATGGTATGCATGTGAATTATGTATGTTGCTGAACTGTGTATGCTTGTAATGTGCAATGGAGTAAACACCCCATAGGTGGTAGCAAGACACATTAGTGCAATTGGGTTGCCTAATGAGTAGAATTACCTAAACCATTAACCTTGAGCAACTTTGAGGGCAAAGTTTCTTAAGGGGGGTAGATTGAAATACCCCGTAATTAAAAATAGTGATTACTTAGGCTAATAAATAATTTAGAGGCTTAATTAAGTATAAATAATCACAAGGGAACAAATCCCGAAGAAAACGGATCCTTAAAAGGGATTAAAATCACTAACGAACCTTAAAGCGCGTTTTTCGAGGTAACCGGGAAAACGTGTCTTTAAGCGGGTCAAATAGACTCGTAACAGTTTTGGTCAACTAAATAATCATTAATAAATGTTAGTGAAGCTTTAGGACCAATAAAATCAATAAAACGAGAGATTAGTAAAAACTGTCAGAAACGGGAAGTTGTGGGGAAGAAGTATAAATAACTCAAACTAGTGTGTCCAATATTGGAATAAAATTTTAAAATCCTCATGAGTGCTGTGTGCTGTCCGATTTTACATATATACACACACACACTCTACTTCCTTTATTTATAAGAGGACAAAAGAAATAAAAAGACATAAAGTAACCCCCACCCTCACTTTCTACTCTCTCTCCTACACTCTATTCTCTCACCCACGTACCCATCTCCTTCCTCCTCTCTATTTCTCCTTCTCCAAATCGACACCCATGGAGAAATAAGAAAACACCCACAAACTCTATCTTCTCTCCTTTGTAACTCCCTCAAAACTCTTCCAAAAATTACAAAAATTATCCCATTGTCTTCCTCTCCTCAAGAGCTACATTTCCCTCTTTCCAAAAATTGAAAACAAGCATTTTCGTTTTCATGGGTATATCCCATTTGGAGCTTCAACACCACCATTAGAAGGCCCTCCTTCTCCTTGTTCTTTTAAGGTAAAAACATTCTCAAAAACTTCATCTTTTTCTAGCCTAAAGGGCAAAACGAAAATGTGAACTAAACCCTTGTTTGCTCCTCTTGTGCCCAGCCGGTTTTGGCATTTTGAGAGGGGTGGAAAGATAATTCTTGAGCTGCTCCAAGTATTTCATAAACCCTTACAAGGTAATGAAATCTCCAAACCCAAGAACTTGCATTAGAAGCTAAATAATGTGTAGAGTTAGTTTTAGTATTGAAGTATGTGTGTGTGAATGGTTGTAGTGTTAGTGGATTGAGTTACTAAAACCAGTAGAGAGAGGGAAGAGGAAGAAACAAGAAGAACAAAGGAAATCTAGAAGAAAAGCAAGGTAAGAATGCTCCTTTGTGTAACTTGGTATATATATGTATGTAACAGTTTTTGGTAGTTTGAAATGAGTAATGGAAATGGTAATGTATTAGTAGTGTAATGTGTAGGAAGATATAAGTATTTTGAAGCTTTAAAAGATGTGCAAAAATTATTGAAAACAGATTGGGAATTAGTGTTAATGTGCAGGAATTTTAAGAGTGGTTTAGTGTTGTTGTGGGTATATGAGAGCTTGTATATTGATGTCTATTGAAACAGGTGAAATTAGTGTTGAAATGTAAACTAGAATATGTGGTGAGAGTGTAAAAATATAGGGGAGGTTATGTCAAAATTTATATAGGATTAGGACACTTAGTGAATTTTAAACTAGGTGACTAAGGTGAGTGTGTAACAGATTTTTATTAAGATAGGCGTAGGGTAAGTTGAGAGGGATAGATAATGTATTCTAATACATTAGGAGTGTTAGAAATGACATTAGAAGAGGGAACTAATGTTGGAGAGAGTTAGAACAAAAATCTGTAGCATAATGTAGTGAGGGAAGAAACTAGTGTAAGTGTTGATTGAAACTTGGAGAATTATGTGAGTGAATGAGTATAGAAAGGTGTAAAGAGTTAATGAGTGAATTAAGGTGTATTAGGAGGTTTAATTAGTGTTAAAACATGTGGGATTAAGTGTAGGAACAATGGGGAAATAATGGGTAAGAAGAGGGACTGAAAACAGAAATTAAAATGCAAATATTGGGGCGGACCGACCTTGGGACCGAACTTGCAAGGTCGGTCGAGCCCAGATTTACAAAGACGGGAAAGCTTCTGGAATCGACCGGACTTGCGACCAGACTTGCAAGTTCGGTCGGACTAGAAAATTCTCCCGTCTGTAACCTACTGGAATGGACAGACCTTGCGACCGAACTTGCAAGGTCGGCCGACTCAAAAATTTTCTGTCGGGTAAGTTACTGGAATGGACCGACCTTGCGACCGGACTTGCAAGGTCGGTCGGGCTAAAATTCGCCTGTAGCGAAACTTACTGGAATGGACCGACCTTGGGACCGGACATGCAAGGTCGGTCGACTCCAGAATTTCGAAACCAAAACTTACTGGAATGGACCGACCTTGCGACCGAACTTGCAAGGTCGGTCGGCCAAAAGAGTTTCCGTAATCTGAGCTACTGGAATGGACCGGACTTGCAAGGTCGGTCGCAAGTCCGGTCCGGTCAAAAAAAAAATATTATTTAAATTAAATATATATATATATATATATATATATAATATATATATATATATCTATATATATATATATATATACATGTATGAAAGCATGCCAAAGTAAGTAAGAAAGTGAACTTAAGTAATGAAAAATAAGTAAGTGAAGTGTAGTGTAAGAAGTGTAAGGACATAGTAAGTAGGAGTTAAGTTGATGATAGGTAAATTAATCATTCAATTGTATGTATATAATAGGACTTGATTTGTGACACCGAAGGACGTTTGGAAACACGTGCAACGGTGAACAGTATGGATTCCTCATGCCCCGTATGCTATCTTGGTTACTTGATTGTGTGTTGTGTGCTAATTGATCACCAAATAAGATAAATGCACGAATCGGAGTTAATATGCATACTTGTGATTATGTAGTGTTGTATGTTGTGAATATTCTCTTAAATTTTAGTTTGTATAATTCATGAAATGTGTGGATGATAATGAGTGTGTGTACGTATGATGTACTGTACCATGACCGTTTATTATTGTGTTTGGACTTCTAACTTGTTCCTAACAAGCTAACCATCCTAACTTAAATTGGTAATTAAATTGGAATGAGTAGAAGTCCGATATAGTTTCGGTCACGCGTGAGGATGCGGAGTCACGAGAGGTTGGCTCCAATTCCTGACTCTTAAACTGGTCCGCGGCCCAAATCCCTTAAGTGGGTAGCATCCCGGATTGGTGAGTCAAGTAAATCCCGGAGGTGGGACGGCGTAGTCCCCAGGGCCGGAGGTCCCGACGACTTAACTTGAGTATAAGTAAGTAAGTAAGAACGAGTAAGTGAAGTAAATGAAAGTAAGTAATTGTAAGTAAGAAAAAGTAAGTGATGAGTAAAAGAGTAAAAGCATTCCGATTAACCCGGATGCATAATTTGGCTAACCTTGTGAAGGTAAGTAAGTTGTGTGCTATTGTATTGATGCCTTGGATTTTGTAATGAATTGTATAAGCATGTATGTTGTATGAAAAGCATGTATGTATGAAATAAATGAACAGCATGTTTAGTGGACGTCAAATAGTCGGCGTGCCCTAGCTAGCACGCGGTATATGCGGAGTTATACGCAGCGTTTGCTGAGCCCCTTGGGGCACCATTTTTACTACACGCAGGTAACCGCAAGGGATGAAGATGTGAAGATCTAGTTTCATTTCTTTTATCTTCTTTTTGGAATGTAAACACTAGATTATGATGGGTGTACTAAGTAGTACATGACTGTAACTTTTGAATAGCCGGTGTACCATGGGGTACACCTTTTTGGATTTTGATAGAATGGAATTGGTATAGATGAGTAGCCCTAGGAACTCATTCTTTTGGAACTTAGAAATGATGTAATCGAATATACTTTAATACTCGGTGATCCAATGATGTAAGTATTCGGTATATGATGTTTTGGTAAGTAATTTAGTAGCTCGGTATGTTATGTTCATCAGACCGTGACTGTAAGTAAGGTAAGCCTAGCTAGCCGTATGGGCGGTTAGCGGCGTTGTACCACCTGCCGTAGTAAGTATGTAATATTTCCGCTGCGAACTCGTAAGATTAATAGGACGATTAGACGGTAAGCCTAGAATTAGCGGTTGGGGTGTTACAACCGCCGTGACAACGAGAAACTCCTATACATCACACTAAGTCCATAAACCATAAACATCGACAAGTGAGCGTCTACCCAATCCTGAATACACAACCTTACCATAATACAATTCACCATCTTCATTGCTATACAACATCTCCAAGTGTGGTGACAAAAGTAACACTCCAATTACCCTGTTCCAGCTCTTCAGCTCCGACGATGATCAACAACCTGTAATGGTGTAGTATCAGCGATAGACGCTGAGTATGCCGCGCCTGGACCCTAATGGTCACTTGTCATTTTAACCATTATTATTAGGTTGGTTTCATGCTTACCATTTAACAGTTATAAACAATACTGAAATAAACATGTATAGTATACATATTCATCCATCCAAATATCCATAGATATTCAACCATCCATCCAATCCACAATAATTTAATAACACAATCCACAATTATATATCGAACGTATCGAACAATAACAATATAATGTACAGTGTACATTCGCCGTAGCGTACAGTGTTCATATTTAATTTACCTTGGCCTTGTAGGCTCCATCCAACCATCAACACAACATAAAATAACCACAAGTATAACCAATGAACAACCAGCGAAACAACGAGAATAATAAACAAGTATTAAGTCTCGTCCTTGGTATTGTTCGCCACTGTATAAGTCTCAATTGTTTTAGTTGTTCAGTTAGACCTAGTGACAATGTCTCATTAAAACGACATGTCTCTAGTTACCCATATATTATGTCGGGTCACCCACGGCAGTAGCCACTCCAACGGTAGAGCCTCCGACCAACGAGCCATTCTAGCTCACGGGAAATTTTCTTGATACTTACGGACCGGTACGCGGACATCCTGGTATCGTTTTTGTGATCACAGCGCGCACCAAGAGCCACATCCTATTGGCTTTACTTCCATTCCATTAATTAATTAATTATACCATCGCATCGCATTACCAAATTTTCTAACACAGCAGACTAAGGCATTAGTCCAATCCGGAGTCTGTAAACTCGGGATCCAGTGCTAGATACAAGAGAGGCGTATAGAAGGCCAATGCTCCGTATAAAAGTCTCAGATAATATGTATATGTTATTATCATAGTGCTACAAACGTTTTACTTACGTCCCTATATTTCATATAAGATAGCACCATAGCCGCTAGTTCGTTTTATATATATAGGTTCATATATACGAACCAATACTGTTAACTCAACAACAGTAAATAATAAGCAGCTATAAATATACAGTTCATGCATATTAAATCACATTCAGACAAACAATCTTATCACAGATCACACAGATGTCTGAACTGAGGAAGCCCTCAGGGACAATCAGAGACACATAACAACATACAAGTTATATCAACCAAATCCGAGCCAAGGAGCAACCTTAAGACAACTCGGATCAAACCCCTTTACATACCGTTCACCCTGATTGTATTACGGTGGAGTATGAATCAGCAAGATCCTATGCTCCTTGTAGTCCGCTAGCTCGTCGAGCGTCTTGTCAGTACAATCTAAACGGTAATAAACTATAAGTCAGTCTCTATGACTAACTACATCCGGTATCTCCAAATAATAAGTAACCCCGACAATTCACCCCTGTTTTCTACAGTTGTTCGTTACGGGTTTCTCTAAAACAATCGGTTTTGTTACTTAGACGCGGTACGTCATAACATTCAACTGTTAAGTTTAATTCGTTGTATTTCTTTTTAATCTTGTCCACCATCTAGCTTAGGTACATATCCTATAGTTGCATGTATTCACGCATGATTGTAGTATTATTATTTTTTGTATTGTATCCAAAACTCATAACTTATAGTTCATGATATATATATAATATTTTTTTTAATAACCACCACCATTAAATCATATGGTTTCCAACCAAAAGATAATCCACCTTATATACATTATCCTTGTGTGTATATATTTACCACGTAGGTAATTCCCATGAGTTTAATAAACTCTTATATCATATGTTACATTTTATCATCTTATGTTAGATGATTATTCCCATTAGTTGTATTGTATTGTACAACTTATATTAAGATTGTTATCCTAATATTATGTAACATTTTATGTTGTACATTTACAACTCCTAAGGTTTATTCCATAAATACCTTAGTTTATAGATCCCCTCATTTATAGTTTGTCACATTATTTTATGTGAGTACCCTTCCTTATATTAATTCCATCTAAACCATATAATTGAACATTATAACATCATAGACCTTAGTAAAATTCATTTTCCAACTCTTATTAACTCGGTATAGCCCTTAACTTTATTTAAATCCCATTTGGACCACATAACATTATGTAATGTTATACCATATACTATATATACTATGTGATATTTTTATTCCCTTTAACTTATAACCTCCAGTTTTTATACAAAAACTATTTTATATTGCCTTTAGGCACCATAAGAAAATCTTATTCGTTTCCTTAGGCCATAGTTTCCTTAATTTACAAAATCACCCCTTATTACCATGTTATATATTCCATTAATATAACATTTCTAACTTATAAAAGAGTATATCCTATGGTTATTTTTTGTAAATTCCGAACAGCCCTTGTGCTATTCTATAATTGCCATTGGCCCTATTTTAACATATAGTTCAATAATTCACTAAAACCATAATATACAATATTATAAATACTCTTATATGATTCTAAAATCTCCAAATTCACCAAAGGGTATGAAATCCTTATTAACCCATATACTTTCAATATTTACCATTCCACCATATTTTTCTCCAAGTGTCATAATGACATTATAACTATATATTACAGATATAGTTATTTTATTCAAAAACATTCCAATAAAATTCCTAAAAATTCTAATAGCCCATGGGTGTTTAAAATACCATTGTACACCCCTTTATTTTCAGTAATAACATATTTACCACATATGTTATAAAAATATTACATAAGATACTTATCTTATTATAAACCTTAAATAAGTTATTTAACTTATCTATTTTGGTCAAAACCTATCATATGGTCAAGGTTGACCACTTAATATTTCCTGACCATTATTTCCTTTTCACGGTTTGTACCCATACTTTTCAAAAATTACCATTTAACCCACAAAACTTATAAAATTATAACTTTATTTTAAACCTTTTTAACTCTAATTTTCGGCCATATTTTTCTAAGCCCCCAAAATTTAATTAATTACACCAAATACCCCATTATTTTCGGTTAATGCATTTATACTACTTAAAACTTAATTAAAAGCTTGGTAATGCATAATAAAATGGCCTAAAATACATGGCCTTATTACAAACATTGTCTTGCAAAATAAATTACACATAAATGTCCCAAAATACATATAAATTTTGGCCTCACCATATATTCTTCATTTATTTACCAAACTTCCACATAATGTCTTAAATTTGACAATTATGCTTGTTTAATTAGTTATAAAATTTATTAAACCATTTCTTACCATTTTAAGGCCAAACATGACCTTATTTTACTTCTTCACTCACGGCAATAACTATAGAAATAGCTTAGAACATTTTAACTTAGCAAAGTTAATGTTTAAGTGATTTATACCTTGATTTAGCTTAGGTAAATCCTTGTTTGGATTCGCCACCTTAAGGAGAATTTCTCCAAGCTTCTCTTACATGTTTTCAAACAGAAAACACTAGTTAGTCTCCAAAAAAGATCTAACCATAAGAAGTAATTTAAGTCATGAAAATCATGGATTTTTACCTTAGATCTTCAAGCTTGGTATAGATCTACTTTGGCCCTACTTTTCCAGAAGAGAAAGAGTATCAAAACACTCTCAAGAACAAGGTATAAACCGTGGGTGAATTAGCTTGGAAGATAGTTAAGTTTAACCTTGTTTAAGATGCCAAAAATGGTGTTTTTGGCTTGGATCTAGCTACTCCTTGTATATCGTGGTATACCAACTGAATCTACATGAAAAGGAGAATAAAATAAGGCTAGAACAAAGTTTCACAGCCGAATTTGAAGGGAATCAAAAGATATGAGCTTAAAGCACATTTTTGTACCTTAAGAACAAGTTTGAGTTTCTCAACCTCCTTCCCTTGTTATGGCCGAGATTCTTCCTTCATTTAACTTCCAAAACAACCTAGATTCATGGATGGAAGTGGTTGGAGCTTAGATCAATCGAAAAAGGAAAGAAAGATGAAGAAAATGGGCATTTTTATGCCTTAGAAGCTTACCTAGAGCTTGAGCTCTCATCAATGGAGCTTGGGAACCTTACCTTCGGTCAAGAGGAGCCAAAGGGAGAGTTTGGCAGTGAGCTCAACGTTTGGAATGGAGCTAATGAGAGAAGGTGACCTAATTTGGGCTTAAAACACATTTTTGCATTTTTTATGCCTTTAGTGATTTGATGACTCACCAAGGTTGATTGTAATTGATAATTGATGGGTAAATTCGGTGGAGACAAGGAGGTGGCAGCCGTGTATGATTGGAGAAGGTGGGTGCATGATTGACTCCAATTTGAATAAAAAATGGACAAATAATGTTACTTTTAGCCATTAATTAAGGAGATGAGTCATCATTTTTGTCTTGTCTTGCTTGGAGCCTTGAACCCAATCGTATAATAAGGGAAGGAGAGGCTCTCCAACGGCTGGCTTCACATGGGAAGGCAAGAGGTAGGTCCACTTTTTTTGTTTTATAAGGTAAAGTGTACTTTTTTCCTTATTTTATGCAAAAGCAAAGAAATCTCTTTATTTGTCACATGGGTTTTGTCTCTTGGTCTATTAAGAGACTTGCTTCACCGATTTTAGGTAGTCCAACTCGTGATCAATGGTCAACATTGACCAACTTGGTCAATGTTGACCCAAACGGGCCCCACTTTAGGGTTTTATTAATATTTTAATATTAAATTTATAAAAATTCGTAAGTTCTTGGAATTAAATTCCTAATATCATATAATATTATATTTTATTGTATTTAAAGGTATTTATAACCTTTTAGCCCATTTAAGACCAATTTAGAAGATAATTACACAAAAACGTGCTTTAAGGAGTTTTAGTGCACATTTTGTGTCGCAAGGCGTTTCTGAGCTCTGTTTTCTTTGACAACGGTTTTTTTGTGTTCCTTACATGATATTTGACCATGGTATCCAATTTTATATCATTTAGAGGTCATTAGACCTTTAAGGTATTCTTAGAGCACATTTTTGCCCTTTTTGACCTTGAAGCATGAAAGTGCTTGTTCTTTGTGTTGGAGTGTTGTCCAACCGTTATAATATGTCTAGTAATGTGTTAATATACTTAGGACAAATTTTTAGGTCCTAGGTAATTCATTTGGGTATTTATTTACCCTTAACAGTCAAAGGGTGCAACATCTTGTTTTGTGTTGACCACTGTTGTTCTCAGTTGACTTTTAAGGCATGTTTAGGCCTTAATTAATGTGATTAAATATTTAATCCACGTTTTATTAATTTGGGGTATTTCAGTTACCGTCATGGAATCTTGAGCTAGGCATATTTCATTACTAGCCACAATGAACAGTTCAAAACTCGTATATTAAGATCTAGTACTAAATTCGTGCATGTAAAGAGTTTACCGAGTTAAATTCTTGGTGAAAAATACTTACCTATGGAGTGAAAACACATGAGTAATAATAAACTAAATATTATTGAGCCTTAAATACTTGGAGTATTGAGCGTCTAGTGAAAAATTGAGAGTTACTTAAAGATTTGGAAATCCTCATGTTTATTTAGAAGTTTAAAGAGTGATATTTACAAAAGCCACCATTGTCTAAGGGAGTACTAAGATTTAAATAATAAGAAGAATACTTACATAGAACAAACCTTAAGAAAAATAATTACCAAGAGTGAGTGAGTTTTCATCAGACTAGTTCATTTGACTTAAAATTTTATATAGAGTCCCTACCTTAAAAAAATATATAAATTTTAAGATAAAGGAATCAGATTTTTTGGAGCTACATTATAATTAATAAGAACTTCCTAAAACTCTGCCTTGTGTGAAATAATGTAAATATATAATAAGTAAATTTTATGAAGTAAATACCTAATGGTTCGTCTAGAATACTATAGTTAATTATAAAAACAATTGAAACTTGGAAAGTCACAGAAAATATTTATTTTATAGAGTTTTAACATATGGTTGGCTAATAAACCCTTGAAGATAATTTGAAAGATTATCTAGAATTATTAAATGATCTGAAATATTATTTTAAACTACTCAAGTGTGTTACACCTGAGTAGTAGCTTGTTAATATAATTGATATAATAAAATGATCATATATGGACATATAATTTGTATCAGTCATTAAATGAGTGGATAATAACCATAAGATAAAATTTTATAACCACCAAGGAAATGCAAATACATAACAATCAAGAGATACAGATATATGTAACGATCATAGATAAAATCAACGGTGCAGTAAAATTCACAACAAAGCTGGTTAATAAGGTGTTGAATTCTTTGAATGTGCCGTTAGTAGCGGTACGAGGGCGTACCTTAGCTCTTTTAAGGGGGATATGCTGGCATAATCCTCCTTCGTTATCTCATCCGGATTATGCCTCGTTGCATTGTTAGTAAAGGGAGAACAGTATTAGCAGAATGAGAGGTGTTTGTATGTGCTTGGTTTTTACAATATGACACAGTATGTGACTGTTGATTTTCATCATGCTATGTCTTGGTATATCTTGGTTCGTTTTGAGTTTGAGTAATATCGAGTGGAATGTTGTTATGGAAATGGATGGAATAAAGGATTGGATTGGTATGGAATTTCATTGGAATTATTATTGTCTCAGCACACCCGAAGCGGTGTGAGTGCCTATTAGTTGATTTTTAAACTTCGAGGCGAAGTTTCTTTAAGAGGGATATACTGAAATACCCCTAAATTAATTTAAATTAATTTAGGGGATTTCTTTTATTAACCTTAATAATACTATTAAGTATTAAATTACTATATGGAATTATGAATATTAAATTGTTATATGGAATTATAAATATTAAATTACTATATGGAATTATGAATATTAAATTGTTATATGGAATTATAAATATTAAATTATTATATGGAATTTGAATATTAAATTATTATATGGAATGTGAAATTTTGTTTGGGGTTTCTCCTATTTAACACTAATTATATATTATTATATAGTATTATGAATTTAAAAATAAGATTTATAAGTCAATAAATCTTGGGAAAATTCCTAAACACTCCAACTATATTATAAAGATTTTAGGAAGTGTTGAAACATTGTTTTGAAACATAAAAGTCAATATAAAATTCTAGAAACCTTAAAGCTTATTAAGCCTTGTTAGAGTTGACTTTTTGAGAATGGTCAAACCAAGTCATGAAACCTATACCAATAAATAGGTTATGGAAAACCATGAAGATCGATAAAAAGAACGTCAAAAACGGATCATCCTAGCCAAAGTTATGCTAGATTGAAGTTTTGAGTCAAAAATTTGAAAGATGCCACGTGTCACTCTGTCACGGGTCGCCAACACAGCCAATTTATCCCTTGAATTTCGGTAACAGAATTCATGATTTTGCCCTAACTTTAGACGGCTATAACTTTTTCATCTCTCCATATTTTTCAATGTCGTCTTCTTTGTTGTCTTCTCCTACATTCCCTCTAAACAACTATAACTCATACAAACCCTAATTCATTCTGAATCACGGAAAATCGAGTCAAAGTAGCCACCCTGCAAAAACCGAAACTGCAATTCCAGTTTTCTTTCGAATCAGGTAACTTCGATCAGCCATAACTTCTTCGTTACTCATCCAAATTCCATTCTTTAGCTCGTTTTGAATAGCTCTAATTCCTCTAAAACTTTCATGTTTATGGTCTAAGCCAATTCTCAACCGATTGGAAGAGAAAGGTGTCTAAAGTTTCGGTCTCGCCAGCTCATAAAATAATACCGAAACAGAGAGGTAAACTCGTGATTTGCGACTTCAATTTCTTTCTGTGTGGTGCGAGTTAGGATTAGTTCTTGCTATCATTGTGTAGAGCTATGTTTCTTCTTTCTAATGAGCCCAAGAACATGGCCTAACTCGATTTAGAACGTATTTTATAGATCTCCAAAGTTCACTACTCGAACAGCTCAAGTTCAGATTTTTCCAGATTTCCCGAAATCGAATTAATTCCTCCGTTTTTGCAACTCCGGTGAGTTTCCGGTCAAATTGCTCCGTTATTTCTGTTAGTAATCATGTATCCGACCTAACCCAACAACCAATTGAGGTTATTATGCTCTGTATGTGTAGAATTTTGCAAGATTGTAATCGAATCGAACTTTGAACCCTAACATTCGAACTGACTTCGAATTCTATCGTATACTGCATTATAATTGGGGAAACCGGTATCATTAGAACCGAAATTTGATTTCGAATCCATAGAAACAAGAATCACTCAATTTCGTTCTGTAGATTGTGAGAAAAACGAGAATTAGTACTCGGGCTGGAATTCGAACTCGCTGATGAACTAGGAGTACAGGAGCCGTTGATTTCGTTTTAAAGGATTTGGACGGCCGAGATTAGATCTGGTAATTTAAAACTGTTTTAGGTTTCTATAAAATTCTGTAAATATCTCTAACTTGTTGATTTTAGTTAATGGCCTTCCCGAAGGTATTTGGACTTGCAATTTTAACCATAGATTCCTTATTTAATCTAGTTTATTTTGATGTAAATTAATATGGTTTTGGAGTTTTTAAACGTAAGTTATGATTTTTGCAAGTTATGGGTTTCTGGAATTATTTGGCTAAATTAAAAAGATATTTTTATGAAATAAAATTTTTATAATATGCCTAAAATGTTATAGTTACTGTATATTAAATTTGGGAATTTTTGGGCTCTGGTAAAAGGTTTTAAAAATTGTGTTTATGAGTTTTTCATAAGAATAACCTATAATATAAGGTTTTTAATGTAACAAAAAAATTAAAGTATGGTTTGTTAATTAACTTTTAAGCTGGGGAAAATAAAGGAAACTAAATTAACATTTTATAACAGTAAGTTTATAAATGTTTGGGTATTAGTTTTTATGAGAAGTGAAATTATTTACATATATGTATATATATACTTATATGGTAGATTTAAAAATAGGAACTTATGTTAAAACAAGGAATTTAATTATTTTTACGTTTTATTTATTATATAATATGGTAGTTAATATTCTTAATTGAAGCTAAGGAAAATACTTTATTTTATAAGCCATATTTTGGATGTAGATATGTGTAAAAGTTAATATAAATAATTAAATGCAATAAAACTACATAAAGAATGTCTTGAAAAATCCTAGTATACATATACGTTAGATAAATAAATAAATAAAAGACATAAAATACCTTATAGCAAATAGAATATGAAGGAATTAATAAGTTAAGCTAAACCTCTACATAATTGAAATACCCCAAACCTTGGTATGTTGGTTAAACATTAAAACATGATTTATTAAGACTAAAAAGAGCCTTAGAAACCTTAGTAAACAAATTTAAACAAAAGGAAACACAAATGTGCTTTAAAGTCAATAAGAGCTAAAATGTGCTCTAAGCTTGGGATAAACTTGAGTAAGGCCTAATGAGCTTACCAAGACTTCATTTATATACTAATGAACATATTAAACGAATTACCAAAGAAAACCAAGCTTGAAAACAAGTTAAAACTCAAAATGTGCTTTAAGAAGTCTTAAAGCACGTTTTTGAAAAATTGTCTTGTAAATGAGTTTTGAATGGCTAAATGTCCATCATTACTCTTAAATATATATGTGTACTATATAGTATCACATTTGGGTGGCTATATTAGTGGGAAATCAAAAATTTCACTTCTATGTGCCTTGTGTAGGTGAATAGTACTTTTTATAAGCTATTTTGTAACATATGTGGTATAAGTAATTAAATTGACAAACAAAGACTAAAACACCCCCACACTAATATAAGGGGCCGGTTTTTATAAGGTTGTGACTCACCACTCTCTTATTAATGTATTAAGTAAGTAAAGATAAGTAAATAAGCTACCTTTTTACTTTATAAGTATAAATATCTCTTAAAGCAAATTCTATCTTCATTCTCTCATTTCCCTTCCTTGCTCACACGGTTTCCCACTCATCTTCTCCCTTCTTCCTTGTTCTCTCACGATAAACCACTACCACCATTAACACACAAGCTTTGACCACTTGCTAAATCTAGCTCACTTGTCCAAATCAAAAACAAATACCACCAATCTCTTCCTCTCATCAAGCTCTTCATTCCTATCTTCTCAAAACTCCTAGAGCTCCATTTCGGTGCCAAGGTGTTCTACCATTGAAGGAGCTTGAGCTTGGATTTCTACATATTATTACTCTCCTTTACTTCTAGGTAAGGAATCTCAAACAAAAATCAAGTTTCCTCCTTGTTTTTGTCATGTCCGAAAATACACATTGATATAGCTCATTGTGTGACTTTGTTCTAGCTTCATTTCAACTCTTCATGGACTAGGTGGAGTCCTCTCTTGTTATATATTCAAACTCCCTTCAAAGATCAAGGTAAAACAACTACATTAATGTTTTTGAAACTATGTCAAATTAGGGTTTACAATGAGATGAAGCTCAAAGCTTGAATACTCATTATGATGTTTGTATTGTCTAGAACTTGACAAGGAATCAAATTGTCATACGGTTTTGTAAGGAATCAAGAAGGAAGTGTTTTGGGAAAAGAGGTAAATCTACTAACTTAAATGTTGTTAATGCCTTAGGAGAAATGAGCTTATAAATGCTTATTAAAACTACCTAAAGAGCAAATGGTGAATGACTTAGTAAAGTGTTCTCAAGAGGCTAGTAAAGGGCATATGTGTGTTGAGTGTATTTGCAGGTTAAAGGCACATATATTGTGGAAATTCAGTGTTTATGATTTAAGCACTTTAAGGGCCTAAGAGCCATGCATTTTAAGGGCCTAAGTGCCATGCAATTTATATTGTGCACTATATTGTAATGTGGTGTAAATTTGGTGAAATTGTGTATGAGAGTGTTCTTGGTGATTTTGGATGTTCTTGTGTGTTTAAAGGAGAAGGTAAAGTGTTTAGGCTTAGTAATGTTCTAAGGGAACCCATGTCAAAATTTAGGTAAGAAGCAAGAAGTTTTAAGTGTTTACATGAGGATTGGTGAGTTAGAAAATGTAGGAAATGAATAAGGAGTTCATGATGTTCTAAAGGAATTTTGGTGAACTAGGAAGTACTCTAGAATATAATAAGGACTTAGGCATGATCTTGAGATTTAGTAGGTACCAAAGTCACTTAAGGACTTAGGTAAATACCTAGGCAAACTTTGGTAAAATAAGGAGAAGTGTACACTAGGAAAAGAGTTTCAAGAAGGAGATAAGGAATTAGTTGTGAGAGATGATGCTTGGGAGATGATGTTAAGTTAAGGAGAAAGCTTTTGGTATAGTAGTCATCTTAGGTGTGAAACACCACTTGAAAAACTAGGAGAAAATATTGTAAGTGTTAGGAATTTTGTGAAGGAATAAGTAAAGGCTTAAGGAATTAGGAAATGAGTTTTAGTAGTGTTTAAGGGTGTCTTAAGTTGTGTTTAAAGTGCCCAAATGAGGTTAGGGAGTACTAGGTTATAAGGGGTGAAGTTTGGAGTTGAATGTAAAAAGGAAAACATAGATCTGGGGCCGACCGGACTTGCGACCGGACTTGCAAGCTCGGTCGGGACCTGTTTACCCTGCGAGAATTAGTTTCTGGAATGGACCGGGCTTAGGACCGGACATGGACAAGTCCGGTCGGACTCAATTTACAAAGAGAATAAACTCTCTGGAATGGACCGGACATAGGACCGGACTTACAAGTCCGGTCGGAGTAGAAAATTTTGTACGGATTGAGTTACTGGAATCGACCGGACATGGGACCGGACTTGACAAGTCCGGTCGGGCTGAATTTCCGAAGGGGAGAAACTCTCTGGAATCGACCGGACATGGACAAGTCCGGTCGGCAAGTCCGGTCGGACCTAAACTTGTAAAAAAAAAAAAAAAACAGAAAAGAATGTGACTTATGTAGTTAACCCTAGGGTGTATAATGAAGGTAACCTAGGGTGAGGTAGACATTAAAACATGTCATACAATCATGTTGAATACTTAGTAAGTGTGAAGTTAAATAATTAATTAACCGACATTACTAATGTGTATAGGATTCTCTCAAGGTGGGAACGAAACAAGGCAAGGACCAAGGTATGGTTTTCTTGCAGTCTGTTGCCTAACGGTTTACACCGGCTTGGGTGTTGATTGTTTTCTGAGTGTTTACGACCTTATAAGATTAAGGCATGAAAAGAGTTTACAGTTGTTATATTATGAAGTTGTAAGGTTATGACTCCTTTCCCTTGGTTGTCTAACAAGACCTAAATGTTTGCTTGTATGTGACTTAACAAGTATTGTGTGATCACTAACAAGTGCTAACCGGGGGAGTGAGGAGTCCGGTTGTTCCGGCCACGCGTGTGATGGATGGGGGTCGATATCATATCCGGTTCGGCTCTCTTGGTGTATGTATAGGTGGTATTCCAATTTGGTTTCTACCTTCCCTTAGCTTATCCAAAGCTAGTTACTGACTCACGTCGGGCCATAGGGGCATACGTATGTTATTTCGGAGTGCTCGGGATTACTATATCCGACACGCCTTTGGGTTAAGTTAACCGTTCTATATAACCGGACGGTAACGAGGATGGTAACGAGCTTAACATGGGGCTGGTAAAAACCCCTAGGCTCTCATGGTATACTAACTATGGTGGAAGGTTCCTTGTGAGGACCAAGTTTATGGTGTTATGTATTGATGTTGTGATGCTATGCAATTTCCCTTGCTATGCTATTGTATATGTGTATATATATGTTGGTTGTTCTAAAATGAATGCCATGTTATTATGACAATTGGTTGCGCGTATCCCGTTAGTCGATGGGCTGCGCGTTAGCCATACCAGCAAAGGTGCTGACCCCCTCGGGGGCCCCATATTTTATTTGATTGCAGGATGAGGATCGAAGAGGCTGAGTGGCTCTAGGTCCTAGGCGGTAGATATACTTTTGGATAAGTAGGTTGTCGAGCCCGGGATGCGCCTGTGCTCCCGAGGCGTACATGTTGATACCTTGTTATACAGTTATGGATGATTATGGTTTGGAGATGATTGTAAATTAAATACTCGGTATTGTCGGTTATGTTTATATATGGATGTTAGTTACTATGCTCGGGAGTCTGATCATCAGACCGATACACATGTATTTATTCTGCCTAGTTAACCACGTGGGTGGTTAACGGCGTTGTAACACCAAAGCGTTTAGTTATTATTTGGTTGGTTATTTCCGCTGCGACTTCGGTAGATGATAGGAGCGTTGTAGGGGTGTTACAAAAAGTGGTATCAGAGCGAAGTATCGCTCTGATGACTAGAATACCGAGCTTAGGAATATACCGAGTTAGGAAACCTACTACAGTTACCTAATGAGCGGACTTGGAAGGTTAACCACTAACTAAGTGTGGAATTACCTGGTTGTCGGGAAGATGCTATAACCATTGGACCGATAAGTGTGCAAGCATAATGCTAATGAATATTCATATGAATTCAGATGTCAGGTAGACCGCGAGGTCGAGGCCGCGGACGCGGTACTGGAGATATGGGTGACCAGGGCGAGAACCCTACGGCACAGACTATGGCTGAGGCAGTTGCAGCCGCCGTAGCCCAGATGGTCCCCCAGATTGTAGCTGCGGTGCAGCAGGGGCAACAGCCCGGAGTTCAGCCACCACCACCACCGCCACGTGAGACCAATTGGGTCAAGGCGCTGGCTGATCTGAGGCCGCCATCATTTCATGGGGAGACCGATCCCCGTAAGCTAGAGGCGTACATCTCCGAGTTGGAGACCGCCTACGAGACTTTGGCCGTACCTGCTGAGGCTAAGGTCCGACTTGCCGCCTACTACTTGAAGGGGGCGGCACAGAGTTGGTGGAAACTGGTGAGGGAGGACAGGATGACTGATCCTGAGTTTGGATGGAGGGAGTACACGGCTCTGCTGCGAGCCAAGTATTACCCGGTGCATGTGCAGGAGGCAAAGCGCCTCGAGCTTGACAGTCTGAAGCAGGGGGATAAGATGTCGGTTGATGACTACTATACCGCATTCACCGGCCTTATCCACCTGTTACCAGACCTTGGGTATTCGAACCGAGTGTTGGTGAACCGGTTCTACAATGGACTGAGCCACCGTCTCCGCTATGGGATGGGGCCAGCTGAGTATACCACCTTGCAGGTAATTAGAGTACCTTATTGTGAGTCAATTTATACCATGAGTGAATGCTAATGTGAGTTGGTGAGTTTTGTTTGCGGGGCATGACTGACATCCTAAAATTCAGGAGTGCTATCATGCCGCTGCAAAGGTTGAAATTACCGTCCGTCTGAGGGACGAGGAAAATGCGCACAAGCGCAAGGCCACCAACGAGGGCCAAAATCAGCAAGGGTATGGGGGAGGAAAGAAGAAGAAACCCTACCCTCAGCCCCAGAAGGGCCAGTACCAGGGTGACAAGGGCCAAGCCCAGACCACCACAGCTGATGAGCCACTGAAGCTCACGTACGCGTATGCGGCGAAGCCTCTACGCTCCTACCCGCCTAAGGGTAATTAACCATGTGTATCTAGTTGAGGTGTATGTTGTTGAGGTGGAAAGTGAGTATTGATTGTGTGTTGTTATAGCAGCTAGCGCGGGTTCTGAACCGGAGCGCCACTTTTACTGTAAGTGGTGCAATGGAGACCACCCCGGCAAAGACTGCAAGGGGAATAATGTGAGGTGCCGCCACTGCCAGAAGATGGGGCACCGTGAGTTTGAGTGTTGGACGAACCCCAACAGCAGAAACTACAAGCCAAAGGGGCAGTGGAAGGGTAACACTACCACGACCACTGAAGGCCCGAAGGCGATTACTCAGCAGACTTCTGACAGGAAGTACACTGAATCCCAGAAGGGGAAGGCTACGGGGTCCGGCAAGGCCACCCTGAATGTGGTGGACCGGTCTGAGGCACCAGGATCCTCTTCGAGACCAGGTACCGCCTAAACTGATAAATGAAAAAGTGATTGCTTACCGCATTTCATGCATGAGTGTTAGCAAGTCTAAGGGTATAAACATATAAGTAAAGAGTTAGAACATAATGTGGAAAACACCTAAATTAGGCAATTTGAAACTTAGGAACCTTCAATATCTGCTATCCAATCCCACCCGCACCAAACCCTGAAGAAACCGCCATCAACATCAACGACTTTCCATTGGAGCAATGTCAGGTTATCCAGCCAGGTATGATACTCTTAAATGGATACCTGACACCGGAAGCACAAATCCACATCATCAGACGATGCGACGAACTTGGAGCAAAACCAGGAGGGTTCTACACACCCGAATACCCGAACGGAGCAAGGATGCAATTGAAGATGATGTGCATGGGTAAGGACTGGAACCCTTACACCAAGTCATATCAAGAAGTACGAGCTGAAGATGGAGCAACAGTAGCAAGCATACCAGAGGAGTTCCACGCGGTCGTTAACCACGCCGTGGGAATTGCTCAGCAAGTTGAGACGGAATCAATTCCAAGTGTAAAGGCAGATTTATGCATTGTAAACTTCTACCAGAAAGGTGGACGTTTGAGTATGCACCAAGACAAGGACGAGTCACCCGAGTCTCTAAGTAAGGGAGTACCCGTGGTGTCTTGGTCCATTGGTGATACCGCTGTGTTTGTATATGGCGAGCAGAAGCGTGCTGATCTCGCAAAGAAGCTACTTCTGAAATCGGGGGATGTATTAATCATGGGTGGGCAATCAAGGATGCTATACCATGGCATCAGAAAGATCAAACTGAATACCGCACCGTCGGCAGTGATCAATGCCACACACATGAAACCCGGACGTTTAAATTTGACTTTCAGGCAGTTTTGAGCCTTGTGTAATCATGTATTGTATTAAGCCAGTGGTTTGACAAAGGAGCTATGTCTAGCAATGTCCACAATGTAACCAATTTATGGTGTAAAGACTGTGTTAATGAATAAAGAAATGTTGTTTTGGAGTGTATCAACGTGTTGTTACCCAATACTTATTAGTTTGCCAATGAATTAGGCTGTGCACTCGGAACGGGAGGTATACTGAGTGTCTGCAATAAGGCAGAAGCCGGCAAGAGCGGCACAATCCTCACCGGTACCTTTCCAGTGAATGGCGTGGATGCATCGATCTTGTTCGACTCTGGAGCCTCACACACTTCATTTCGCTATCATTTGCGAAGAGGCTGGGGTTAGACGGTGAAGAGATGCCAGACTTCGTGGTCACTCTCCCGTCGAAAGAGCAGATCAGATGTACCCGCTACTACCGAGATGCTGTTGTTCGAATCATGGATGAGGAGTTTCCGATCGACTTGATAGAGTTCGACGGACTGGGTTTTGATGTGATTGTCGGGATGAACTGGTTGGAGCGGTACAAGGGTAGAATCCTATGTGCCGAGCATCGACTGCTTCTTAGGAGTCCATCTGGGGTTACTATATCATACCGCCAGAGGCCCAGGGAGCCTTCGACACAGATCATCACCGCCATGGCCATGTATCGTGAGACGACGGGGAAATGATGTATACCTCTGCTATGTCCAGGACATAGAGAGAGATCCAGAGTTTAGCACAGATGTGCCGGTAGTCTCGGAGTTTCCTGATGTATTTCCTAAGGAACTGCCGGGCATGCCGCCACACGAGAGGTTGAGTTTGAGATCGACTTGGTTCCGGGCACCGGACCATTGCGAAAGCACCTTACCGTATGGCTCCAGCAGAGATGACAGAGCTCAAGGAGCAGCTGCGAGACCTACTCGACAAGGGCTTTATCGCCCTAGTGTGTCACCATGGGGAGCGCCGGTCCTCTTCGTGAAGAAGAAGGACGGTAGCCTCCGCCTATGTATTGATTATCGGGAGCTGAATGCTGTTACGGTGAAGAACCGTTACCCCTTACCACGCATCGACGATCTATTTGATCAGCTTAGGGGAGCATCAGTATTCTCCAAGATAGACCTACGTTCCGGATATCACCAGATTGCCATCCGTGACAGTGACATCGAAAAGACAGCTTTCAGAACTAGGTATGGGCACTATGAGTTCACCGTTATGCCGTTTGGCTTATCAAATGCACCAGCAAAGTTCATGGACTTAATGAACCGTTTGTTCCAAGATCAGTTGGACAAATCATGGTAGTCTTCATCGATGACATACTTGTGTATTCGAAATCGAGAGGTGAGCATGAAAGCCACCTGAGAGATGTATTGCAGACGTTGAGAAAGAATCAGCTGTATGCTAAATTTTCTAATGTGAATTTTGGTTGAACCAAGTATCATTCCTTGGACATGTAATTTCTGAGGCCGGGATCGCTGTTGATCCGGCAAAGATAGATGCAGTGCGCACCTGGCCTAGGCCGAAGACAGTTACCGACATCAGGAGCTTCCTCGGTCTGGCAGGTTACTATAGGAGATTTGTGAGGACTTCTCCAGTGTCTCGAAGCCGATGACTTCCTTGATGAAGAAGGATGCACCATTCGAGTGGACAGTCGACTGGAGAGAGCTTTCACGAGTCTCAAGGATGCTCTGACATCTGCACCGGTTCTGACATTACCAGACGGTCCAGATGGTTTTGAGGTCTATTGCGACGCATCAGGCAGGGGTATGGGTTGTGTGTTGATGCAACACGGGAAGGTCGTGGCTTACGCCTCCCGACAGCTGAAGAAGCATGAGGAGAACTACCCTACCCACGACTTAGAATTGGGGGCCATTGTCTTCGCACTGAAGATATGGCGACATCACTTGTATGGGGTAAGTGTGACGATCTATTCTGACCACAAGAGCTTGAAATACTTGTTCACTCAGAAAGAGTTGAACATGAGGCAGAGAAGGTGGGTTGAATTCTTGAATGATTATGATATCGATTTACAGTATAAGGAGGGTAAGGCAAATGTGGTAGCTGACGCATTGAGTCGCCGAGCACACTCTCTCCATTCGCTAGTCTCTCATACTGGCTTGGTTGAAGAGGTGCGGAGTGCTCAGATGACGGATCAGTATATGGTGGAAATTAGACAGAAGCTTATTGATGGCACATTCGAGGGTCAGAAGTATGACTTCAGACTCCACGATGATGACCTGATTAGGCTAATGGCAGATTGTGTATACCCAGGAGTAGCGCTGAGCTGAAGGAGCGCATATTGAGTGAATCCCATTGTTCTACTACTTCGATTCACCCCGGAGCTTCAAAGATGTATAAAGGTATGAAAAGATTTCTGGTGGGCTGGAATGAAAAAAGGATGTAAATGACTATGTGTTGAGGTGTCTCACTTGTCAGAAGGTCAAGTTTGAGCACCGACGGCCTGGTGGTATGGTGCAGCCAATGCCAGTGCCGGAGTGGAAGTTCCATGACATATCTATGGACTTCGTGGTAGGGCTTCCGCCTACAAGGGGAGGTCTAAATATGATTTGGGTGGTAGTTGACCGACTGACCAAGGTGTCTCGATTCATTCCGATGAAGGACACCTGGAAAGTGGCAAGATTGGCAGAATTATTCGATAAAGAGATTGTAAGACATCATGGTGTACCAAAGACGATAGTATCTGACAGAGATACCAGATTCTATCCAGATATTGGAAGTCTACACGAGAGGCACTTGGTACTGAACTGAAATTGAGCACGGCGTTTCACCCACAGACCGATGGTCAGAGTGAGCGCACTATACAGACACTTGAGGATATGCTACGTGCATGTGCACTTGATTTTCAGACCAGCTGGATTGATAAGTTACATCTGATCGAGTTTAGCTACAACAACAGTTATATGCATCGATCAAGATGTCTCCCTTCCAGGCATTGTACGGTAGACCATGCCGCACACCATTATGCTGGGATGAATCGAGTGAGACGGTCATTATAGGACCAGAGTATCTTGAGCAAGTTCAGGCAGAAGTTCGCCAGATCAGGGCTAATATGAAAGCAGCTCAGGATAGACAGAAGTCGTACGCAGATGTGCGCCGACGTGACCTGGAGTTCGCCGTGGGCGATCAGGTATTTTTGAGAGTATCCCCCATGAAGGGAGTATTTCGTTTTGGTCAGAAGGGCAAGTTGAGCCCGAAATATGTAGGTCCTTATGTTGTGACGGAGCGGATCGGCCCGGTAGCTTATAGACTTGATTTACCCGCCGAGCTGGGCAAGGTACATGATGTATTTCATGTGTCCCAGTTGAAGAAGTATATGTCTCATCCGTCTCATGTGCTTCAGCCTGAAAGGCTAACCTTAGAGCCGACCATGCGATCAGTGGAGACTCCGGTACGGATTCTGGATACTAAGACTCGAGACACTCGCCATAAGTCCGTGAGACTGGTGAAGGTCCTCTGGTCTAACCAGGACGTTGAGGAGGCCACTTGGGAGCTGGAAGAAAAGATGAAGGCGAAGCACCCGTCATTGTTTGCTTCTTAGTGTTATGTATAGGGTACGGGGCGTACCCCTTTTAAGGGGGGTAGAGCCGTTTCGGTTATGGTTGTGTACGACATGTATATGTATACATTGTCTATGATTGTTACAGACCTTTGAGTCTGAATGGTATTATATGGTTTGGACCTCGAGTCCGTTGTGGTATTGTGTGGATGGACCTTGAGTCCGTTGTGGTGTAAGAATGATGGTAAGGTTGGTAATGATGGTTGGAAGTATTGTTTTTATAAATGTTCCCCGTGTTCTAATAGTAAGATATGTGGGAAGTATGAACTTTGGGGACAAAGTTCTTTTAAGGGGGGTAGATTGAAATACCCCAAACCTTGGTATGTTGGTTAAACATTAAAACATGATTTATTAAGACTAAAAAGAGTCTTAGAAACCTTAGTAAACAAATTTAAACAAAAGGAAACACAAATGTGCTTTAAAGTCAATAAGAGCTAAAATGTGCTCTAAGCTTGGGATAAACTTGAGTAAGGCCTAATGAGCTTACCAAGACTTCATTTATATACTAATGAACATATTAAACCAATTACCAAAGAAAACCAAGCTTGAAAACAAGTTAAAACTCAAAATGTGCTTTAAGAAGTCTTAAAGCACGTTTTTGAAAAATTGTCTTGTAAATGAGTTTTGAATGGCTAAATGTCCATCATTACTCTTAAATATATATGTGTACTATATAGTATCACATTTGGGTGGCTATATTAGTGGGAAATCAAAAATTTCACTTCTGTGCCTTGTATAGGTGAATAGTACTTTTTATAAGCTATTTTGTAACATATGTGGTATAAGTAATTAAATTGACAAACAAAGACTAAAACACCCCACACTAATATAAGGGGCCGGTTTTTATAAGGTTGTGACTCACCACTCTTATTAATGTATTAAGTAAGTAAAGATAAGTAAATAAGCTACCTTTTTACTTTATAAGTATAAATATCTCTTAAAGCAAATTCTATCTTCATTCTCTCATTTCCCTTCCTTCACACGGTTTCCCACTCATTCTTCCCTTCTTCCTTGTTCTCTCACGTAAACCACTACCACCATTAAAACACAAACTTTGACCACTTGCTAAATCTAGCTCACTTGTCCAAATCAAAAACAAATACCACCAATCTCTTCCTCTCATCAAGCTCTTCATTCCTATCTTCTCAAAACTCCTAGAGCTCCATTTCGGTGCCAAGGTGTTCCACCATTGAAGGAGCTTGAGCTTGGATTTCTACATATTATTACTCTCCTTTACTTCTAGGTAAGGAATCTCAAAAAAAATCAAGTTTCCTCCTTGTTTTTGTCATGTCCGAAAATACACATTGATATAGCTCATTGTGTGACTTTGTTCTAGCTTCATTTCAACTCTTCATGGACTAGGTGGAGTCCTCTCTTGTTATATATTCAAACTCCCTTCAAAGATCAAGGTAAAACAACTACATTAATGTTTTTGAAACTATGTCAAATTAGGGTTTACAATGAGATGAAGCTCAAAGCTTGAATACTCATTATGGTGTTTGTATATTGTCTAGAACTTGACAAGGAATCAAATTGTCATACGGTTTTGTAAGGAATCAAGAAGGAAGTGTTTTGGGAAAAGAGGTAAATCTACTAACTTAAATGTTGTTTAATGCCTTAGGAGAAATGAGCTTATAAATGCTTATTAAAACTACCTAAAGAGCAAATGGTGAATGACTTAGTAAAGTGTTCTCAAGAGACTAGTAAAGGGCATATGTGTGTTGAGTGTATTTGCAGGTTAAAGGCAATATATTGTGGAAATTCAGTGTTTATGATTTAAGCACTTTAAGGGCCTAAGAGCCATGCATTTTAAGGGCCTAAGTGCCATGCAATTTATATTGTGCACTATATTGTAATGTGGTGTAAATTTGGTGAAATTGTGTATGAGAGTGTTCTTGGTGATTTTAGATGTTCTTGTGTGTTTAAAGGAGAAGGTAAAGTGTTTAGGCTTAGTAATGTTCTAAGGGAACCCATGTCAAAATTTAGGTAAGAAGCAAGAAGTTTAAGTGTTTACATGAGGATTGGTGAGTTAGAAAATGTAGGATGAATAAGGAGTTCATGATGTTCTAAAGGAATTTTGTGAACTAGGAAGTACTCTAGAATATAATAAGGACTTAGGCATGATCTTGAGATTTAGTAGGTACCAAAGTCACTTGGGACTTAGGTAAATACCTAGGCAAACTTTGGTAAAATAAGGAGAAGTGTACACTAGGAAAAGAGTTTCAAGAAGGAGATAAGGAATTAGTGTGAGAGATGATGCTTGGGAGATGATGTTAAGTTAAGGAGAAAGCTTTTGGTATAGTAGTCATCTTAGGTGTGAAACACCACTTGAAAAACTAGGAGAAAATATTGTAAGTGTTAGGAATTTTGTGAAGGAATAAGTAAAGGCTTAAGGAATTAGGAAATGAGTTTTATAGTGTTTAAGGGTGTCTTAAGTTGTGTTTAAAGTGCCCAAATGAGGTTAGGGAGTACTAGGTTATAGGGGTGAAGTTTGGAGTTGAATGTAAAAAGGAAAACATAGATTTGGGGCCGACCGGACTTGCGACCGGACTTGCAAGCTCGGTCGGGACCTGTTTACCCTGCGAGAATTAGTTTCTGGAATGGACCGGGCTTAGGACCGGACATGGACAAGTCCGGTCGGCTCAATTTACAAAGAGAATAAACTCTCTGGAATGGACCGGACATAGGACCGGACTTACAAGTCCGGTCGGAGTAGAAAATTTTGTACGGATTGAGTTACTGGAATCGACCGGACATGGGACCGGACTTGACAAGTCCGGTCGGGCTGAATTTCCGAAGGGGAGAAACTCTCTGGAATCGACCGGACATGGACAAGTCCGGTCGGCAAGTCCGGTCGGACCTAAACTTGTAAAAAAAAAAAAAAACAGAAAAGAATGTGACTTATGTAGTTAACCCTAGGGTGTATAATGAAGGTAACCTAGGGTGAGGTAGACATTAAAACATGTCATACAATCATGTTGAATACTTAGTAAGTGTGAAGTTAAATAATTAATTAACCGACATTACTAATGTGTATAGGATTCTCTCAAGGTGGGAACGAAACAAGGCAAGGACCAAGGTATGGTTTTCTTGCAGTCTGTTGCCTAACGGTTTACACCGGCTTGGGTGTTGTTGTTTTCTGAGTGTTTACGACCTTATAAGATTAAGGCATGAAAAGAGTTTACAGTTGTTATATTATGATGTTGTAAGGTTATGACTCCTTTCCCTTGGTTGTCTAACAAGACCTAAATGTTGCTTGTATGTGACTTAACAAATATTGTGTGATCACTAACAAGTGCTAACCGGGGGAGTGAGGAGTCCGGTTGTTCCGGCCACGCGTGTGATGGATGGGGGTCGATATCATATCCGGTTCGGCTCTCTTGGTGTATGTATAGGTGGTATTCCAATTTGGTTTCTACCTTCCCTTAGCTTATCCAAAGCTAGTTACTGACTCACGTCGGGCCATAGGGGCATACGTATGTTATTTCGGAGTGCTCGGGATTACTATATCCGACACCTTTGGTATAAGTTAACCGTTCTATATAACCGGACGGTAACGAGGATGGTAACGAGCTTAACATGGGGCTGGTAAAAACCCCTAGGCTCTCATGGTATACTAACTATGGTGGAAGGTTCCTTGTGAGGACCAAGTTTATGGTGTTATGTATTGATGTTGTGATGCTATGCAATTTCCCTTGCTATGCTATGGTATATGTGTATATATATGTTGGTTGTTCTAAAATGAATGCCATGTTATTATGACAATTGGTTGCGCGTATCCCGTTAGTCGATGGGCTGCGCGTTAGCCATACCAGCAAAGGTGCTGACCCCCTCGGGGGCCCCATATTTTTATTGATTGCAGGATGAGGATCGAAGAGGCTGAGTGGCTCTAGGTCCTAGGCGGTAGATATACTTTTGGATAAGTAGGTTGTGAGCCCGGGATGCGCCTGTGCTCCCGAGGCGTACATGTTGATACCTTGTTATACAGTTATGGATGATTATGGTTTGGAGATGATTGTAAATTAAATACTCGGTATTGTCGGTTATGTTTATATATGGATGTTAGTTACTATGCTCGGGAGTCTGATCATCAGACCGATACACTTGTATTTATTCTGCCTAGTTAACCACGTGGGTGGTTAACGGCGTTGTAACACCAAAGCGATAGTTATTATTTGGTTGGTTATTTCCGCTGCGACTTCGGTAGATGATAGGAGCGTTGTAGGGGTGTTACAAAAAGTGGTATCAGAGCGAAGTATCGCTCTGATGACTAGAATACCGAGCTTAGGAATATACCGAGTTAGGAAACCTAACTACAGTTACCTAAGTGAGCGGACTTGGAAAGGTTAACCACTAACTAAGTGTGGAATTACCTGGTTGTCGGGAAGATGCTATAACCATTGGACCGATAAGTGTGCAAGCATAATGCTAATGAATATTCATATGAATTCAGATGTCAGGTAGACCGCGAGGTCGAGGCCGCGGACGCGGTACTGGAGATATGGGTGACCAGGGCGAGAACTACGGCCAGACTATGGCTGAGGCAGTTGCAGCCGCCGTAGCCCAGATGGTACCCCAGATTGTGTGCTGTCAGCAAGGGCAACAGCCCGGAGTTCAGCCACCACCACCACCGCCACGTGAGACCAATTGGGTCAAGGCGCTGGCTGATCTGAGGCCGCCATCATTTCATGGGGAGACCGATCCCCGTAAGCTAGAGGCGTACATCTCCGAGTTGGAGACCGCCTACGAGACTTTGGCCGTACCTGCTGAGGCTAAGGTCCGACTTGCCGCCTACTACTTGAAGGGGTCGGCACAGAGTTGGTGGAAACTGGTGAGGGAGGACAGGATGACTGATCCTGAGTTTGGATGGAGGGAGTACACGGCTCTGCTGCGAGCCAAGTATTACCCGGTGCATGTGCAGGAGGCAAAGCGCCTCGAGTTGGATAGTCTGAAGCAGGGGGATAAGATGTCGGTTGATGACTACTATACCGCATTCACCGGCCTTATCCACCTGTTACCAGACCTTGGGTATTCGAACCGGGTGTTGGTGAACCGGTTCTACAATGGACTGAGCCACCGTCTCCGCTATGGGATGGGGCCAGCTGAGTATACCACCTTGCAGGTAATTAGAGTACCTTATTGTGAATCAATTTATACCATGAGTGAATGTTAATGTGAGTTGGTGAGTTTGTTTTGCGGGGCATGACTGACATCCTAAAATCAGGAGTGCTATCATGCCGCTGCAAAGGTTGAAATTACCGTCCGTCTGAGGGACGAGGAAAATGCGCACAAGCGCAAGGCCACCAACGAGGGCCAAATCAGCAAGGGTATGGGGGAGGGAAAGAAGAAGAAACCCTACCCTCAGCCCCAGAAGGGCCAGTACCAGGGTGACAAGGGCCAAGCCCAGACCACCACAGCTGATGAGCCACTGAAGCTCACGTACGCGTATGCGGCGAAGCCTCTACGCTCCTACCCGCCTAAGGGTAATTACTTAACCATGTGTATCTAGTTGAGGTGTATGTTGTTGAGATGGGAAGTGAGTATTGATTGTGTGTTGTTATAGCAGCTAGCGCGGGTTCTGACCGGAGCGCCACTTTTACTGTAAGTGGTGCAATGGAGACCACCCCGGCAAAGACTGCAAGGGGAATGATGTGAGGTGCCGCCACTGCCAGAAGATGGGGCACCGTGAGTTTGAGTGTTGGACGAATCCCAATGGCAGAAACTACAAGCCAAAGGGGCAGTGGAAGGGTAACACTACCACGACCACTGAAGGCCCGAAGGCGATTACTCAGCAGACTTCTGACAAGAAGTACACTGAATCCCAGAAGGGGAAGGCTACGGGGTCCGGCAAGGCCACCCTGAATGTGGTGGACCGGTCTGAGGCACCAGGATCCTCTTCGAGACCAGGTACCGCCTAAACTGATAAATGAAAAAGTGATTGCTTACCGCATTTCATGCATGAGTGTTAGCAAGTCTAAGGGTATAAACATATAAGTAAAGAGTTAGAACATAATGTGGAAAACACCTAAATTAGGCAATTTGAAACTTAGGAACCTTCAATATCTGCTATCCAATCCCACCCGCACCAAACCCTGAAGAAACCGCCATCAACATCAACGACTTTCCATTGGAGCAATGTCAGGTTATCCAGCCAGGTATGATACTCTTAAATGGATACCTGACACCGGAAGCAAATCCACATCATCAGACGATGCGACGAACTTGGAGCAAAAACCAGGAGGGTTCTACACACCGAATACCCGAACGGAGCAAGGATGCAATTGAAGATGATGTGCATGGGTAAGGACTGGAACCCTTACACCAAGTCATATCAGAAGTACGAGCTGAAGATGGAGCAACAGTAGCAAGCATACCAGAGGAGTCCACGCGGTCGTTAACCACGCCGTGGGAATTGCTCAGCAAGTTGAGACGGAATCAATTCCAAGTGTAAAGGCAGATTTATGCATTGTAAACTTCTACCAGAAAGGTGGACGGTTGGGTATGCACCAAGACAAGGACGAGTCACCCGAGTCTCTAAGTAAGGGAGTACCCGTGGTGTCTTGGTCCATTGGTGATACCGCTGTGTTTGTGTATGGCGAGCAGAAGCGTGCTGATCTCGCAAAGAAGCTACTTCTGAAATCGGGGGATGTATTAATCATGGGTGGGCAATCAAGGATGCTATACCATGGCATCAGAAAGATCAAACTGAATACCGCACCGTCGGCAGTGATCAATGCCACACACATGAAACCTGGACGTTTAAATTTGACTTTCAGGCAGTTTTGAGCCTTGTGTAATCATGTATGTATTAAGCCAGTGGTTTGACAAAGGAGCTATCTAGCAATGTCTACAATGTAACCAATTTATGGTGTAAAGACTGTGTTAATGAATAAAGGAATGTTGTTTTGGAGTGTATCAACGTGTTGTTACCCAATACTTATTAGTTTGCCAATGAATTAGGCTGTGCACTCGGAACGGGAGGTATACTGAGTGTCTGCAATAAGGCAGAAGCCGGCAAGAGCGGCACAATCCTCACCGGTACCTTCCAGTGAATGGCGTGGATGCATCGATCTTGTTCGACTCTGGAGCCTCACACTTCATTTCGCTATCATTTGCGAAGAGGCTGGGGTTAGACGGTGAAGAGATGCCAGACTTCGTGGTCACTCTCCGTCGAAAGAGCAGATCAGATGTACCCGCTACTACCGAGATGCTGTTGTTCGAATCATGGATGAGGAGTTTCCGATCGACTTGATAGAGTTCGACGGACTGGGTTTTGATGTGATTGTCGGGATGAACTGGTTGGAGCGGTACAAGGGTAGAATCCTATGTGCCGAGCATCGACTGCTTCTTAGGAGTCCATCTGGGGTTACTATATCATACGCCAGAGGCCCAGGGAGCCTTCGACACAGATCATCACCGCCATGGCCATGTATCGTGAGTTCGACGGGGAAATGATGTATACCTCTGCTATGTCCAGGACATAGAGAGAGATCCAGAGTTTAGCACAGATGTGCCGGTAGTCTCGGAGTTTCCTGATGTATTTCCTAAGGAACTGCCGGGCATGCCGCCAGCACGAGAGGTTGATTTGAGATGATGACTTGTTCCGGGCACCGGACCATTGCGAAAGCACCTTACGTATGGCTCCAGCAGAGATGACAGAGCTCAAGGAGCAGCTGCGAGACCTACTCGACAAGGGCTTCATCGCCCTAGTGTGTCACCATGGGGAGCGCCGGTCCTCTTCGTGAAGAAGAAGGACGGTAGCCTCCGCCTATGTATTGATTATCGGGAGCTGAATGCTGTTACGGTGAAGAACCGTTACCCCTTACCACGCATCGACGATCTATTTGATCAGCTTAGGGGAGCATCAGTATTCTCCAAGATAGACCTACGTTCCGGATATCACCAGATTGCCATCCGTGACAGTGACATCGAAAAGACAGCTTTCAGAACTAGGTATGGGCACTATGAGTTCACCGTTATGCCGTTTGGCTTATCAAATGCACCAGCAAAGTTCATGGACTTAATGAACCGTTTGTTCCAAGATCAGTTGGACAAATCAGTGGTAGTCTTCATCGATGACATACTTGTGTATTCGAAATCGAGAGGTGAGCATGAAAGCCACCTGAGAGATGTATTGCAGACGTTGAGAAAGAATCAGCTGTATGCTAAATTTTCTAATGTGAATTTGGTTGAACCAAGTATCATTCCTTGGACATGTAATTCTGAGGCCGGGATCGCTGTTGATCCGGCAAAGATAGATGCAGTGCGCACCTGGCCTAGGCCGAAGACAGTTACCGACATCAGGAGCTTCCTCGGTCTGGCAGGTTACTATAGGAGATTTGTGAGGGACTTCTCCAGTGTCTCGAAGCCGATGACTTCCTTGATGAAGAAGGATGCACCATTCGAGTGGACAGTCGACTGCGAGAGAGCTTTCACGAGTCTCAAGGATGCTCTGACATCTGCACCGGTTCTGACATTACCAGACGGTCCAGATGGTTTTGAGGTCTATTGCGACGCATCAGGCAGGGGTATGGGTTGTGTGTTGATGCAACACGGGAAGGTCGTGGCTTACGCCTCCCGACAGCTGAAGAAGCATGAGGAGAACTACCCTACCCACGACTTAGAATTGGGGGCCATTGTCTTCGCACTGAAGATATGGCGACATCACTTGTATGGGGTAAGTGTGACGATCTATTCTGACCACAAGAGCTTGAAATACTTGTTCACTCAGAAAGAGTTGAACATGAGGCAGAGAAGGTGGGTTGAATTCTTGAATGATTATGATATCGATTTACAGTATAAGGAGGGTAAGGCAAAAATGTGGTAGCTGACGCATTGAGTCGCCGAGCACACTCTCTCCATTCGCTAGTCTCTCATACTGGCTTGGTTGAAGAGGTGCGGAGTGCTCAGATGACGGATCAGTATATGTGGAAATTAGACAGAAGCTTATTGATGGCACATTCGAGGGTCAGAAGTATGACTTCAGACTCCACGATGATGACCTGATTAGGCTCAATGGCAGTTGTGTATACCGAGGAGTAGCGCTGAGCTGAAGGAGCGCATATGAGTGAATCCCATTGTTCTACTACTTCGATTCACCCCGGAGCTTCAAAGATGTATAAAGGTATGAAAAGATACTTCTGGTGGGCTGGAATGAAAAAGGATGTAAATGACTATGTGTTGAGGGTCTCACTTGTCAGAAGGTCAAGTTTGAACCGACGGCTGGTGGTATGGTGCAGCCAATGCCAGTGCCGGAGTGGAAGTTCCATGACATATCTATGGACTTCGTGGTAGGGCTTCCGCCTACAAGGGGAGGTCTAAATATGATTTGGGTGGTAGTTGACGACTGACCAAGGTGTCTCGATTCATTCCGATAAAGGACACCTGGAAAGTGGCAAGATTGGCAGAATATTCGATAAAGAGATTGTAAGACATCATGTGGTGTACCAAAGACGATAGTATCTGACAGAGATACCAGATTCTTATCCAGATATTGGAAGTCTACACGAGAGGCACTTGGTACTGAACTGAAATTGAGCACGGCGTTTCACCACAGACGATGGTCAGAGTGAGCGCACTATACAGACACTTGAGGATATGCTACGTGCATGTGCACTTGATTTTCAGACCAGCTGGATTGATAAGTTACATTGATCGAGTTTAGCTACAACAACAGTTATCACGCATCGATCAAGAGTCTCCCTTCCAGGCATTGTACGGTAGACCATGCCGCACACCATTATGCTGGGGAATCGAGTGAGACGGTCATTATAGGACCAGAGTATCTGAGCAAGTTCAGGCAGAAGTTCGCCAGATCAGGGCTAATATGAAAGCAGCTCAGGATAGACAGAAGTCGTACGCAGATGTGCGCCGACGTGACCTGGAGTTCGCCGTGGGCGATCAGGTATTTTTGAGAGTATCCCCCATGAAGGGAGTGTTCCGTTTTGGTCAGAAGGGCAAGTTGAGCCCGAAATATGTAGGTCCTTATGTTGTGACGGAGCGGATCGGCCCGGTAGCTTATAGACTTGATTTACCCGCCGAGCTGGGCGGTACATGATGTATTTCATGTGTCCCAGTTGAAGAAGTATATGTCTCATCCGTCTCATGTGCTTCAGCCTGAAAGGCTAACTTTAGAGCCGACCATGCGATCAGTGGAGACTCCGATACGGATTCTGGACACTAAGACTCGAGACACTCGCCATAAGTCCGTGAGACTGGTGAAGGTCCTCTGGTCTAACCAGGACGTTGAGGAGGCCACTTGGGAGCTGGAAGAAAAGATGAAGGCGAAGCACCCGTCATTGTTTGCTTCTAGTGTTTATATGTATAGGGTACGGGGCGTACCCCTTTTAAAGGGGGTAGGGGGAGCCGTTTCGGTTATGGTTGTGTACGAATGTATATGTTACATTGTCTATGATTGTTACAGACCTTTGAGTCTGAATGGTATTATATGGTTTGGACCTCGAGTCCGTTGTGGTGTTGTAAGAATGATGGTAAGGTTGGTAATGATGGTTGGAAGTATGTTTTCATAAATGTTCCCCGTGTTCTAATAGTAGATATGTGGGAAGTAGGAACTTTGGGGACAAAGTTCTTTTAAGGGGGGTAGATTGAAATACCCCAAACCTTGGTAGGTTGGTTAAACTTAAAACATGATTTATTAAGACTAAAAAGAGTCTTAGAAACCTTGGTAAACAAATTTAAACAAAAAGGAAACACAAATGTGCTTTAAAGTCAATAAGAGCTAAAATGTGCTCTAAGCTTGGGATAAACTGAGTAAGGCCTAATGAGCTTACCAAGACTTCATTTATATATGAACACATTAAACCAATACCAAAGAAAACCAAGCTTGAAAACAAGTTAAAACTCAAAATGTGCTTTAAGAAGTCTTAAAGCACGTTTTTGAAAAATTGTCTGTAAATGAGTTTGAATGGCTAAATGTCCATCATTACTCTTAAATATATATGTGTACTATATAGTATCACATTTGGGTGGCTATATTAGTGGGAAATCAAAAATTTCACTTCTATGTGCCTTGAATAGGTGAATAGTTACTTTTTATAAGCTATTTTGTAAACATATGTGGTATAAGTAATTAAATTGACAAACAAAGACTAAAACACCCCCACACTAATATAAGGGGCCGGTTTTTATAAGGGTGTGACTCACCACTTCTTATTAATGTATTAAGTAAGTAAAGATAAGTAAATAAGCTACCTTTTTACTTTATAAGTATAAATATCTCTTAAAAGCAAATTCTATCTTCATTCTCTCATTTCCCTTCCTTGCTCACACGGTTTCCCACTCATCTCCTCCCTTCTTCATTGTTCTTCACGGTAATACCACTATCACCATTAGAGCTCCACCTTTGACCACTTGTTAAACCTAGCTCACTTGTCCAAATCAAAAACAAATACCACCAATCTCTTCCTCTCATCAAGCTCTTCATTCCTATCTTCTCAAAACTCCTAGAGCTCCATTTCGGTGCCAAGGTGTTCCACCATTGAAGGAGCTTGAGCTTGGATTTCTACATATTTTTACTCTCCTTTACTTCTAGGTAAGGAATCTCAAACAAAAATCAAGTTTCCTCCTTGTTTTTGTCATGTCCGAAAATACACATTGATATAGCTCATTGTGTGACTTTGTTCTAGCTTCATTTCAACTCTTCATGGACTAGGTGGAGTCCTTTCTTGCTAGATATTCAAACTCCCTTCAAAGATCAAGGTAAAACAATACATTAATGTTTTTGAAACAATGTCAAATTAGGGTTTTACAATGAGATGAAGCTCAAAGCTTGAATACTCATTATGGTGTTTGTATATTGTCTAGAACTTGACAAGGAATCAAATGTCATACGGTTTTGTAAGGAATCAAGAAGGAAGTGTTTGGAAAAGAGGTAAATCTACTAACTTAAATGTGTTTAATGCCTTAGGAGAAAGAAATGAGTTATAGATGCTTATTAAAACTACCTAAAGAGCAAATGGTGAATGACTTAGTAAAGTGTTCTCAAGAGACTAGTAAAGGGCATATGTGTGTTGAGTGTATTTGCAGGGTTAAAGGATATATTGTGGAAATTCAGTGTTTATGATTTAAGCACTTTAAGGGCCTAAGAGCCATGCATTTTAAGGGCCTAAGTGCCATGCAATTTAAATTGTGCACTATATTGTAATGTGGTGTAAATTTGGTGAAATTGTGTATGAGAGTGTTCTGGGTGATTTTAGATGTTCTTGTGTGTTTAAAGGAGAAGGTAAAGTGTTTAGGCTTAGTAAAGTTCTAAGGGAACCCATGTCAAAATTTAGGTAAGAAGCAAGAAGTTTTAAGTGTTTACATGAGGATTGGTGAGTTAGAAAATGTAGGAAATGAATAAGGAGTTCATGATGTTTTAAAGGAATTTTGATGAACTAGGAAGTACTCTAGAATGTAATAAGGACTTAGGCATGATCTTGAGATTTAGTAGGTACCAAAGTCACCTTAGGACTTAGGTAAATACCTAGGCAAACTTTGGTAAAATAAGGAGAAGTGTACACTAGGAAAAGAGTTTCAAGAAGGAGATAAGGAATAGTGTGAGAGATGATGCTTGGGAGATGATGTTAAGTTAAGGAGAAAGCATTTTGTTTGGGATAGTAGTCATCATAGGTATGAAACACCACTTGGAAACTAGGAGAAATGTTGTGAGTGTTAGGAATTTTGTGAAGGAATAAGTAAAGGCTTAAGGAATAGAAAATGAGTTTTATGAGTGTTTAAGGATGTCTTAAGGGTGTTTAAAGTGCCCAAATGAGGTAGGGGGGGGGTACTAGGTTATATGGGGTGAAGTTTGGAGTTGAATGTAAAAAGGGAAACATAGATTTGGGGCCGACCGGACTTGCGACCGGACTTGCAAGCTCGGTCGGGACCTGTTTACACCTGCGAGAATTAGCTTCTGGAATGGACCGGGCATAGGAACGGACATGGACAAGTCGGTCGGACCAATTTACAAGAGAATAAACTCTCTGGAATGGACCGGACATAGGACCGGACTTACAAGTCCGGTCGGAGAGTAGAAAAATTTGGTACGGATTGATTATGGAATCGACCGGACATGGGACCGGACTTGACAAGTCCGGTCGGGCTGAATTTCCGAAGGGGAGAAACTCTCTGGAATCGACCGGACATGACAAGTCCGGTCGGCAAGTCCGGTCGGACCTAAACTTGTAAAAAAAAAAACAGAAAAGAATGTGACTTATGTAGTTAACCCTAGGGTGTATAATGAAGGTAACCTAGGGTGAGGTAGACATTAAAACATGTCATACAATCATGTTGAATACTTAGTAAGTGTGAAGTTAAATAATTAATTAACCGACATTACTAATGTGTATAGGATTCTCTCAAGGTGGGAACGAAACAAGGCAAGGACCAAGGTATGGTTTTCTTGCAGTCTGTTGCCTAACGGTTTACACCGGCTTGGGTGTTATTTGTTTTCTGGGTGTTTACGACCTTATAAGATTAAGGCATGAAAAGAGTTTACAGTTGTTATATATTATGGTGTTGTGGTATTATGACTCCTTTCCCTTGGTGTGTCTAACAAGACCTAAATGTTGCTTGTATGTGACTTAACAAATGTTGTGTGTTCATTAACAAGTGCTAACCGGGGGAGTGAGGAGTCCGGTTGTTCCGGCCACGCGTGTGATGGATGGGGGTCGATATCATATCCGGTTCGACTCTCTTGGTGTATGTATAGGTGGTATTCCAATTTGGTTTCTACCTTCCCTTAGCTTATCCAAAGCTAGTTACTGACTCACGTCGGGCCATAGGGGCATACGTATGTTATTTCGGAGTGCTCGGGATTACTATATCCGACACACCTTTGGTATAAGTTAACCGTTCTATATAACCGGACGGTAACGAGGATGGTAACGAGCTTAACATGGGGTTGGTAAAAACCCCTAGGCTCTCATGGTATACTAACTATGGTGGAAGGTTCCCTGTGAGGACCAAGTTTATGGTGTTATGTATTGATGTTGTGATGCTATGCAATTTCCCTTGCTATGCTATGGTACATATGTATATATATGTTGGTTGTTCTAAAATGAATGCCATGTTATTATGACAATTGGTTGCGCGTATCCCGTTAGTCGATGGGCTGCGCGTTAGCCATACCAGCAAAGGTGCTGACCCCCTCGGGGGCCCCATATTTTATTGCAGGATGAGGATCGAAGAGGCAGAGTGGCTCTAGGTCCTAGGTGGTAGATATACTTTTGGTTAAGTAGGTTGTTGAGCCCGGGATGCGCCTGTGCTCCCGAGGCGTACATGTTGATACCTTGTTATACAGTTATAGATGATTATGGTTTGGAGATGATGTGTAAATTAAATACTCGGTATTGTCGGTTATGTTTATATATGGATGTTAGTTACTATGCTCGGGAGTCTGATCATCAGACCGATACACTTGTATTTATTCTGCCTAGTTAACCACGTAGGTGGTTAACGGCGTTGTAACACCAAGGCGATAGTTATTAAATGGTTGGTTATTTCCGCTGCGATTTCGGTAGTTGATAGGAGCGTTGTAGGGGTGTTACAGTTATTAGGTTTTACCTTGGAAAAATGCCTTAAAAGAGGGTATTTCCTTTGGATCTCGGCCATACTTGCTCCAAATGGCTAACCAACTGATTCCACATGAAAAGGAGAAGAAAATGAGGCTATGACCAAAGTTTCACAGCCGAACTTGAAGGGAATCAAAAGTTATGAGCTTAAAGCACATTTTTACCTTAAAATGAGATTTTGAGCAACCTTGGTCTCTAAACTTGTTTCATTCGAATTTTATTGATGTTATAACCTTATAGGACTGATAATAAGCCATAGGAACTGGTTAGTCATGAGATCTCAGCATAGGTGGTGAAGAGATGAAGAAAAAGAGCCAAAAACAAGCCTTAAACCATTAATTCGAAGCTTAGAAGTTAGGTTTACCTTCCCAACTGAAGAAGTTCGGTTGAGAGAGCTTGGGAGAGCTTGGAGGAGCTGCTTCACCGAAATTAATGCAGCTAGGAGAGAGAGAGAGTGACTAGAATGGCTAATATTTGATTGAAAATGCATTATTGATTAGTTTATTGTCTCATTATTGGAGGTGACTCATAAAAGAGATAAGGAGGGGACATGGGGTCGGCTGATTGAAGAGAAAGGAAGGCTCCCACGAATTGAGGCTTGATTGATCAAATAATGGAGCCTAAAGTGAGTGTATAAACTAATAAAAGGCAAAAGTAGCCTTAATTTAAGGAGACTTATTTAAGTCTTGTTTATTGTATTGGAAGTGACGAAATTTGACTCCCCCAGCCTGTGTATGTCGACCTCATGTGGTCCAAGGGGTCAAACTTTGACCTCTTGACCATTCTTAGTCAATGTTGACTCAAGCGGGCCCCTTTTAGGTTTTATTAATATTTTAATATTAAATTTGTAAAAATTTGTAAATTTCTGGAATTAAATTCCTAATATCATATAATATGATATTTTATTATATTTAAAGGTATTTATAACCTTTTAGCCCATTTAAAACCAATTTAGAAGGCGATTACACAAAAACGTGCTTTAAGGAGTTTTAGTGCACATTTTGTGTCGCAAGGTGTTTCTGGGCTTGGTTTTCTTTGACAACGGTTTTGTTGTGTTCCTTACATGATATTTGATCATGGTATCAAATTTTATATCATTTAGAGGTCATTAGATTTTTAAGGTTTCTTAGAGCACCTTTTTGCCCTTTTTGACCCTGAAGCATGAAAGTGCTTGTTCTTTGTGTTGGAGTGTTGCCCAACAATTGTAATATGTTTAGTAATGTGTTAATATGCTTAGGACAAATTTTTAGGTCTAAGTAGTTCATTTGGGTATTTATTTACCCTTAACAGTCAAAGGGTGCAACATCTTGTTTTATGTTGACCACTGTTGTTCTCAGTTGACTTTTAAGGCATGTTTAGGCCTTAATTAATATGATTAAATATTTAATCCATGTTTTATAAGTTTGGGGTATTTCAATCTACCCCCCTTAAAAAGACTTCGTCCCGAAGTCTCTTAATCAAATAGGTAAGTATATAAATGTACAACTACCCATTATTCCCATAATGTATATCTATGTGATATATCATTTACACACATCGTATTGCGCTTATACAGCACATAGCCATCACGTTGTGGCGTTAGTTCAATCATATATGGATATAGGTGATCCATCAGCACCATTATTTCCTATCAGTTCTACAAGTCCTGACAACCTTCCTGAGGTGTCCATAACGTTCCATTGTTCCACATTCCATATCTAATGATTCATTTCGTATCTAGGCGATACCATATGTAATCATTCTATAAAACAATATGAATACATATCACAAATAGCATAAGCAAGGTGTTACACACCTGGTGTAAACACATCATTCATACAGGTATCTCGTAAGATATACATACCAATGCACATCACACAAGAACAGACCAAACAACGCACACCCCGCGTATAACCATAACCATCAAAACCAATTCACTGTATGCCATGCATACGAAATAATTCACATACCAACCAAACAAACCTCGTATGCCCCGCACACCACCAATTCTTTGTATGCAATGCATACTAAACAAACAAAATTTAGTGCACACATGTGCATAGCCAAGAGGCTCTACCCCCCTTAAAAAGGGTTACGCCCCCGTACCCCACAAGTATACAACAGCCGCTCAACAAGGAGCGCTGGATACTTGGCTCTCAAAGAGTTCTCCAACTCGTGGATTATCCTCATATCAGAGAGACGGGTATGACTCTAGCCCTTCAGGGTTCCACAATATATAAAAGGTGAGGCACTGATCTTTTTGTGCTCTCTCCCAAGTTCATTCTTTTGGGCCCACTCGCTCCGTATGAGGTGTAGACCCATGAACAAAGGCTCAATTTGCCTCTTTTTTTTCATTGCTGTAATCCACTGGTTTGGATCACTAGCATATATGCGTGTGTCTTCTCTCACTGACATTCAGTTTGAGATGTAATATGACATTGGCTACTGTTAGTACTTAGTGCTCTTTGCACTTGTCTTTGTAATACTAAGACGTACCAGCCTATATGTCCACAAAGATGATGTTTGTCATCCATGTCTCCTGGTGATTTGTTCCAGAGTAACACTGTTGTAGTTCTCTTTTTTTTTACACACTCGTGTTGATATCCACTTTATCTTTCTGCATTCCCTAGATTAATAACTGCACAGTGCAATACCAAAACACTCAGTCATACAGAGTGTAGAGGCGTAAACGCTCAACAGCTAATATCCAATGAGGCAAATAGAAAAGATGTGCGAATTATCCTGTGAGTGGTACATTCCAAATCCACTGTTCCTTGAGCAAGGTTTCTGCTATCATATAGCTTTATCTTTTCTCCTTGCGTAGTCACGTTTATATCATATCATCTGGTAGATTTCCTCTGGATTGCAAATTACTCGATCCTTATGAGGATTCTACATATTTCGTCCTAAGGGTTTTCCTGTTTTTTTTTGGGTTCCTGTCCTTAAACGGTTCCTTTGTCTTCACTGTATACTGTACTGTTCTCTGTTGAAGGTTCTTGTTTTTTTCTAGCTGTTGGTTTAACTGCGGCTCTTCTCGTCCATCTTCGAGGTAATGTCTTACTGTCCGTAGAATGGAGTTGACTACTTCTCGTGTTCCTAACACTACTTGTCTACTTGCATGGGGTACCGTACTGATACATTACTACTTACCCGACTAACTCATAAATAAGTCTGTCAGGCCCACATGCTCCTAACGGAGTGCGGTCGTCCCATGACTCGTTTAGTAAACTGGTAATGTCGTCACACGGTTGTTGTGAAGTATTCTGTTGTCAATCCCCTGATGGATATTTTTTTTCCTTCTTCTTCTTCCTTCTTCCTTTTTTTTGTTTCTTTTGCTGCTTTTTTTTGTGTAATAGTTCATGTTATCAGTTATCCTGTAATAAGTGCTATCGCTTTGTGGCACCGTGGTAATTGCCATAGACTGGTATTATTCAACTCGGTGTAAGTAAAATCCGTGCTATATTTGCAAACTTGTTTCTCCCTTTTTTTTTATTTCATTGAGTACAACACATTTTCCTTTTCTCCCTGTTTTTTTTTCCGGTCATATCTCATCCATAGTTCATATTTGTTCTCTCCTCCGTTTAATTGGGTGTATTGCAGATTGCATAATAGCTTGAGCAACTTGGCTCTTCACTACCCAACCATCCTCACTGACGGTGGTGCATCTACAAAGGGTATGCTTGTCCATGAGGACTAAACATTCATCACTGGTAGTGATTAGCATTAAATGCCGGTATACACTGTTGGTATTTGGTTAATAAGCCATGTCTGAAAGTTCCCAAATAATCAAACTGGTGTGGTTTACAATCACAGTGGTTGTATTTCCCAGTTGCTGTGGTTGGACTAACGGTCCTTCCAAGGTTGCATGGGTTTCTAATCTCAAGGTTTGTATGAAAAAGTTTGAAAACATTTTTTTTATAAAAGGTTAAAAGAGTAGTAGTTGTTGTAGTTGCATTTGCAGTAGCTGTTACTGTTGCTGTCGCTGCACTTGCTGTAGCAAGTGCGCAAGGCAGATGGAAATTTCAGTAGTTTATTGTCATAGCGCTTGCAATAGCAAGTGCGCCATGCAGGTGGAAATTCTGGTTCAGTAATTCCCGGACTCATTGACTCTACGTCATTTGAGTATTGCTACATGATAATGTAAGCATAAACATCCTGTTCATATATATATCCGTCAAGGTTTAAAGCTTATAGGTACTGAGTACACACAACTAATCCCAAAGTCTTACACAAGAGGCGAGTGGTCAATGACACACTCCCACATTCTTATAACATAGCTCCTTCTAACATCCAAGGTAAGCACACAACATAGTAAGTAAACAAAGTCTTCCCAGCGGTCTCATGGAGTTAGGGGACTCATGCCCTATCTACTCCCTTGCCCTTCAGGGCTCCAGCATCAGTAGATGTCTGGCCATCCTGACCGCCTCGTGGTACTCCAGATCCTCCAGCTGAGGTCTTCTGAGTATTCTTTGGTGGCCTGTAATTACGGCTCTGGGTTCATCCAACATTCGAATTCCCTATGGCTCTCTTTCTTGCAGCACCGATAGACAACTTTGCGGCCTTCGCAATCGACCCCAGGATGGTCTTTCCCACAACGCTTACAGTAAAAATGGCCGGGGCTGTCGGTGCCTGATGGTAGTTTAAGTTTAAGTTAAATCTGATGATATAAGGTTAAGTATATTGAATTTAAGAGGTAGGTGTTCTCACCCTTAGGAGGTGTAGTCTCAGAGGCTTAGCATCAATAGCTGGGCCGGTCAACTGAAGGACAGGCTCTTTCCCTTTCTTTCCCTTGTGACCCTGTTGCCCTTTCTTTTGGAAAACTTCCTGTTTAAATGTTTCGGGTCAGTATTATAAGATATTTAGTATGGTAAACAATTTAGAGTAGGATAAGTCCTTACTTTCCCTTTTCTGGCTTCTCTGGAGATGCTCCTCCACCCTCAGACTCTCCCTCAGGGTTCTTCCTTTTCTTGGCCCGAAGTCTCTCCCGATTCTGGAGTATTAGCTCCGTCCTCGAGGCAGCCTCATAACACTCTTGGAATCTCCTTGGTAAGTTCTCACAAAGTTAATTGGTAATGTAGTAAGTAAAGAATTTTATGGCTTTCATGTTAGCACCTGGATGGTAGTGTAGAGGGTAGCACCCATCGCTATCTGAATGCGAAATAATAGTCCTCCCCGGAACTTCTCGACCTTCACGGTCTCTGAGTAATCCACACCGGAATGAAGTCCAGCTGACCAATGAATCGAGCGTAATACTCGTCCACGGTTAGACCTCCTTGGGTCAGTGTCTCGGACCCCAGGCGCTTCTTCTGTTCGAGATGTGCTGGGTAGTACTTCCCTTTCAGCAACTCGACAAAGGCAGCCCACGAAAAGTCGGCGTAGCCAGGTGATGGTCCTTGACCAACCTCCACCAAGTGCTGGCTGCATCCTTCAGATGGAAAGCAGCAGTGGCGACCTTCTTGTCGTCAGGTACTTGTAAAGCTTCGTAGGCCTTCTCATGTTCAACAATGTAACGCTCCAAAGCTACGGGGTCTGTTTCCCCGGTATATGTAGGTGGTCGGGTCTCGCCAACTGACTTCAGGCAGTTCGTTTCCCTGGGCTGTGGCGGGTGGGCTGGTGCTCCTCCTATCTAAGTACCCAGCTGTGCAAGAACGGCTGCAACCGTCTCAGCAACTCCTGTAATGCCGGGGTCACCGCCGCCACCTCTTCTAGTACCACGCCCTCTAGTTCCACCAGACATCTGTAGTACAGTATGTCACATAAATACTCGGTAAATTACCGTACACAACCAATAGATATCAAGTTGCCATAAGGCTAACCTGTCACGCAATTTACGTTACTAGACACAGTATCTTTCTAAGACAAATTGTCTCGTACCTCCCAAATGTTTCCCATAAATTCCCAAGTCCTAAGCTCACTGTCTTAACCTATTATCTCGTCATCAGAGCGGAGTACCGCTCTGATACCACTTTTGTAACACCCCTCTCAATAATCACGATATAATCTCTCACGTAGCAATAAATAAAACGTCTCGCAGCGGAAAAGCAAATAACCATTACAAAACTCACTCGGGTGTCACCGGTCGTTACTCGCCCATGCGAGCAACGCAGCCAAACTACATCCAACTTCCAATACAAATAAACTGCTAACCGCAGTGATAACGAGAAACTCCTATACATCATACTAAATCCATAAATCATAAACATCGACAAGTGAGCGTCTACCCAAACCTGAATATACACAACCTCACCATATTACAATTCACCATCCTCAGTGCTACACAACATCTCCATGTGTAGTAGCAAAAGCAAAACTCCAATTACTCTGTACCTGCTCTTCAGCTCCGACAATGATCAACAACCTGTAATGGTGTAGTATCAGCGATAGACGCTGAGTATGCCGGGCCTGGACCCTAATGGTCACTTGTCATTTTAACCATCTTATTATTAGATTGGTTTCATGCTTTTCCTTTTACAGTTATAATCAAAACTGAAGCATAAATGTATAATATACATAATCAACCATCCAGATATCCATAAACATTTAACCATCCATCCAATCCAAACATTCATTTAATATTCCATACAACATTTATATATCGAACGTATCGAGTAATAACAATATAATGTACATTCGCCGTAGCGTACAGTTTTCATATTTACCTTAGCCTTGTAGGCTCCATCCATCCATCAACACACAATAAAATAACCACAAGTATAACCAATGAACAACAAAGCGAAACAACGAGAATAATAAACAAGTATTAAGTCTCGTCCATGGTATTGTTCGCCACTGTATAAGTCTCAATTGTTTTAGTTGTTCAGTTATACCTAGTGACAATGTCTCGTTAAAACGACATGTCTCTAGTTACCCATATATTATGGCGGGTCACCCACGGCAGTAGCCACTCCAACGGTAGAGTCTCCGACCAACGAGCCATTCTAGCTCACGGGAAATTTTCTTGATACTTACGGACCCGTACGCGGACATCCTGGTATCGTTTTTGTGATCACAGCGCGCACCAAGAGCCACATCCTCTTGGCTTTACTTCTATTCCATTAATTAATTAATTATCCCATCGCATCGCATTACCAAATTTTCTAACACAGCAGACTAAGGTCATTAGTCCAATCCGGAGTCTGTAAACTCGGGATCCAGTGCTAGATACAAGAGCGGCGTATAGAAAGGCCAATGCTCCGTATAAAAGTCTCAGATAATATGTATATGTTATTATCATAGTGCTACAACGTTTTACTTACGTTCCTTATATTTCATATAAGATAGCACCATAGCCGCTAGTTCGTTTTATATATATAGGTTCATATATACGAACCAATACTGTTAACTCAACAACAGTAAATGATAAGCAGCTATAAATATACAGTTCATGCATATTGATTATCACATTCAGACAAACAATCTTATCACAGATCACACAACAACATACAAGTTATATCAACCAAATCCGAGCCCAAGGAGCAACCTTAGGACAACTCGGATCAAACCCCTTTACATACCGTTCACCCTGATTGTATTACGGTGGAGTATGAATCAGCAAGATCCTATGCTCCGTGTAGTCCGCTAGCTCGTCGAGCGTCTTGTCAGAGGTACAATCTAAACGGTAATAAACTATAAGTCAGTCTCCATGACTAACTACATCCGGTATCTCCGAATAATAAGTAACCCCGACAGTTCACCCCTGTTTTCTACAGTTGTTCGTTACGGGTTTCTCTAAAACAGTCGGTTTTGTTACTTATAACGCATACGTCATAATATTTCAACTGTTAAGTTTAATTCACTATTTCCTTTTAATCTTATCCACCATCTAGTTTAGGTACGTAACCCATAGTTGCATGTATGCATGCATGATTATATTATATTATATTCTTTTTCTTATTGTATCATTTATTTTATTGTATTCTCTTTCGTATTGTTTTATTTTCCCACCATCCTTCATAATTCGACATGTTGTATATCCCTTTATCTTTAGCAAATAATATTTGCTTCCAAAACTCATAACTTATAGTTCGTAACTATATTTTTTTTTAATAACCACCACCATTAAATCATATGGTTTCCAACCAAATATATATCCACCTTATATACATTATCCTTGTGTATGTATATATTTACCACGTAGGTAATTCCCATGAGTTTAATAAACTCTTATATCATATGTTACATTTTATCATCTTATGTTAGATGATTATTCCCATTAGTTGTATTGTATTGTACAACTTATATTAAGATTGTTATCCTAATATTATGTAACATTTTATGTTGTACATTTACAACTCCTAAGGTTCATTCCATAAACACCTTAGTTTATAAATCCCATTTATTTATAGTTTATCACATTATTTTATGTGAGTACCCTTCCTTATATTAATTCCATCTAAACCATATCATTGTCATAACATTTATAACATTATAGACCTTAGTCTAAAATTCATCTTTCAACTCTTATTAACTCGGTATAGCCCTTAACTTATTTAAATTCCGTTTTGACCACATAACATTATGTAATGTTATACCACATTCTAATCATTTGATATGATATTTTATTCCCTTTAATTTATTCCTATAGTTTTTATACAAAACTATCTCATATTGCCTCATAAGCATATATTAAACCTTATACTTCTCCGTAAACCATAATTTCCTTTGTTTACAAAATCACCCCTTTTTTTTACCATGTTATATATACCATTTAATATAACATTTCTAACTTATGAAAGAGTATAACCTATGGTTATTTTTTGTAAATTCCGAACAGCCCTTGTGCTATTCTACAATTGCCATTTGGCCCTATTTATAACATATAGCTTTACCATATCATAAAAATCATATCTTATACACATATCTCAATAGATACTCTTATTATTTCTAAAAATCACAAAATTCCACCAAAGGGTTTAGAAATATCCTTATTTAACCCATATATTTTCGATATTTACCATTCCACCAATCTATTTTTTCCCTAAAGTGTCAAATGACATAATAACTATATATTTACATATATAGTTTATTTTAATTCCAAAATCCACCAAATAAATTCCTAAAAAATTCTTAATAGCCCATGGGTGTTTTTAAAATACATTGACACCCTTTATTTTTGGTAATACATATTTACCACATATGTTATAAAAAATTACCATTAAATAACTAACTTATTATAAAACCTTAAATAAGTTATCTAACTTATTTATTTTGGTCAAAACCTAGCACATGGTCAATGTTGACCTCCTTAATATTTCCTTGACCACCAATTCCTTATAATTACGATTTGCACCCAAACTTTCTAGAATTCAACCATTTAACCCCAAACTTTATAAAATCTTATAACTTTATTTTAACTCCTTTTTCTCTAATTTTCGGCTTTATATTTCTAAAGTCCCTAAATTTAATTTAATTACGCTATGACCCCTTATTCATTTCGGTAATAAGAATACCACCTAAAAATAAAAGCTTGTAAATGCATAAATAAATGGCCTAAAATACATGGCCTTATTACAAACATTGTCTTGCAAAATAAATTACACATAAATGTCCCAAAAATACATATAAATTTCGGCCTCACCATATAATTTTCATTTGTAACACCCCTACCATTAATACAATGCTTACCGTCCAATCTCCTACACGTCAGATACACAGCGGGATAACTTACTTACATACTATGGGGATACAATGCCGTTAGTCACCCACGTGACTAACAAGGCTACTACTTCTACATACAACATCGGCTGATGGACCGGAATCCCCGAGTACTATAAGTCTACAATCCATTCTCCGTTTTACCAAATACTACTACAATCTTCATTCAGTACAATACTCCAAGTACATACAGTCTTAATCTACATACAGAGTTTACTAGGTTCCTTATACAAGTATAATACCTCTTCCAGTTCATACATATCACTAAGAGACTATCTACTACCCATTCCTCACTACTACATTACTTTCTAAATACAAGGGGTGTGCTAGTTAAATACACCTCTACATTCGCTACTACTATCCAATGTAGTCACCGGTCTCGTGCCTTGACCACATTCGCTTCGGGTACCTGCACACTAAAAAAAATGTCCCCCCCGAAGGGGTCAGCTTTCGCCGAGCATGATAACCGCATACCCGCGTACTAGTGGGGTACGCCGACCACTTGGTCGTATACATGCGGTTTATTTACATTCAAAATACATGCATACATGCTCTTATACACAATACAGATACTTACAAAGCATACATCCATACACTTCATTGCATACAGGGAATACAATATAACCATCCATACCTAAACTTACCTTCTTCCGAATACACATACCCATTTCATGCACAACATACAACATTGTTAGCTTCATTGGTCCACCCGGGTTAATCGGGTGGAGATTACTCTTTACTCGTACTTCATACATACGCATACATACTCATACATACTTACGGATCCATTACTTACGCTTACTCTTACTCAAGTTAAGTGTCGGGACCTCCGGCCCTGGGGACTACACCGTCCCACCTCCGGGATTTACTTGACTCACTAATCCGGGATGCTACCCATTAAGGGATTTGGGCCGCGGACCAGTTTAAGAGTCAGGAATTGCAGCCAACCTCTAGTGACTCCGCATCCTCACGCGTGGCCGAAGCTATATCGGACTTGTACTCATTCCAATTTACTCACTTAGTTAGGAGTTAGATAGTTAGGAATTAGCACAAGTCAACATCCAAGCCACAATAATAAATGCACATATACACTACATACGAGGTACAATACATTACACAAGTACAATACGAGGTTCGAATACCATTCATATTCATTCATATATTTCATGAATTATACAAAACTAGTGCTCAAGACAATAAATTCAGCACAACATGAGTCAAGCACAGGTAAGCTGCAATATAGTCCGATTCATGCATTTATCCTTTTAGGTGGTCAAATAAGCAAAAATCGGGGTAACCAGATTAGGATACATGGCATGAAGAATCATACCGTTCACCGTTGTACTTGTATCCAACTTTCCTCCGGTGTTCACAATCCAAGTCCTATAACATACATGTGATCGAGGTTTAATTCCCTATGGGTAACCCAACACGTTTCATCCTTTATGTTTCCCAATGTACCATTACTATTTCCTTAATATTCTTACTTAATTCTAAAAATCATTTACTCACATCATTTCCTAAGCTCATTTTCTTAGGTTCTTATGTGTATATTATTTTCTTCTTACCACATATTCCCTATGGTTTCTGCTTAAGCCCCCCAAAAAAAAAAAATTTTTTTTTTTTGTTTTGACCGCCGGACCTCCCCTGTGGGGCGGTCCCTAGGGCGGTCCGAGACAGAAGCCATTTACGCTGCGAGATTCCCAGTACTGGACCTCCCCATAGGGCGCGTCCGGTAGGGGCGGTCCGAGACAGAAACCAATTTTTTTTTTTTTTGTAATCTCTCTGCACTGGACCTCCCCTATGGGGCGGTCCGTGACAGAAACGAATCGTCCAGCTTGAATTCGACTACGGACCTCCCCACAGGGGCGGTCCATAGGGGCGGTCACAACATACCCTGTTTTAAAGTGTTTTTCTACACATTCTGAACTCCAATTCCCCAAGTTTTTTCACTTATTCCACAATCTTTCCAATGTTTCCTACATGTTTAAACACCTTAAAACATGCATTAAACCTCTCCAAATCATTGGTTAACTCTTACTCCAATTCTTGCTCAAATTCACAAAACATCAATTCTACATTTTGCACTTTGCACACTAAAGCACATCTAACTTTCTCTTGCTAGTTTCCTACCTCCTACCAACTCACTTAATAACCATTCCAAATCCTTTATAACCATTTGCAATAACAATACACAAGTTCTTCATTCATTTCCAAGGTTATGCACACCACTTTCTTCCTAAATTCAAGGTACTATACACTGTTTTGCTACGATTTTGATTCTCACTTCCTCCATCTATAGCTCCCTCTACAATGCCATCCTAAGGCTTATAATGCATTACACACCTCTCCTAAACTACCCACCTAGTAGCTCCAATCAAATCTGTTCAAATACATGTTTTCACCTAGTTCCTAGTTCTTAAGTTCTCTAGTTTCTAGGTAAATTTTGACATAGTCTCCCGATATTTTTATACTCTCACCACAATGTTTCACACACTAACATTACTCCACCTGTTTATACAAAACCAATAATATACCAAGTTCTTCCACACAAATACTACCCATTCAAACTACAAATTCCTGCACTTAACATCACAATCCCAATATAGTTTTGTGACAGTTTTTTAATTGTTTTCAAAGCTTCAATACAATTTAATTCCTTCCACATTACTTATTGTTCATTACCATTTTACAATACAATTTTCATTTCTAAAAATCTGTTACATAACCATTTACAAGGCTACACAAGGATGAGCTTAATTACCTTGCTTTCTTCTTCTAGTTTCTTTCTCTCCTTCCTTCTTCTTCCTTCTTTCTCTCTTTTCTCTTCCACCGGTTTTTGTCAAACCAAATCCTCTAACACCACAACCCACATATATATACACACTTCAATACTAAAGACTAACCCTAACCATTATTCAAGTTTTAATGTAGTTTCTGGGTTTAGAGATCTTATTACCTTACAAGGTGTAATGGTGTTTGGAGTGGCTCAAGAACAGATTCCAACTCCACCCACAATGCCAAAATCGGCTAGAGTACAAGGAACAACAAGAGTTTAGTTTCCAATTTCGTTTTGCCCACAAGGGCTAGAAAAAGATGGAGTTTTGAGAATATTTTTACCTCAAGTAACAAGGAGAAGAAGGTGGTTCTAATGGTGGTCTTGAAGCCCCAAATGCTCCATACCCATGAAAACGAAAATGCTCCTTTTCGGATTTTGAAAAGATAGAAACGTTGCTCTTGATGTGAGAAGACAGTGGTGGTATTTTTATAATTTTTGGAGCAAGTTTGGGCACTCAACAGAGGAGAGAAGGGAGTATTTTGTGAGGAGTTCAAGCTTCCATGGCTGTTCGCTGGGGAGAAGAAAGAAAGAAATGAGAGAGTGAGATGGGTGTGCATACGTGAGTGAAGAGAATGTGAGGGGGGGATAGGAGAGAGAATATGTGAGTGAGGTATAGTAATATATGTTACTTTTGCTTTTTTAATGCTTTTGTCTATTGTAAATAAAAGAGAATAGAGAGTGTGTGTGTGGGGGATATAAATCGGACACACACAGCCCAAATGGTACAAAATTTTTATTTACATATTGGGACACATAAGTTTTGGTTATTTATGTTTTTACCCCACAACTTCCCGTTTTTGACAGTTTTTTACTACTTTCTCGTTTTATTGATTTATTGGTTCTAAAGTTTCACTAATATTTATTAGTGACTATTTAGTTGACCAAAATTGTTACGAGTCTATTTGACCCGCTTAAAGTCCGTTTTTCCCCCCGTTACCTCGAAAAACGCGCTTTAAGGTTCGTTAGTGTTTTTAATCCATTTAAGGATCCGTTTTTCTTCGGGAGTTTATTCCCTAATATTTATTTAGACTTAATTAAGCCTTTAGAATCCTTATATTACGCTGACCGAGGTTTCATACCTCCAATGGTTTATTAACGCTTATTTAGCGTTTTTCACTTTTTAAGCGTTCTTTCTTTTGGATTTTTTTTCCTCACCAAATTAATTCATTATAATCACTAGCTCTTAAATACTATTAGGATACTTAATCACTTCATTTAAGTTTGGAGTATTTCACATTTATTTACCAAACTTACAATGTCTTAAATTTGACATATATGCTTGTTTAATAGTTATAAAATTTATTAACCATTCCTTAAACATTTTAAGTTCAAACAAGACCTTATTTTTACCTCTTCACTCACGGCAATTAATATACACACACTTAAACTTGTGTTAATGTATCAAGTTAAGGTTTTAAGTGATTTATACCTTGATTTAGCTTAGGTAAAGCCTTGTTTGGGTTCGCCACCTTAAGGAGAAATTCTCCACAGCTTGTTTTACATGTTTTCAACAGAAACCAAGGCCTAGTTAGTCTCCAAGAAAGATCTAACCATAAGAAGTAATTTAATTTAAGATTTAAGGCAAAATCACCTTAAGAATGCAAGGAGAGTTCAAGATGGTTTCGACCTGAATCAAACACACCACAAGGTGTTAGATCTACTATATTGACATAGGAAATAGCTAGATCTCAACAAGCTGCCTTGTTATTAGGTTTTATCTTGGAAAAATGCCTTAAAAGAGGGTATTTCCTTTGGATCTCGGCCATCCTTGCTCCAAATGGCTAACCAACTGATTCCACATGAGAAGGAGAAGACAATGAGGCTATGACCAAAGTTACACAGCCGAACTTGAAGGGAATCAAAAGTTATGAGCTTAAAGCACATTTTTACCTTAAAATGAGATTTTGAGCAACCTTGGTCTCTAAACTTGTTTCATTCGAATTTGATTGATGTTATAACCTTAGAACACTGAGAATAAGCCATAGGAACTGATTAGTCATGAGATCTCAGCATAGGTGGTGAAGAGATGAAGAAAAAGAGCCAAAAACAAGCCTTAAACCATTAATTCGAAGCTTAGAAGTTAGGTTTACCTTCCCAACTGAAGAATTTCGGTTGAGAGAGCTTGGAGGAGCTGCTTCACTGAAATGAATGCAGCTAGGAGAGAGAGAGAGTGACTAGAATGGCTAATATTTGATTGAAAATGCATTATTGATTAGTTTATTGTCTCATTATTGGAGGTGACTCATCAAAGAGATAAGGAGGGGACATGGGGTCGGCTGATTTAAGAGAAAGGAAGGCTCCCACGAATTGAGGCTTGATTGATCAAATAATGGAGCCTAAAGTGAGTTTATAAACTAATAAAAGGCAAAAGTAGCCTTAATTTAAGGAGACTTATTTAAGTCTTGTTTATTGTATTGGAAGTGACGAATTTGACTCCCCCAGCCTGTGTATGTCGACCTCATGTGGTCCAAGGGGTCAAACTTTGACCTCTTGACCATTCTTAGTCAATGTTGACTCAAGCGGGCCCCCTTTTAGGATTTTATTAATATTTTAATATTAAATTTGTAAAAATTTGTAAATTTCTGGAATTAAATTTATAATATCATATAATATGATATTTTATTATATTTAAAGATATTTATAACCTTTTAGCCCATTTAAAACCAATTTAGAAGGCGATTACACAAAAACGTGCTTTAAGGAGTTTTAGTGCACATTTTGTGTCGCAAGGTGTTTCTGGGCTTGGTTTTCTTTGACAACGGTTTTGTTGTGTTCCTTACATGATATTTGATCATGGTATCAAATTTTATATCATTTAGAGGTCATTAGATTTTTAAGGTTTCTTAGAGCACCTTTTTGCCCTTTTTGACCCTGAAGCAAAAGTGCTTGTTCTTTGTGTTGGAGTGTTGCCCAACAATTGTAATATGTTTAGTAATGTGTTATATGCTTAGGACAAATTTTTAGGTCCTAAGTAGTTCATTTGGGTATTATTTACCCTTAACAGTCAAAGGGTGCAACATCTTGTTTTATGTTGACCACTGTTGTTCTCAGTTGATTTTAAGGCATGTTTAGGCCTTATTAATATGATTAAATATTTAATCCATGTTTTATAAGTTTGGGGTATTTCACAATAGGTCTCTAATCCCTCTTCGAGATGAGACCCTCCTTTTACAAATTGATGCCGAAAGGCCAACAGTTTTTGTCCCTCGACGTTTGAGATGGGATGAAATCACCATACCAGATCACTTTCAAATAGCTATTCCACAAGTTCCAAGAAACATCTCCCGTAGTACGGTAGATGACATAATCGAACAAAATGATGGAACTATCCTCCTTCGCTTCAGTTCTTTTAGAGAACGACCAAGTTCTTCTTCCAACAAGAGCTTCATGGATGCAAGGTCTTCCTTTTCCGGAGTACCTTCTACACCTAGAAGCCAACCACCATCACAACCAGAAATTACAGTGGGTTTTCAAGCTCCCATACCAACATATGTCCCTGAGGACAACGAATCAATTAACACCGAAGATCTTATGGGTAATATTAACGTTATCCATAACGCGGACTTTGAGCTCAGAGAAGAATATATCTCTGGACGAGAATCAGAACCAGAATATGAACCACAAAGGAAATGGTTCGCAGATCTATCTCCAGACTGTCAACAAAATCTTAGGCAATATTGGCGTAAAGATTGTCACAGGTTACGCTGTAACATGACAATTTATGATTGGTTGCCTTCATACACTTCCGTTCAACTTTCTCAACCAGATCCTTTTGAAATCCCTTCAATTAATGTCCAAACAAGTCTGTACAAGAAGTGGACATTGGAAGCTAACAACGAGCCAATAAGCTCAATTCATCCTCCCTTCAACACCATCAAATTAGCCAGAGATGTTATAGCTACGCCTCTCAAGAAAGGGAGCAACACTGATACTCCGGTGGTAGCTAGTGATCTCCAAAAGGTCCATCAGCAACAAAACTGGACCAATCAAACCTTGGCCACAATAGCGTCTCAATTAGATCGCGTCTACATTAGCCTCCACTCGATGGAGAAACAGGTCAGATTTCCTTCTGACATTTCTAGGCCCCATTTTCAACCATCCATTACCAATTTCATACATCCAAAAACTGATTTGCTTTCACGCATATCAGAAACCTTGCAATTATTACCTTCTTCTTCTTCTTCTACACCCAATAATCAACCACCTCCAACCAACAATAACAGTGTCCATACCCTTGACACTTGCCAGTGCCAGTCAAGTGATGATGATTCTTCTGCATCATCTTTACAGTTATCCCATATTGAAAATCAGTTTACTGATCCAGAACCCAATGCAATCTCCAGGATCACTACAAGAAATCCAAGACGTCCCTTTAAACGGAACAAACCCATGGATTCTTACTGCCATACCACCAAAAATTATTATCCTCGTCCTACCCCTCCAAATATCCAATATGAAGAACGCTCAAAGTTTGCTTCAGCTCAATATGACGGTGCTTCTGTCTATGAATGGAACATAGATGGAAAATCAGAATACGAAATTCTGAACACCCTACAAGAAATGGGAATGACAAAGAATGTTTACAAGATGCGAAAGGTATCAGAAAAGCATGCTGCCGTTACCATTGTTTCAGGATTTACAGGCCAATTACGACAATGGTGGGATCATGCCCTTACCCTTGAAAATAAACAAGAAATCCTAAACCATCAAGTTGAAGTCTTCGATGGAGAAGACAGATCTTCCATGCAAGACGACGCATGTGACTTCCTGATTATCACAATAAGTCTCCACTTCGTTGGAAATCCAAGAGAAGAATTGAATTCCAATAAGATTCTTCTCACCAATCTTCGATGTCCAACATTATCTGATTATAGGTGGTACAAGGACATGTACCTCACACAAGTCTTACAACGTGAAAATTGTATGGCTAAATTCTGGAAGGAACGATTCATTTCAGGATTGCCTACATTGTTCGCACAACGGATTATCACCAAACTTCAAGAAGAAGTTGGTCAAGAGACCATACCTTGGGAAGCTATAGCCTATCGTCAACTTTTCGCCTTTGTCAAAAAAGAGGCCCTGAGCTTATGTCAGGATCTCAAAATCCAGTCCAAATATGGCAATGAAAAGGCCCAAGCTCGTCGAGAAATGGGTTCTTTCTGTAAGATGTTTGGAATAGAAAAAATCACTCCTCCGTCCAAGAAACAAATAGTTCACAAACGTTTCTCCTCCAGATCCAAACAACCTTATCGCTCCAAACCACAATATCGTAAGCCCTATAAACCTTATCGTCAAAAGTACAGGTCAAACCATAAACCTACAAAATTTGCCTCCAAAAATATGACTCAGATCACATGTTGGAAATGTGGTCGCAAGGGTCACAAAGCTGATCAGTGTCGTGTTAAACAGAAGATCAATGAAATCTTTGCAGACGACAAGGATCTCCAAGAAAAGCTCTCTAAGCTTTTGCTACAAGACAATCCCAGTTCTCCAGAAGATGAGGACTACATTCACCAGCTAGATCAAGATTATTCAAGTTCCAGTTATGAATCTATAGATGATTCTTCCGGATCTATTAATGTCATAACCAATGACATAGATTCAGTAGAACTTCTGAATGAACTCATAAACAAGATTTCCAATCCAGAAGAGAAAAGGCAATATCTACAACAATTAGCCAAGTTGCTTGCCTCTCAAGATTCCAAAAGGACGCCACCTGAACCATTTAGTATTTCCAAAACCCTTGACAAATACCCAATAGCATCAAGCAGCAATTTGTTTGGCAAGGTTCCAACTCACGAATTGCAAAAGGATATTAAGATTCTCAAGCAAGAAATTCAGGCACTTAAAGCCGAACTCCATCAGATAAAATTCGATGGATTAGGTGTGCAAGCCCGAATTTCTATCTTAGAAGCAGCAAAAGCTTCTACGTCAAAAGAAACACTTGAGGATCCTTCTCTAGAGCATGAATTGCCACCCAACTTGGGTGTAATTTCCTTACCATCCCAAGTCTATCATCCAGAAACCAAGACCATAAATATCATTGAAAGATTTCGCTTTCAAAAATGGTATTCCAACATCACGCTTGTAGTCGAAGGTACCGACTTCAGGATATCTATGGTTGCTCTTATTGATTCGGGAGCAGACCGAAACTGTATCCGAGAAGGATTAGTTCCTCACCAGTATTGTTCTCCTACACGACAACGATTAGTAGGTGCAGGGAACGAACCACTCAAAATCATTGCCAAAACCTCCAAACTTTCAGTCCAAAACAAGAATCTCCTTGTTAAACTACAATTTGTAGTTATTAAGAACATTAGCCAAGACATTATCCTTGGCTCTCTTTTTATTATCCAATTGTATCCCTTCTTTGTTGATCATAAGGGATTACATGTCAAGATTAATAGAGAAAAGTATTCTTTTCTCTTTTCTGAACCCATAATCCAAAAAGAACTTAATGTTCTTCAATCCAATACTCTTTACTAGCAAATCAATTCAATTACCAGAAAAAAAAGCCAGCTTCAGTTCTCTAAAGACCAACTCGCTCATATTCGATCAGCTGAGCGACTCCAAGATCCCAGAATTCAAAAGGATATTTCTCAAATGGAGAAAACCTTTGAAGATGTTTGCGTAGATCTACCCAATGCATTTTGGAGTAGAAAGCGCCATATAGTTCATCTTCCTTATGAAAAGGATTTCGATGAACGCAATATTCCAACAAGGCTCGACCTATTCAAATGAATAGCGAACATTTAGAGATCTGCAAGAAAGAGATTCAGACTCTTTTGGATAAAGGGTTGATTCGACCATCAAAATCACCATGGAGTTGCAGTGCATTCTACGTCATGAATGCTGCAGAAAGGAGCATGGAGTTCCACGACTCGTCATCAACTACAAACCATTAAACAAGGTTCTCCAATGGATTAGATACCCAATCCCTAACAAAAGAGATCTTCTAGGCCGCCTTTACAAGGCCAAGATCTTCTCCAAATTCGACATGAAGTCTGGATTCTGGCAAATTCAGATTTCAGAATCAGATCGTTATAAGACTGCATTTGTAGTCCCGTTTGGTCATTACGAATGGAACGTAATGCCATTTGGTCTCAAAAATGCTCCATCAGAATTTCAAAATGTCATGAATGACATTCTCACACCATATTCGACTTTTATCATTGTCTATATTGATGATGTCTTAGTCTTTTCAGATTCCATAGAACAACACTTCAAGCATCTCAAGACATTCCATTCGGTCATCAAGACTAATGGTCTAGTTGTTTCCAAACCCAAGATGAAGTTGTTCCAGGTCAATATACGGTTCCTTGGACACAACATCTTTCAAAACACCATTACTCCCATCTAAAGAAGCTTGGAATTTGTTTCCAAATTTCCAGACGAAATCAAAGAAAAGAATCAATTGCAAAGATTCTTAGGATGTCTTAATTATCTTTCATTTTCTTTCCCAGACTTCGTCAACATTGCAAGCTTCTTTATGCCAAATTACAAAAGAATCCTTCACCATGGACTCCAGAGCACACCAAAGTCGTGCAATCCCTAAAACAATATACCTATTCCTTACCATGCCTAACCATTCCACATCCCCAAGCCTTTCTGATCGTCGAAACAGACACATCCAACTTTGGCTATGGCGGAATTCTAAAACAAAGACCAAAAGGTCTTACACAAGAGCAGTTGGTATGATTCCACTCTGGTATATGGATAGGACCACAGCTCAATTATTCCACAATAAAAAAAGAAATTCTTTCAATTGTACTATGCATTTCAAAATTTCAAGATGATTTATACAACAAGTCCTTTCTACTACGTATTGATTGCAAATCTGCAAAAGACGTTTTATAAAAGGATGTTAAAAATCTAGTATCAAAACAAATTTTTGCCCGTTGGCAAGCAATTCTTTCTGTTTTCGATTTTCAAATCGAATTCATCAAGGGGGAGGATAACTCCTGACCAGATTTTCTTTCACGTGAATTTTTACAAGGAAAGATTTCAAGACAGAATAATATATCACCAGATCATATATTACCAGATTCTCACCATAAACCATATTTTCTTTCCACAGAAAAGAGTGACAAAAGCAAGGGAAAACAGCCCAAGAGGGAAAAACCACAAACTTCTCAAGATTACCAGATGGTGCCTCTGCAGCACCCATCATACAAGAATATTCCAATTGCGCCCTCACCGCGGTCACCACACAAAATCCATATGCACCATTATCGCAAGACTTCCCAGCACCAACATTTTTACAAGCAGCCAAAACACCTACAAAACTTCAATCTTCCAGATCCACACAAAATATCCCCAATGGCTACCACATTAAACCAATTCAAAAAAAAATTACCATCACCAGATATACCCAAACCCAACCACTAGAGATAGCCAACAGTATTGCCAAAAGGATATTTCCTCCAGAAATACACTGGCAGACCAGCATGCAACAAAAAACCCTCAAATACTATGAGCTTATCCTCATAGAAACCAGATCCATAGAATTGACCCATAGATCCAACCCAAATTCCTCACAAACGACTATTCCAGATGTTTCATCTAGAAGGTAGTGTCAGCCAAAGAATGGGGACCAATCCATCAGCCCCGTGCTTTCTCTGTAACCTTCTATCCCAATACCTACAATTATGTCGATTACCAAGAAGCATGGTATCGATTCCTTTTACTTCGACCAGAAACACATTCATGGTTCATTAATTTCCATGAGCAGTGTGACAAAGTTTCCAATATGGTTCTACGATTGGTGGCGCTATTTTGGAGGATCTTCAGACATTTTACCAAAGCTAGTTCAACCCAATTATGCCTATTGGCTCCAACACTACAACAGCCCACAATACAAAAGAGCTCCACTTTTTTGCCATATTCTGCGTCCCATGGATTTTCTGTTGGACGTACAAGATTGATCAATATTTGCCAGCACCATATCCATACTGTTTGGTTCAGGATTTCTGAATCAAATGGTGGCCTAAGTATTGGTCAAAGTTCTGTTCTTACGAGAACGTCAAGGCCTATACAACCACTGGCAAGAAAGCCATTACCTACAAAGACTATCAAGACTCACAAAAGGTCCTGCCTAGCCCCACAAAAATACAAGCCATCACCGGCCCAAGCCAAAGCCCAAAGACCTCCTCACCAAAACCATTGGCCATTTGCCCAGCACCACAAAAGCCCAAATCTCCACAACAAGATGAAATGTTCCAGAAGTTCTTGGACTCTAACCCAGAACTGTCCCTTCAATACACCCAGTTCAAGATCAATCAAATACCTGATGTTAAGGTATAGGCTGATGACAAAGAGGATTCATCCTCTGCGGGATCAGTCTCTTATGATCCGTTTGGTGGACCTTTGGCCCAGGATCCACACGCGGATTACGAAGATTTTATCTAAAACAAGATTCAAAAAAAAAAGAGAGTATAAAAACAAGTATTAAAACCAAGATCAACACCATCGTCTTCCTCAAAAGAAAACAATGGCACCCTCTCAACAAAAGCCACCAAAATGGCAACGAGCTTTTGGCAAGCTCAAATTTAAGATTCAAAAGAGCAACCCCAACAACACGTTGCTCCACAAGATTCTGAAGTACCATATCTCCACAAAACTCACACAAGTTCCCATAGAATTTCAATTCTTACAGATGTTCCCAGAAATGGCTCGCAGTGGCAACTACGCGACCAACAACAACAACCAGTCCAGATGACATATCAAACATCCTCCATATGACGGTCGTCAAGGTCAAACGCTCCTTTGCGTTCAACCCTATGACCATCGTTTCTACTCCATAGATCGTCCAATATATCAGAAGCTCCATATGTGGGTTCCTCTAAGGCACCTACAAGATAGCCTCCTTGTCGCCGCCGGCAAGGAACCACTAGATTTCACCATTCGCAATCAAGAAATTCAAAAAATTTATGGAATATCGCACTTCCACATACTATATCACAAGAGTAGATCCATTCTCGGAAACTACCCTGTACAACAGACTACGAGTGGCACCATCGCAAACTCGAAGTCGAGCTCGGGGTGGAAGAATTAGTCTACAATATACATTACGGACTCAATATATCAACAACGGACCTGCTCGAGCTCTTCGACAGCCCAGAATATCCAGAAGACCTGCACTTCAACAAGAATCCGTACGACAGTAGCAACGATGACCAGGCGCTGTAAAAAATCGGATCAATAATTCAAAAGACCAACAATCGTGCAAGGAATCTCAATTATTGCATTTCTTTTCCAAAAGCAACATTATTAATTTACTTTTCCAAAAGCAAATAGTGAAAGTAAATAGTGCTTCCATTATTAGAGCAAATAGTTCCTCAATAATTGTACGATACAAGGCCCATCCTCGCCTATATAAGGGGACTTAAGGGCAACGAGTTGGGCAGAGGTTTTTCAAGTCTTAGAAACTTGAAACTAGAAAGAGAAACTCTGACCTCTCTCTTCAAGGATTCAATTTTTGTATCCATCTTCTATCCTCTCAATATCAATATCAAGATTAACTCCTAAGTGAGTTTCAAGATTCTATATCGTTCAATATCTTATATTTATGTTCATTTCAACTTATTTATTATCTGCACTTTTAATTCAAAGTTATTCAATATTTGAATATTTGTTCTTCAATATCTGTTATTTACTTTCTTTAATTGTTATTTTCGATTCTCTTCAATATCTTCACCGATCCTGCTCCCCTTCTGGTATATATATATATATCTATATACCTTGTAGAATGATTACATATGGTATCGCCTAGATACGAAATGAATCATTAGATGTGGAATGTGGAAGGATGGTATGTTATGGACACCTCGGGGAGGTTGTCAGGGTTTGTAGAATTGATAGGAAAAATGGTGCTGATGGATCACCTATATCCATATATGATTGAATTAACACCACAAAGTTATGGCTATGTGCTGTATAAGCACAATACGATGTGTGTAAATGATATATCACATAGATATACATTATGGGAATAATGGGTAGTCATAATTTATATACATACCTATTTGATTAAGCGACTTCGGGACGAAGTCTTTTTAAGGGGGGTAGATTGAAATACCCCAAACTAATAAAACATGGATTAACATCTAATCACATTAATTAAGGCCTAAACATGCCTTAAAAGTCAATTGAGAACAACGATGGTCAACACAAAGCAAGATATTGCACCCTTTGACTGTTTAGGGTAAATACATACCCAAATAAACTTCTTAGGACCTAAAATTTTTGTCCTAAGCATATTAACACATAACTAAACATACTAAAATCATTGGAAAACACTCCAACACAAAGAACAAGCATTTACATGCTTCAAGGTCAAGTAGGGCAAAAATGTGCTCTAAGAAACCTTAAAGGTCTTATGACCTCTATTTGATATAAAATTGGGTTCCTAAGATCAATTATCATGTAAGGAACACAACAAAACTGTTCTCAAAGAAAACTAAGCTCAGAAACACCTTGTGACACAAAATGTGCGCTAAAACACCTTAAAGCAGGTTTTTGTGTATGAGCTCTAAGATTGACTTTTTGTCACTTTAAAGACTAGATTACATTCTTTATATCATTAATGTGACATGATAGACTATATTATAAAGTCTAAATCAAAGTTTAAAAATAAAATCAAAATGGGTGATTTTGGGTGAATAGTACCCAAAATAACATTGAATTACTTAACTTAAATCATGGTCAAATGTCATCCATTGACTTGACCACCCATTGCCGCCCACATATGGTGTCATACTCATCCAATTAGCCAACATAATATCTATCCAATCTAATTAATCATCATTTACTATTTCATGAAGTAACATTAATTAACAAAAAGGTAAAAACTAGCTTTCTTTCCCATTTGCCTTCTTCCCAGCCGACTTCAAGCAGCTCCATCCTCTCTTTTGCTTCTCCAAAACCGTAAGAACACATCAAATACAGAAGAGACACCAATTGACATAGGTAAGCTTATTAAGCCATTTTATGTTCATTCTCTTCACTTTTCTTTCCTCTTTCCATGGAGCTAAGCATCAACCATTTCCATCCGTGGTTCTAGGTTGTTTTGGAGGTTAAAAGAAGGGTATTTATCGGCTGTAACAAGGGAAGAAGGAGGAGAATCTAATCTTGTTCTTAAGGTATAAAAATGTGCTTTAAGCACTTATCTCTTGATTCCTTTCATTACTGGTTGTAAAATATATTTTATTAGGCTTATTATCTTCTTCATAACATACTTATTCAGTTGGTATATCAAGAGCTTCAAGGAATAGCCAAATCCATGCCAAAAACACCATTTTTGGCATTTTAATCAAGGTGAAAATTAGCCATCTTCTAATCTAAGTTGTACCGGTTTTAAAGTTTGATTTAGGAGACCTTTTGATGCTCTTGTTCTTCTGTAAAAACAGGCCGAAGAACACCTTTGCTTGCCTTGTTATTCTAAGGTAAATTTCCCTTGAAAATATACATTAAACACTTCTTATGGTTAGCTCTTGTTTGGAGACTAATAATGCCTTAATTGCTGTTTGAAAACATGTAAATAAAGCTGTGGAAAATTTGTTCCTAAGTAGCTGAGGCCAAACAAGGCCTAAACTTGGCAAAAATAAGGTATAAATCACTTAAACCTTCACTTGGTATTAATATGTGTTTATACATATGTGTATGTATATGCCGTGAGTGAATATGGTTATTAAGGTCTTATTTTGACCTTAGGTGATTAAGGAATGGTTTAGTAATTTATATAAGTAATTAACTAACATAATTATCAAATTTAAGACATTATGTGGAAAATTGGTAAATATGGAAAGCATATGGGAGAGGCCGAGAGTTTAAAGCATTTTTAGGCATTTATGTGTAATTTATTTTATAAGCTAATGTTTGTAATAAGGCCATGTACTTTAGGCCATTTTATTATGTATTTATAAGGTTTTAATTAAGTTTAAGTAGCAAATATATATATTACCGCAACAATTGGGGTTTAATGTGTAATTAAATTAAATTTGGGGGCTATATAATAATAAAGCCGAAAATTAGAGGTTTAAATGAGTTTAAATAAAATTATAAGATTTTATAAAGTTTGGGGCTAAATTGTAATTTTGAAAAATATGGGTTTAAACCGTAATATATGGAGATTGATGGTCAAGGAAATATTAAGGAGGTCAACCTTGACCATATGGTAGGTTTTGACCAAATTAGATAAGTTAAATAACTTATTAAGGTTTTATAATAAGATAAGTATTTAATTGTAACAACTTTATAACATATGTGGTAAATATGTTATTACCAAAACTAAAGGGTGTAAAATGGTATTATAAACACCCATGGGCTATTAGGAATTTTTAGGAATTTATTTGGTTGATTTTGGAATTAAAATAAACTATATATGTATAATATCTAGTTATTATGTCATTATGACACTTTGGAATTGAAATACCCCAAACCTTGGTATGTTGTTTAAATGTTTAAATATGTTATCTAAAGGCTAAAAACAAGTGCCTTAGGAACATCAGTGCATAGTTTAAACCATAGTTAAAACACAATAAAACACTAAGACACGGGTGAGCAAAAACATGCTCTAAGCTTGGAGTGAACTTGGTTAGGACCCAAAGAGCCTACCAAGACTTGATAATATTTAATTATGACTTTATAAGGCTAATTAAGTCCTTAGGAAACTTTGGTAGACAATGAACCAAACAAAACACAAGAATATACCTTAAGGTCAATATGGGCTAAAATGTGCTCTAAGCTTGGGATAAATTTGTATAAGACCTAATTGTCAACCTATACCTTATAAATATGTTAATGAACATATTAAATCAGTTACCAAAGAAAACCAAGCTTGAAAACAAGTTAAAACACAAATGTGCTTTAAGGAGTCTTAAAGCACGTTTTTGAAAAATTGTCTTGTAAATGAGTTTTGAATGGCTAAATGTCCATCATTACTCTTTTAAACATGTGTACTATATATTATCACATTTGGAAGTCTATATCAATGGGAAATCAAAAATTTCACTTCTATGTGCCTTGTTTTTGTGAATAGTGATTTTTATAAGCTAGTTTGTAACATATGTGGTTATAAGTAATTTAATTGATCAACAAAGACTATTATACCCCTAGGTGATATAAGGGGGCCGGTTTTCATGTGTGACTCACCACATTTGAACAAAAAAATAAGTTAAGTAATGACAAAGAAAAGTACTATTTGCTTTAGCTTAAATATCTCCAAAAGCAAGTTTTATCTTCATTCTCTCATTTCCCTTCACTTCCAACGTCTTCTACCTCTCTTCTTTCTGTTCTCACGGTGATGCTACAGCAACAGCACCAAATGCCATCTTCCATTGCCAATATTTCCTAGCTCACTTAACCAAATCAAAAACAAACACCACCAATCTCTTCCTCTCATCAAGCTCTCCAATTCTATCCTTTCAAAATCCCAAGAGCTCCATTTCGGTGCCAAGAGGAATCACCATGGGAGGAGCTTGAGCTTGTGTTTCTACATATTATTACTCTCCTTTGCTTCAAGGTAAGGAAACTCAAAGAAAAATGAAGTTTCCTTCATGTTTTTACCTTGACCGAAAATCACCATTAATGGTGCTCATTGTGTTGCTTTGTTCTAGCTCCATTTGAATCTTTCAAGGACTTGGTGGAGTCCTCTCTTGATAGATATTCCAATTCCCTTCAAAGACCAAGGTAAAACAACTATCTTAATGCTCTTTGAACAATGTAAAACCTAGGGTTTACAATGAGATTAAGCTTGGAGCTTGAATACTCATCACATTGTTTGTGTAATGTTTAGAAGTTGACAAGCAACTAAGCTTAGCCGATTTTTAAACAAGGAAACAAGAAAGAAGTTTGTGAGGAAAAGAGGTAAATATGCTATCTCAATGTGGTTAATGCCTTAGGAGAAATGAGCTTATAATGCTTGCTAAAACTACCTAAAGAGCAAATGGTGAATGACTTAGTAAAGTGTTCTCAAGGAGACTAGTAAAAGAACATATGTCTTGGTGTATGTAATTGCAGGTCAAAGGCTTATATATTGTGGAAATTCAGTGTTTAAGGTTTATGCAATTTAAGGGCCTAAGAGCCATGTTGTTTAAGGGCCTAAGTGCCAAGCAATTTAAATTGTGCACTATATTGTGATGTAGTGTAATTTGGTGAAGTCTTGTGAGTGATGGTGTTCTTGATGGTTTTAGGTGTTTTTGAATGAAATAAGGTAAAAACCTAAGTGCTTGGATGTGAGTATATACAAGAGAAGCTATGGCAAAATTTGGAAAATGTGTAAGAAGTTCTAAGTGTTTTAAGAAAGTTTTGGTGAACTAGGAAGTTGTTTAAGGTTTAGGTAATGTAGATATCCAAGGAATAAGTGATGTTTAGGTAAGATGTGGAAAAAGAGGTTTAGTTAGTAAGAAAGAAGTTTGAGGGATGATGTTAAGGTGTAGAGGAAACACCTTGGTATAGTGGTCATTATAGGTGGAATACCACCTAGAAATCTTAAGGATAAAACATTGTAAGTATTAGGAATTTGTGAAGATATAAGTAAAGGCTTAAGGAATTAGAAAATGAGTTTTATGAGTGTTTGAGGATGTCTTAAGGTGTTTTGAAGTGCCCAAATGAGGTTAGGGGGTACTAGGTTATATGGGGTGAAGTTTGGAGTTGAATGTAAAAGGAAAACAAGGGTCTGGGCCAGACCGAACTTGCGACCGAACTTGCAAGGTCGGTCGAGCCCAGTTTACCCTGCGAGAATTAGCCTCTGGAATGGACCGACCTTGGGGACCGGACTTGCAAGGTCGGTCGGGCTTGTATTTCTGTATGGATTAAGTTACTGGAATCGACCGAACATGCGACCGAACTTACAGGTCGGTCGGAGTAGAAAATTGTGACGGTAAAGTGTTCTGGAATGGGACCGACCTTGTGCAAGGTCGGTCGGTAAGGTCGGTCGGACCAAAATTGTGTTTATGGTTATAAAGATGATATTTGGACATTAGAATATACTAGGAACATTAGGTAAGTTTATACAATTAATGGAGGTGGAGAAATAATGCAACAAGGTTTGAAAAATGCAATTTTACCAAGTCTGTAGCTTTGGTCCGGGACCTAGGTCATGTTCAAGTCCGGACTAGGGGTGTAAAATAGGCCGAGAGTCACATAAGGATGTGGTCCGGGACTTAGGCCTTGTATAGGTCCCGGACCACCCCATTTTAAAAGGCGAGACTTGAGTTAGCATATGGTCCGGGACTTAAGAAGAGGACCAAGTCCCGGCCACTGTAAAAACATGGTTTTAGGTTATTAAAAGATGTCTAATGATGGGGATTGATGGAAAATGATGTTATAAGGTTGTGTAGGACATGTTAGGTGAGTTATAGTCACAAATTGGTGGGTGAAAAGTTGAAGTAAAATGAAAGAGTGAAACATGTTAAAAATGTAAGGAAAATTACAGTGCCCACCCACGGGTTTTGGGGTTTAACACTGCCCACCCACGAACTTTGAAAATTAACATTGCCCACCCATCAACTTATATTTAGTTTTACTTCCGTCACCATTATTCAGTCTTTCATTTGTTTGGGTACATCAACATTACTTTACCGTCTAATCTCACAGAAACACCTCAATTATAAGAGAAACAAAGAATTAAATTAATAATAGAAGAAAAAAGAAATTCATCATCTGTTATCACCATTGCTAATCGAGTCCAGACGACACAGACACCCACCGACCTCTCTCTCTTGTTCCGTTCTGCTTCTCTTATCGAGAAACAGAGCAAGCCATGGCAGCGGAAAGAACAACCCTGCTTTTCTCCTCCTTCGGATACTCTTTAACTTCTCTCATCTTCACTCTTACAGACGCTGCTGTTGGCTCCATCGGCATCAACTACGACCGCATTGCAAACAATCTCCCATCCGCAACAAAAGTCGTAACTCTTCTAAAATCCCAAGGCTTCGACCGAGTCAAAGTCTACGATACAGACCCATCAGTCCTCCGTGCCCTCGCTAACTCCGGCATTTAAGTAACCGTCGACCTTCCTAACCAACTCCTCCGAACCGCCGCAACTCACCCTTCCTTCGCTCACACATGGGTACTCCGAAACGTCGCCGCTTACTTCCCACACACCGCAATCGAATCAATCGCCGTCGGCAACGAAGTCTTCGTCGACCCATCACATACAACCAACTACCTTATCCAAGCCATGAAAACATCCACACCGCCTTACGTAAAACCAAACTCGACACTCACATTTAAAGTCTCATCTCCAATCGCACTCTCCGCTATTAAATCCTCTTACCCACCTTCAACAGGCGCTTTTCTCCCTGAACTAATTGATACCGTTTTCAAACCCATGCTTGCTTTCCTCCGTCGTACTGACTCTTTCCTCATGGTCAATGCATACCCTTTCCTCGCATACGAAGCTAACCGTGATGTTATCTCACTTGACTACGCTCTCTTCCGTCCCAACCGTGGTGTTGTTGATTCCGGTTCCGGACTCACTTACTATTCCTTATTTGACGCGGAAGTTGACGCTGTTTCGCTGCTATGTCAGCTTTAAACTACCATGATGTACCAATTCTCATCACTGAGACGGGTTGGCCATCTAAAGGTGATGAGAATGAGTTCGGTGCTAGTGTTGAAAACGCCGCGACTTACAACGTAATCTTGTGAAAAGAGTGCTTACTGGTGGAGGTACTCCATTACGTCCGAAAGCGAATTTAACAGTACTGTTGTTGCTCTCTTTAATGAGAATCAGAAACCGGGTCCAACTTCTGAGAGGAATTTCGGGTTGTTTTATCCTGATATCACCATTGCTAATCTCCAAACGGATGATGATCCCCTGTTTCAGTGACAGTACTGTTACTATGTTGCCTTCTTCCACTCCCTACAAATGGCGATGCCGGACTCATCATCTCCCCTAGCTTAGACGACGTCGACGATGATATCATCGTCAGTGCTCGATCTTTCCTACCATTAGAGGACGATGACGGTCTCTGCTCACTCCCCTGCGAAACTTGACGACAACCTCCCATTCCCATTCATGATCACTGGCTGCTGTTTCAACTTACTGCTCATTTCATCGGCTGATGTTTCCTCTGTAAACATATACTTTCCCACTGTATCTTCTCTGATAACGATCTTCTCCCTCTGAACACTTCCTCCACTGACGCTCGCGGTCTTGAATCATTTCGCAATAACCCAGCAACCGCTGCTGGATGGTCGTGAAGGAGATGGTGGATGTCGATGTCGACGATGAAGACGTGGTGATGGTGCGGGTCGATGAAATTGAAGATGAAGCGTGAGTGAGGTGTGGAGGAACGGAGGGGGGGAAGAAAGGGATATAGTTTGGTCAACATTATTGTTTGACGGTCAACAATACAAAATGACGGAAGTGTGGGAAAATGGTGACGGAAGTAAAACTAATATAAGTTGATGGGGGGCAATGTTAATTTCAAAGTTTGTGGGTGGGCAGTGTTAAACCCAAAAAAAACCCCGTGGGTGGGCACTTGTAATTTTCAAAAATGTTATAAAGATATTTAATTAGTAAAAGGGGTTAACTATGGTCATTCGACGTTACACAAACACATTACCCCAATGTTAATGAAGGTAACTTTAATGTGCCAGTTGTTCGAGAATTGTTCGAGGAACGTAGGTGGACATGGTAAAATGGACTCCGGTGACAGGTATGGTTTTCTTGCAACCTGTGTCCTACCGGATTACACCGGCTTGTATGCCAATGTGTTTTGCTGAGTGTTTGCCACCTTGTAAGATTAAAACATGTAATGAGTTTATAGTAATTCATTTATGTGGCGCATCTGGTCTCCGATACCGTTTAACCTCAAATAAGTGTTGAACCTTAGCTAACTAGAACTAGGAACACGTGAGAGATCGGTATTCGGAGTTAACGACCCAAACCTTGGGAACGTGCTAACCACGGCTATGTGTGAGTTAGTTGGATATTGTTGTTGTATGCAAGTGTGTGAACCTCCCTTGTGTGCTTAACTCGGTTATGATACCGTATGGTGTGTGGATGTGGTAGGCTCCATAATGGATCTCTTACTACTTATTTATAAGTATATTGTACTAATGGGGGGTGAGGAGTCCGGTCATGTTCCGGCCACGCGTGTGAGGACGGGAGTCGATGTCATATCCGGTTCGGCTCTCTTGGTGTATGTATAGGTTGTATTCCAATTTGGTTTCGACCTTCCTTTAGCTTATCCAAAGCTAGTTTACTGACTCACGTCGGGCCATAGGGGCATACAAATGTTATTTCGGTGTGCTTGGGATTACTATATCCGACACACCTTGGGTTTAAGTTAACCGTTCGATATAACTGGACGGTAACGAGGTTGGTAACGAGCTTAGCATGAGATTGGCAATAATCTCTAGGCTCACTATGTATACTAACTATGGTGGAAGGTTCCTTGTGTGAACCGATCTTATGGTGTTTTGTGTTGATATGGTGCTAGGCAATTTCCTTTGCTATGCTATGATATGTATACGTTAGATGTTTAAAATGAATTCGATGTTATCATGTGTGCGTCGAAACGAGAAAAGTGTTGTTATGTTTTGTTATGTGAGGAATGTGATATGTTGTAAGATATGGAGTGTGTGGATCATGGAAATGAATCCCAGTTTGTGACATGAGGCGTTTAAGGATAACCCGATTTAAGGGAAGTGTCGTCTATTAAGGAAGTAGCTCCGTTAGAGGAGGAACACTCTAGGGATAATGAATACCACGAGTGACTCATCAAGTAAGGATGTAATATCCGTTTGTTGAGCCCATTGAGGCGAACGTTTTGTGTTGTGTGTTTACAGTGCATGCATGATTTAAATATAATCAATCGCATGCTAAGACGACAATTAGTTGTGCGTGGCCCGGTAGCATGTGGGCTGCGGGATTACCATACCAGCAAAGGTGCTGAGCCCCTTGGGGGCCACCCTTTCTCTCCTTTTCTATTTCAGGTACAAGGAGCTGGAAGCCGTTCGAGAGTAGGACGGGGTAGATGTTTATACATGGGTAGCCATTTAAATGGCGTAGGCATTGTAGGCGTAGTAAGACCGAAATTATTATCGGCATTAGTTTGTGAATACTCGGTACAGTTGAAAGGTACATGTTGTTGTTGTTGTTAATGGAAAGGGAAAGTAATGTGTAGTCGCTCAGGAATCTAGTCCATCAGACCGATACAATGTATGTGTAGTAGCCTTGTTAGCCACGTGGGTGGTTAACAGCGTGTAACACCAACGAGTAAGTAATGTGATGAAGTATGTTTTCCGCTGCAGTTTGTTGTTAAGTGTGTTAATGTTGGATGGGGTGTTACAGGAATAGTAGGTGGGGTGGAAATGTAAAATACCTAGAGTATATGGTTAGTAAGGGTAATTATAACCCTTAGGTGAAATTTGGTGATTTTTGGGATAATATAAGAGTATTTAATAAGGTATATGTATAATATATAGTTTTAATGTTATTATAAAACTATATGTTATAAATTGGGCCAAATGGCAATTATAGAAAGTTGGTGGGTTAGAAAAATAATATAGAACAGTTTTGGGTCTGTTCGCAAATTTAAATATTATATAACCATAGGTTATATTTATATTAAGGTTTCAAATGTTATAATATATGATATATATATAACATAACATTATATATGTGGTCAAATTATAAATTTGGAAAGTTAAAGGGGTTGGAAATTAATTTATAAACAAACATGGTCTGTTCGGTAATTTTACAAAAGTAAAACCATAGGTTATACCATTTTATAAGTTAAAAATGTTATATTATATGATATATATAACATGGTATAAATAATGGGGTGATTTTGTAAATAAAGAAAACTATGGGTTATGGAAAAGAATAAGGTTTAAATGTATATGCCTATGCGGCATTAAATATAGTTTTGTATAAAAACTATAGGTTATAAGTAAAAGGAAATAAAAATATCATATTATATGATATTAGTATATGGTATAACATTACAAAATGTTATGGGGTCAAAATGAAATTAAAATAAAATAAAGTGCTGTACCGAATTAATAAGAGTTGGAAAATGAATTTTAGACTATGGTCTATAATGTTATCAATGTTATAACAATTATATGGTATTAAGGTGGTTTAAATGGAATTAATATAAGTAAGGATATACACATTAAATAATGTGACAAACTATAAATAAATAAGGATTATAAACTAAGGTATTTATTGATTAAACCTTAGGAGTTGTAATTATACAACATAAAGATGTTACATAATATTAGGATAATAATCTTAATATAAGTTGTATAATATAATACAACTAATGGGAATAATCATCTAATATAAGATGATAAAAATGTAACATATAATATAAGAGTTTTACAACTCATGGAACTTACTTATATTGGTAAATATATATATACATATGCGAGAATAATGTATATCAGGATGGATATATATATATATTATGGTTGGAAACGATATATTATAATGGTGGTGGTGGTTACATAAAAATAGTTACAAACTATAAGTTATAAGTTTTTGAATGCAAATGTAATTTACTAAAGATAATGGATCATATAATACAAGTATTATAATGGATGGAGGGAAAATAATATAATATAATACATAATGCATGCATACATGCAACTATAGGTTATATACCTAAATTAAATGATGGATAAGATTAAAGAAATATAACGAATTAAACTTAACAGTCGAAACATTTCGACTAGGAGTTTTAGTAACAAAGCCGACCGGTTTAGAGAAACCCGTAACAATTAACTGTAGAAATCCGGGGATGAACTGTCGGGGTTACTTGTTATTCGGAAATACCGGATTTAGTTAGTCATGGAGACTGACTTATAGTTTATTACCATTTAGATCATACTTCAGACGAAGGCGCTTGACGAGCTAGTGGTCTACACTGCGCATCCTTGGTCTAAGGTGTACGGTATGTAAAGGGGTTTGATCCGGGTTGTCCTAAGGAATTCCTTGGGCTCGGATTTGGTTGATATCACTTGTGTGTTATGTGTTCTGGATACGTGTATGTGATTATGTGTTACTGCATTATTTATTTATGCACGAGCGTCCTACGGGACTAGCACTACGTCGACTTATATAAACATACATATGCGTTTAATGTGATAACATGACGGTTACTTGATATAATACCCTTAGTATTAATATTAAGTATATGGTAACCTAAGTAAAACACTTAGGTACGAGTCACGACATTGTCGGTCTCTAGAGCATGGATCTCGAACATGAATATAACCTAGATTACTTCTAGGTATGCGTGAGACCCATTGGGCAGCTAATTAATAAATTGTATTCTCCATAAGACTAAGAGCATATCTTAAAACATTATGAGAGAGAGATGGTGTGAGTTGAGGTGAGGAATCCAGTGTAGTTTACGAACTACCTGGTTGCGCATTTGTGATCACTGAGGGGTTCCCGATCGGGTTCCGCTCCAGGTTTATACCCAACGAGCCCTATTTGGATCGTGGGTCAGGTGGCTACGGCCTTTATATGGACGCCTTACGAGGCAAAGTGAATAGTCAGGGGCCTCCGGACCTCTGGCGAAATGAGCACCTTCACTAGTGCAGAAAATGTTTTTTACCACGGTTATTTTGCCTATATACCACGGTTAGAGACCGTGGTTTATACTCGCGTGGTTTATCGGAAAATTGCAATAAACCACGGTTCGAAACCATCGTTTAAAAGACGCATTATAAACCACGGTTCGTAAAACCGTCGTTTAAAGCCCGTTGTGTCGCGGGAATCAAACGACTTATACCACGGTTGGGACGGAAACCGTGGTATATAATGTGTTTCCATTGCGTTTTATACGACGGTTCTGGTGATAACCGTGGTATATGACTACTTTATACGACAGTTTTATAATAAACCGTGGTTTATACTCGTCGTTCCATTGAGTTTTAAACCACAGTTTTAAGTGAACCGTGGTTTTTTTTATTTTATTTTATTTTAGTTTTTTTTGTTTTTTTAGCATCTACCTCATATGTTTTCCAACACAACCCAATTTACAATTGTATATACAACCTGTACAGGGCATCCAACTGGTATTGCCCTTTGATAACCAACCACACTATGACCATAAACCAAGTTGCCAGTTTGAATTGCAACATTGAAAACGAATTGCAAACAAACCCATTCAAACTTTCAAAAATAAGAGAGAGTTGAACTTTACAAACTTTGAGAGTTGCTTCAGCAAAAACAAAAGTCTAAGTCTAACTACGTACACTAGGATATAAGATCTAAGAAACACTTAAGTAATTTTTACACCAAAACTGCGATAGATGATCTCTTACAAAGTCGAGATCCCCTTTGGAATACGTGCTCCCTGCTTTTGTGAATAAAGAAACGATCTGTCCATAAAAAGAAACTGATCATCATTAGTACACAATTTTATTTCAAATGCAATAACTTTAACTAAAACTTTGATTGGTATGGTTTACCTTGTCATCATCAGCAAGCGTGTCAATATTTTGTACAATCTCGAACATGTACTGCATCACATAATAGCCACAGCTTTATGAATCAGGCTGTTGAGGACACTGTCATCACACCATCCATGGATTACCAACTTTAGATAGATCAAAAAATTAAACGTTTAACTTTAATACAAAAACGCATAAATTAAATGATTACTTACACGTATGTAATGGAAGTCCAAGATGGAGAATGGTTTCTTCACATCACTCAAACCATGCTTATGACCCCTGCATAAATACAGCATTTTAAAATGAAGTCATTTATTGTCAATAATCTAGGACAAGCTTAAAATAAATACAGAATGCATTACAATTTTTGAATACTCACTCCTTCAAATATTTCTCTACAGCGATCTCTCGAAGGTCATCAGGGCCGCCCAATGGGTCTAGTATCAACAAGTGAGGTGTCGATACACAACACCATCAACATCCAATGATTGCTGCCACAGATAAAACAAAGAATGTTTTGTATAGCAATATTTTTAATTATCACAATTAGGAAGCGAAAAATTCCAGTTATTTTGTACTTACATCTGATGATATGGGATCAGCAAATATTTGCTACTTTTCGCACCGCAGCACAAAATCCCTGCCTCACGTGTTGTGCACATCCTTGCGCATCCAATGCGGCCTGACTTGTTGACATCAATTGTGGGCACAAGAAAGAGATGGAAAATAATCTCTTGTTCGATATCAGTCTAGTAGTCAAACACCTAAACAACATTTTTTCATAAGATATGTTAAGTAGCTTAAAAAAATAAAAGATAATTTAATAATTAAAAAGATACTTACACACAATAGGCCTGAATCACAGAGATGTTAAGCAGGTCTCCCATCAAAAATTCTCTTAGATCGCTCACGGTAATCATCAGATCTCTGAGGTAGGCTAGGTGTGCATCGAAATACGGTTCAACAACTTCAGAATGATTCAACACAACCAGATGTGCCTTGTTCAATGTATCAATATCAACTCTGCATAATTTTTTCCCACAGGTACCAACCCCTTTAAGCCTGCCATCATGTATTGCTTTCGGCAATCCAATAACATCAACACCGTCTAAGTAATGAGTGCAGAAGTCAACTACTTCCTCTGTTACTGTCCCTTCAATTATGCTTCCCTCTGGACGCCGACGGTTTTTCATTTTCTTTTTCAGTATACCCATATATCTCTCAAACGGATACATGTATCGAAGGTATAACGGACCACAATGTTTGATCTCTCTAACAAGATGAACAAGTAGATGCACCATAATATCAAAAAACGAAGGAGGAAAATACATTTCCAACTGACACATGGTGATCACAAGGTCATTCTGTAGTTTATCCAGCGTCTCCACATCAAGCACTTTACACGAAATTCCTTTGAAGAAAACACATAAATTTGTAATAGTTTTCCTGACATCAGCTGGAAGGATTCCACGGAGAGCAACCGGAAGTAAGTGCTGCATCAGCACATGATAGTCGTGAGACTTCATCCCTACCAATTTAAGATCAGACATTGATACCAAACTTGATATGTTCGATGAGTAACCGGATGGCACTTTAATATGACGAAGAGAACTACAAAAACTTATTTTCTCTTCTTTGGATAATGTATGACAAGCGGGAGGCAAGAATGTTCTTTTCCCTCTTTGTTGTGGCGCGAGTTCTTCTCGTATACCCAATTCAACCAGATCTTTTCTACCCTTCAAATGGTCTTTTGTCTTTCCTTTCACGTTTAGTAGTGTCGTATACACTTTAACCAATGTTTTTCTCCACATGCATAGCATCAATGCAATGTCTCACCTCTAAATGTTGCCAATATTCAAGTTCCCAAAATATTGATTTTTTCTTCCAGATGCTCTTTTCAGTGGCTTTAATTGGTGGACCGAAGTTGTTCACAACATTCTTCAACTGATTGTACGTCTCAGCAGCAGATAGTGGTGGTCGAGCGACTGCATGATCCGTTTTTCCATCAAACTCTTTTGTCATCTTACGGTATTTGTGCCCTTTAGGGAGGAATTTCCGATGGCCCATGTACACATTTTTTCCACTGTGTTTTAACCGTATACTGCAAGTTCTATCTCCACATATAGGGCACGCTAGAGCTCCTTTAATTGTGTATCCCGAGAGGTTGCCGTATGCAGGGAAATCATTGATCGTACAAAACAACATAGCCCGGAGCGTGAAGTTTTCCATACCATATGAATCATACACCGTCGCACCTTCATTCCACAACAATTGTAAATCGTCAATAAGTGGTTGCAAAAACACATCAATTTTGTTTCCCGGTTGTTTCGGACCCGATATCAACAGAGAGAGGAGAATATGTCTGGGTTTCATACACAACCATGGCGGCAGATTGTATATTGTCAATAAAACAGGCCAAGTACTGTGTATACTGCTCAAAGTGCCATAAGGGTTCATCCCATCAGTGCATAAACCAAGTCTTAAGTTCCTTGGGTCTGTACCGAATTGAGGGTATATTCTGTCAATGTTTCTCCATTGTGGTGAATCGGCTGGATGTCTCAATTTACCATCATCCTTTCTATGGGTAGCATGCCATCGGAGGTTCTCAGCATCTTTCTGAACTGCAAACAAACGTTTGAATCGGGGAATTATCGGTAGATACCACAACACCTTCGCAGGAGAGCCCACTTTAGTGCTTATGTGGTTTCTGTCACCCTTTTTTACATAGCGTGATTCCCCACATTCAGAGCAATGGTCATCCAACTCATTCTCCTCCAATACAACATACACCCATTTGGACAAGCATGTATTTTTTTATATTCCATACCAATCAGACACATTAACTTCTTTGCCTCATAAGTTGTTGTGGGTATCACATTGTCCTTTGGTAGTACATCCTTCAGCAGTTGTAAAAGATCTGTAAAACTGACATCACTCCATCCATGTCTCGCCTTCAGATTGAATAGTTTTAGGACAACGCTCAATTTGTTTTGTGTTTGCGTTTCACATCCACTGTACAACGGTTCCTTTGATGCTTGCATCAGATTTTCGAATTTTTTGGGTTTGTTGGAAAAATGTTGTTCAACATCTTCCATCATTGCATTAAGGTCCTCCTGATCATCTGAATCACTACCTAGTGAATCATCTTGAGTATCCCCAAAATCGTGCGAAGCATCCATTTCTGATTGTTCTACAACGACGTTATCAGCACATTCAAACACTTGTACTGAATGTTGACCATGCAGTATTGTTATGGCTTCATAATCATCTGTAAACCCTCTGCGAATCAGATGATCCTTAATCTTGTCCACACCTCGGTATTTGAAGTCGTTCTTGCAATCAACAAGGACATCGAATATATCCCTTATCCCTTGGTTTAAGATTGTCAACAAGGACTTTGCAAAATTTATTGACCCCTTCTAGGTACTTGATGTCCAATCTGTCACTGTACATCACTGAGCGCTCCATCTCCTTTTTCAACACACCAGATGTCGTGAACTCGTTCCATTGATCTCCTCTTTTTTTATCTACAGATTTAACAACCTAAACCTATCCAATCACCTTCGATCTCACCTAGGAACAAGTTAATAATATACAGTAGTTCAGTGATAATTTCGGCAGCATTACCCTACAGTTCTCCTAGTGTAGATATATATATATATATATGAATCGTTTCAATTCACATATATATATGTACACTAGAAGAACACTAGGGTAATGCTGCTGAAATTATCACTGAACTATTGTATATTATTAACTCATTCACAACCTAGATGGTGAGCTCAAAGGTCATTGGACAGTCCCAACAGGGACTATCTAAGACATACCTCTATCAGGTAAATCTCAGACAGGTAATTCTATGTTTGAATTGATTTTCCATTGTTTAATAGAAAAACAAAAATAAATTGAAACATTTTAAATACCAACCTGGTGAGTACTGGATGGTCAGCGCGAACAACACAAGATAGAGAAGAGACAAGTAGACAGATGTTCTTGCACGTAGTATATGACACCTATTCAATGAAATTAAAATAAGGTTTTAATTTTATAAAAAGTTGAATAAGTGAACATATTAAACTGCAAGAGATGAAAAAATTGAAACTGTAAGTAATTATGAAGAAAGTTAAATTCGATGGAATTAGAATCAGCTTAAATTCTGGAAAAAATTTGGCATGACCTTTGCGTATTTTTAGACACTCCACATTTTTTTAAGGCAGAAACAAACACAGTAGCAGCAATAACATTTATTCTCCGCAAACCATACGAATTATTATCAGACAGACAAGTATGCAAATAGTAAATGATATATATATAATGATCAATGAACAAAAACAACCACCCCATTTCAACTTAATCTCACATTTCGCCACATGCAAATATATATTCTAATGATTGCAGAATACAAGTAGAATTTAGTATAACGTTTATTCGTGACAATATATAACTATTTGTTTCTAAAATTATAATCAAAAACGCAAGTGTTTTACCGTGGGTTCTGATCAGGCAAACCGGTGGCAGAGGTTGACAAGGCAGCAGCAGATTGTGTGACAGGTAGACAATCCGACCTTGTGTAGTGACACCTATTCAATGAAATTAGAATATAAGGTTTTAATTTGAAAAAACATGAATAATTGAACTAATTAACAAACGAATATATTTTGAACAAACCATGTTGTTGAAACATTTTAGAAAAACTAACCTAATGAGTAGTGATGATCAACTCACAAATTGGATGGAAGAGGGATTGTTCAACCGTAGTAACACCTATTCAATGAAAATTACAATAAGGTTAAATTCTGAAAAAAAAAATTGGCATGACCATTGCGTATTTTTAGATACTCCACACTTTTTTTAGGCAAAAACAAACATAATAGCAGCATCAGGTCAAGGTTCAAGTGATTTTCAACAACACGTTGAAACATTTAATGCTAGCATATCTAAGGTAACAATAAAAAACGGTAAAATTCTGACCTGGCCAGATTTTATAGGCAGTGGGCGTGGCTGGCTGGCGGTTGCTGCGGAGGAAAGGCGGTGACGGGGCTAGAGATGGATCAATGACGGGGTTGGAGACTCGATGACGGGGAACCGGAGGAGAACTTACAAACGCACCACTAATCTAAAACAACATCAAAACCCACCTAGCATAAACAAAAATATTGACAATATCAACAACCCCATTCCCATTCATCATCAACAACGATATAGTAAACAAAATAAGCGACTGATATAATAACTAAAGTACTGGTATCCTTCACTGAAGTGGTATCTTCTATTAAGATTTTCAAGCTGGAAATTAAGTTGATATCGACTACAATAGAGAGTATGATGAAACAATAAAGAGAATGATCGTTGTTTCTAAATTAAAATCAATAAAGGGAATGATCGCTATTCCGTTTCTAAATTAAAACCAATCAGTCTTTTGAGAATTCCTTAGCTCCCATTTTTATTCCTTTTCCTGATATAGTCGGGCAAAGTGAACACACTATTTGTTTCAGGTCAAGTCGGTCAGCGACGACTATAGCAGCCCATAGAACACGTAGTTGGTTGAGCTCTTCTGCACTCCATATATATATGCCTGATCCCATTGCCTATATTATAATCATTATCATCATCTCTATCTAAAACTCAGATAGGTTTCTCCGAAACACTACCATGGCTGTTTCTACAGCTGCATCCTCCCTCGCTCTTCTGTTATCTCTTTCTATTGCTGTCACAGGTATAATTAACATAACCGACCGATACATATAACAAACTGCATATGTTCTTAATTAATTATTTGATTGTTAAATACAGCATATGCTACTGGAAAGATTGGAGTGGATTATGGCCGAGATGCCAGCAACATACAGCTGTCACCAAATCGAAACATCAAACAAAATTGAATACATTTGTATTTTCATTAGGGATGTACAATTTAGGAAGTAAAACAAACAACAAATCGAAACATTATATATAACAGAATATACCACAATACTTTTTCAGATTGCAAGTATAATTTTTTTTTGATAAGTAGGCTACAATACAGAATGACATAGATGTAGAGTTTAAACAAACCAACACACAATCCAAATTATACAGATTGCTAGTATATACAACCAGAAAAAATCGAGAACCAACAATGAGGATTTTGGGTATTACCAGACATGGATTCAGGCGGAGATTTCAGGCGACAGTTTCAGGCGGTGGAAGAGGAGGGTGGTGGACGATGGCTACTCGCTTCGACGACTTCAGAGCTTCAACGGCTTCAGGCAGAGGTGAAGCGGGGTGCGACGTCGACTGCACTAGCCCGTGAAGATTGAAGCGGGGCGCGACTTCGACTTCGCCGGAGAAGGAAGCAGCAGCGGGTGGCGGGGCGAAGGTAGACGACCGGCGATAGGGAGCACAACGGCAACGACGGGGGACAGACGGAGAACTCCACGGGGCACGACGGAGAAATTAATCGCCAGAGAGAGAATAGGTTACGCAGTCGAGGAAGAAGAAGAGATTAAAAGCCTGGGTTATATCGAAGAACTTTAAACCACGGTTCTTAGAGGAAACCGTCGTTTAAAGCACAAGAAAAAAGATAATAAATGACGGTTATTTATAAACCGTCATATATGTGATGTGTCACCACACTTTAAATGACGGTTAGTCAACAAACCGTCATATATTTGATGCGTCGTCAAACTTAAAATGATGGTTAACTAAAGAACCGTGGTTTATGGGTTACGTTGTCATACAATAAACGACGGTTTCGCCAGAAACTGTCATTTATCTGGTGATCCTTGCAGTATAAACGACGGTTTATATTAAAACTGTGGTGTATAATATTTAAACGACGGTTTTCACATAAACCGTGGTTTAAAGTCCGTCATTTAAAATCTTTTTTCTACTAGTGCTTCGTGTGTACGGGAGGACTACTGCCCATGGTGAGGTTATCGGGTTGTCCTAACATGACACCCAACTGGTATTTAATTAACATGGTTTGGATGGATGGGGCCTTGAAGGCTAAATTAAATTAACAAAGGATGGTGTTCGCTACGGCGTTTATTCAGTACTATTATTCGATATGTTCGATATACAAATGTTATTTGTGATATTTTATGACTGTTGAATTGGATGGAAGGTTAGGTGTTTATGACTGTTTGAATTGGATGGATGATTATGAATTTATGCATGTTTATTACAGTGTTGATTATAACTGTAAAATGGTAAAGCATGAAACCAATCTAATAATAAGATGGTTAAAATGACTAAGTGACCAATAGGGTCCAGGCCCGGCATACTCAGCGTTTATCGCTGAGACTACACTCATTGTGCAGGTTGTTGATTATCGCCGAAGCCGAAGTGCGGGATCATGGTAGTTAGAGTTATTTTAATTACCGCACATGGAGTTTATTTGTATAACGATGTTAGACTGTGGATTGTATTATGGTACGGTTATGTATATTCGGGATTGGGTAGATGCTCACTTGTCGACGTTTATGGTGTGTGGACTTAGTATGATGTATAGGAGTTATCTCGTTATCACAGCGGTTAGCAGTTTTTTTATATTGGTTGTTGGATATAGTTTGGCTTCGTTACTCACATGGGCAATGAAATACCCCAAACTTAGATATGGTGTTTAAGTGATAAGCTAAGATATAAGGAGGCTAAATAATGCCTTAGAAACATTAAGAAACATTTTTAATCAAAGAAAACATAAGGAAACACCAAAAGAGCAGTTTAAGCAAAAACGTGCTCTAAGCTTGGAGAGACTTGGGTGAGCACCCAAATATCATTCTAAGACCTTATCAATATCCTAATGGTCATTTTAGGTCAATTACCAAAGAAAACCAAGCTCAAAAACAAGTTAAAACACAAATTGTGCTTTAAGGACTCTTAAAGCACATTTTTGAAAAATTGTCTTAGAAAGGGGTTTTGAGTGGCTAAATGCCCATTATTACTCCTTAATTAACTTTTGTACTAATTAGTATCACATTAGGAAGTCTAAATCAATGGGAAATCAAAATTTTCACAATTATGTGCACTAATTTGTGAATAGTGCTCAAATTGGACTAGTTTAGCATTAAGTCAATATAAGCTAATTAATTGGTCAACCAAGACCCTAAATATCTTGTTTATTAAGGGGGTGGCCGGTTTTGATGTGGGGAGTCACCACATGACTCAACAATTAAAGAAAAAAGAGAAGAGATAAGGCAAATAGTACTATTTACCTTTTAAATAAAATCTTGTTTTAGCTTCCCTCTCTCCTCCTTTCTTCATTCTTCATCTTCTCCACCGATTTCTCTTGCTCCCTTTATTCTCTTTCACGTAAGAAGCAACCTCCATGATAGCTCCATCTTCCTTTGACCACTACTTACTCATTTTAGCTCCAAAACCAAAACAAAGTATATATTCTTCTTAGTTAGCTCAAGCTCTTTCTTTCTATCTTTCCAAAACTTCAAGAGCTCCATTTTGGTGCCAAGCCAAACCGCCATTAGAAGAGGAAACTCAAGCTTGGAGAGTTCATTGGCTTCTCTATTCTCTTAAGGTAAAGAATATGTAAGAAAATCTAGGTTTCCATCATCTTTCTCCATAACCGAAAATCTATACTCATGGGGCTTCATGTTTATGCCTTGTTCTAGCTTGTTTCCTATTCTCCAAGGGCTAGAGGAGGTCCTTCTTGCTTCATATCCAAGCCTATTCTAAGACTCCAAGGTAAAACAATCAATTTAATACCTTAAAGCACATTTTTAACCTAGGGTTTATTCCTTAAGGTTAGTGCATGGTTTAGTACTCATTGGAATCATTGAATGTTGATTAGAACATTGGCAAGGAGAGTTTGGTTGGTGACTGAGATTGTGCAGACGTTATAATCTGAGTGGTTAAACTGGTGTAAAATTAAAAGAAAAGAAATTAAAACTCAAATTAAACGTCGGGCTGCAAACAAATCCCGGTCGCAGTAGTATAGTGAAAATGTAAGCAACCGGATGTCGAACCGTGGGACTAATGTACATATAATAATTCCTAAGCGTGTCACAAGAGGGGGGATTAATTGACTTGTAAAATAAATAAAAAGAAAAGATAAAATAAACTAAGTTAATAGATAAATAAAATGGAACTCTGGGTCAGGTTAATATAATCTGCATAATTAAGCTATCTCTACTGGTTTAATAATTTGGCAAGGTTCCTGTAATTATCTTAAGGACTAAGTCATAGCCTCATAAGAACTCGTTCACCTGTAATGCAAGGTTCTAATCAAGGTTCAAGCAAAAGCCTGCGAACGGCAGAGGAGTATTGAGGAATTACATTTGCAACTGAATACTAACTTATTAAATCATAACAAGTTTCCTCCAGTTTTATGTCTTAATTAACCTATCTATTTATCACCGGTCTGATCAAAATAGACTTAGGAAAGCAATTTAATAAACTCATGACATTTATTAAAAAGGTGCGAGATAACCTTTAAAACGTAACAAACTATATATAATTAGAACCAGTAAAAATAATGCATAATTAATACAAACACATAATAACCATTCCCAGAGTATACGTAAACTAGCCTAACATATTAAATAGATAGACAGAGACAAGAGTAATAGAAATCATCCGTAATCACTCCGGCTCACTCTGCTATTTTGTATACGTAGGGCTAGAGGTGGATTTGGTGGACTGTAAAATAAATAAAATGGAGAAGGTGGGAGAAGAGAAATGGAGAAGGTGGGAGAAGAGAAATGAGATGGCGTGAGGTGTGGTGAAGTGGTCGTGGATGAATTGATGGTGGATTTATTGGGTGAAGCTCGTGGGTTTATATAGAGAAAAGAAGAAAAGGAAGGAAGAGGCAGCAGAGAAGATAGACAGACGCGTGAGCAAATGATTGAGGCGGTGGAAGAATCGTTTGATTGCAGCTCACTGATTGCTTCATTGATTGCAGGGGACAGAGCGTGTGCAGAGTAGATGGATAAGTTGCAGACAGTGGACGAGTGGACGAGTTGCAGCGGCGAGTTGCGAGAGTCGGCGAGGAAGAAAACTGTTCGTCGACTAGAAGTTTAGACGTGTCCGCCGGCCGTCCGCCTGAGGAACCGCCCGGTAATAGGCGGTTGTGCCTTCCCGTTCCGCCTCCAAGACCGCCCGGTAATAGGCGGTACTCTCTGTGGTGTCCGCTTGATAACAAGCGGTTGGAGCTTGGTGGTGTCCGCCAGTTATGGGGCGGTTGCCCCTTATGTGTTGTCCGCCAGTTATCTTGACGTCGCAGAGGCGGTTGCAACCTGTCGTGACTTATTTCCTTCCGACTTCGACCGGCTCTACATTGTTCGTTTGGACCCCGTTTTCTGAGCCGTTTGCGTCTATGCGTTTGTCTCTTCGTCTACTTTACTCCCAGCTTGGTTTTCCTCATGTTAAACCAATAAATTCGTGAGATAAACAATAAAACATAAACTAGAGGAAAACTAACCGAAGTGGAGAAATGAGCAAGAAAAGTGCTAATATCATATATGAAATACACCTATAAATCATGCTCATTTGGACACTTATCAGATTGTCAAGGAAAAAGGCTAAGGAGGAAAGTTTATGAAGCTTGTAAAGGAGCAAGGTAAATGTCTTACCTTAAGGTGTTTTATTGTTTAAGGGAATGGGATTTAGATATGGGATGAGTTTAGTGTAGAGTTTACATTGGGAAAGGGTTATAAAACCTAGGAGAAAGAACATTCTTATATTGAGAACTTGTGACTAAGGAGCAAATGAGAAAAGGAGATAGTTTAAGAATGTCAAGGTGAATTATAAGAGCATTTAAATTGCAATGGGAGCCTTGTTGTGTGTATTTGCAGGTCAAAGGCTATTTATATTAAGGAATATATAAGGGCCTAAGAGCCAAGTCATTTAAGGGCCTAAGTGCCAAGCAATTTAAGTTTATGCACTATGTTGTGATGTAGTGTAGTTTTGGTGTATGATGTGTGTTAAGATGGTGTAATGAGAATTTAGGTGTTCATGGTTGTTTGATGGTGTAACACCCCAACCGTTAATCTCGTCATTACCTCTTAAACCGTTACTAATTACTCCTACTCACGCAGCAGAACTCCAATTACTACGAGGGGTGAAACAACGCCGTTAGCCACCCATGTGGCTAACCTGGCCTTTCTTACATATTGTAACGGTCTGATGAACTGGAACAACCGAATACACAATACAAATACTTTACTCAAATCAATTCTTTACTATACCGAGTCTACAATATATGAAAGCTGACAACATATTTGGTCTTACACCTCTTTCCTTACATAAGTAATTAAATCTAACTACCCATGCAACCCACCGACCCCGTCCTACTCTCGAACGGTAACATCTTCGGTGTACCTGTAAAATAAAAACGTTGCCCCTGGGGGCTCAGCTTAACGCTGCATATGAAATTCGCATACCCCGAGCGCTAACCGGGGTATGCCGACTACTTTTATCGGATATACATGGAGTTCATTTTAGTCAAACAACATGCATCATAGCAATACAATGTATATGTGTATTACTCAAGGAATCTACATCCAATCACGGAACACAATTCCTAACTAACATAACAAGGTTGTTAGTTGTATTAGTTTACTCTCAGGCCTTGAGGGTTATACCTCACTATGCCTTGTTTACTCATTCAATATCTCACCCGCTCTCTCGGGTTACTTATTCATATACACACCCATTCTCTTGGGCTACTCATTTTATACTCACCCATTCTCTCGGGTTACTTATACTCATTAACTCACCCATACTCTTGGGTTATTTATACTCAAGCTGTTGTAGATTCTCGAGACACTACAGGTCTTCTACGTCACGCTTGTTACTCTTAATACATTCTCAGGCCAAAACTTATGGCTCTCGAGCATAGTCTTACTTCCCCGGTTTCGACCCTATTCTGGGTCTAGCATGGTGAGAAGGTTCAACTAGCTCACGGAACTCTCTCTTAGTTCCTATCTCTTTTTACTTAGGTCCGACTACTCTCGGACTACTTACATTCCCATACACTCCTCTCTCAGAGTTATAATAATATTATGTGTTTTAGTCTAGAAGCATCACTCTCGATGTTTCTAATGACTTTGGGAACAATACTCAAGTTCGGTTAATCTTAGGTTTTTAAGAGTTACCCATACATTTCACTTACTCATACTTTCGGTTATTTCCTTATATCGGGTAAAATCCTCATATAGGAGGTCGACCATGTCACAAGGGAGCTACTAATCCTTTCGGTCTCTTTTACCTTCTTACTAGTTCACATCTTCGAACTATCTTTAATCCTCTTGAAGTAGGTTCACTTATCTTTCCACTCTCACTTGTTTCGTGGGTTGTGTCATTATGGTTTACTAACCATCATCGGGTAATTACTCATCCCGTACATCTCCTCACATTCAAGGGAGTTCATATGTTTACGTTATCGTTATACTTTAACGGATAATTTGTGTGTTTGCACGTTTTCGTTATCGTAAGCATCGACCCGATCTATGGGTCTCTAGCTGAACGTTACTCACTATGAGTCGGTCTTTACTCTATGTTAGACCACACCGGCATACAAGTATGTTAGCTCATTAAACATACAACATGACATACATAATCAAACAAGGTATTATTTTCATGATTTGGTCTTGATTAAGCCGGCACACAAACACACAAATCAACGTAACTCGGTTAGCACGCGGAGTATGAGAAAATCATACCTTTCACCGGGGTTTTACTTTTACCGTGTCATCTCACCATGCTCGGGTCACGTACGATTCTCTGGTAATGTTTCAAACATTATTATTAATACTAGGCTCATACGGTACATAATAAAATGCTACTCCCGTACTTACCCCGTTATCCCGCTATCTCGGTTTTACTTTTGTTAGTTTGAGTTCTCACTTCTCACTCACTTCTAACACCTTCTTACACTTCCTAGGGCCTTTACATGTCACCAAACAAGGCCTTAACGTCTTATAACATCATTAACATTCAAACCCCCATCATTGGTAACCTTTAAAACACTTTCTGTAAGATTCTGGGGGTGGTCCGGGACTTGGTCCCTACCTTAAGTCCCGGACCAATGCTGGTCTTAACTCTCGGCCATATTTTTGAAGTGGTCCGGGACCTTATACTTCTCTTAAGTCCCGGACCAAACCTGCACTCGAACTCTCGGCATGAATTTCAATATGGTCCGGGACCTTGTCCATACCTCAAGTCCTGGACCAGGTACTGGAATGAATTCTCGGCATGAATTTAAGGGGTGGTCCGGAACCTTGTCCAGGACTAGGTCCCGGACCCTGCTAAAATCTATTACAAGTGCAGTTTTTCCACTCCAAATCAATCCCTAATCCACCCTCAATCTTTCCCTAATCTTTCCATAAGTTTTCCACATGTTAAATCACCTTAAAACATGCTCTAAAACTCTTCAAATCATAGGTTCAACCCTTACTCAAATTCTTACTCAAATTCACACATTTTTCATTCTCATTTGCACTAATGCACACTTGTGCATTTTCCAACTCCTCTTGGCACTTTGCATTTGTTCTCACTTAATTTGGCCATTCCAAAACTTCCAAGGTTATGCACACCTCATACCAAGTTCCAAGACTCACCCTTAAAGTCTTAAATCTTCTTTGTTTTCTAAAAACTCCTAAGGCACTAGACTACTCTTTTGCTACAGATTTTAGCATCAATTTCCTCCCTTTAAACTAGCATTCCCAAGGTGATTTACCAACCCAACTCAACCTCCATACATACCTAGCCACTCCTAGGTTATTCTCCACTCAAACAACACTTAATCCACTTAGATTTCTACACAAATTTTGCCATAACTTGGCTACTTTCCTAACCTTGTCCAAAACTCATCTCTTCACATATTTCATCCTAAACTAGCCAAACCCACAAGGGTTCTACCAGCACACATAAAAACACAAAACCCATCCATCCTCCAAATGCAACACAATGCATAATCCATAATGTGCATAGCCCATAAATCAAACACTTTATTTCACAACGTTTCCTCGCTTGCATTATTTCTATACAAGTACATTATTATCACAACTCTCCTCATCTCAACAAATCACATTCCAATATACATTTGGGTTCATTCATTCTTTTATTTCCTCTTCCCAATTCTAGAAACTTTAAATTAGGCTCCAAGGTAGTTATTTACCTCTTGTTCACAAGCCTCTCTTCTTTTCACTCCACTTCTTCCTCTTCTCTTTTCTCTTGCTTGGAAATCGGTCAAAGGCCATGGAATTGCCCATCTCCAAATCAACATTCAAGGCAAGAAATGAGTTCAAGTAGAAACACTTAAGCTCATTAATTAGAATGCTTAAAGCTCTAAAATGGGTGATTACCTTAAAACCCTAAGATGTGGGTTTTGGTCAAGAATCAAAGAGTAACTCCCTCCAAGCTTTTAGGGATTGAAACAATGCTCATAAGAGAGGATAAACAAGGCTCCATTAGAGACCAAAATCGGCCAAAGTATAAGATGGAGAAAACAAGACTTTTTCATGGATATTTTTACCTTGTTAGAAAGAGGAAACTTCAAGCTTCAAGATTATGTGCTTTTCTCCTCAAATGGGCAACACCCACGGAAATGAAACTCATCATTTTCGAGTTTTGAAAAGAGAGAATGATAGAGGGTGATGAGAGGATCACAAATATGTGATTATTTTTGAGTTTGGAGCTTGGGTGTAGCTTGAGCATGGAGGAGAAGGTGGGGAAGCAATGTTTGGAGCTTCCATGTCGTTCAACACAGAGAGGGAGGAAGGGAATCGGTGGAAGAGGAAAGAGAGGAAGAGGAAAGGAGAATGGAGGAGAGAGAGGGAGGAAAAAGCTTTTAACTTTTACTTTTTGCTTTTCCCTCTCTTTTCTTTTTCTTTCTTTCTTTCTTTATTGTGTGTGAGTGTGTGAGAGGCCATTAAAAACCGGCCCCCACTACATTAATAAACTGGAGCATTTTTCGGTTTCTGACAGAAAACGCTCGTTATTTTACCCGGTTTGGCACTATTCACTAACCGGGCCTGTTTTTCGGATTTTTCTCGTTTCTTTATTTTTAATGGTTATTAAGCTTCCATTAATACTTAATTATAGTTATATAGTCAACCATAATTTTTACGGGTCCATTTGACCACTTAAAGTCATGTTTTTGGGTTTTCTCGAAAAATGTGCTTTAAAACTCCGTTAGCGGTTTAATCCATTATTTGGATCCGTTTTCTTCGGGAATCATTCCCGTACACTAATTAGGCCTAACTAAGCCTTAGGAATCCATCTCGGACCCTCTCGAGATCATATATCTCTTATACTCATTTAACGCGCATTTTAGCGTTTTTCGCTTTTCAAGCGTTTTCTCTTTTCTTTTGATTTTATTCTCTTACCAATACTCTTTAGGCACCATTAGGCCTTTAATAATCATATTAGAGTAATTAAATCACCATTTTTAGTTCCGGGGTATTAAAATCTACCCCCCTTAGGAACTTTGTCCTCAAAGTTGGTGAATCTTATATCATTACTCTCATGGGCACGCTATGCCAATGTTATAATACATGTATAACCTTACAGACTCCACAAGTCAGTCTCATTTCACACTACACATACCACACACATATCACAGCATGTATAGCAATCAAAAATACTCTTTTTACTCTCTCTCTATGGAATCGGTCCGAAGACATGAAGGCACTACAGTCCTCGAATCCATATTGAGTAATATACTACTGATCCCTCAGGTACCGGTCACGTTGAACACTTACTCTTTCTGGTTCATGGCCGTTTCATGACAAATGGGCACTTACTCTCTCTAGCCCACGGTCCCTTCGGTTCTGATCAAAACGTTACACATATACATATCCTCAGGCACTCTGGTTGACTCTCAACACAGGAACGTCTCAGGGTACTCTCCCCGTCCCGCTGCCTTCGAAAAAATCACACACTATCACCGCCCCAACCGGTCACTTAGGACCGCCGCACGTATGGTGAAATGGTTTCAAAACTAATACACGCCCACCGTTCTACCGGTCATCAAGACTTAAGGCCACAGCCATCGGCGGGTGATAGCGGTTTCAAAACCAGTTTTCGTTTCCATCTTCATACTTGAAGAAGATCCTTTTTCAAATCATGTTTGAAAATTCTTTTTAAAACATCACACAACTCCAAGTCCAATTTATGGTAGCTGCCTCGTTTCTTAGCGTGATTACTTGTGACCACTTATAGGGAGCTTCAAGAATCATCCAACCCTGATGTGATCAGCATCAGTGTTGAACTATCCTTCCACTCCAATTTGTGTTCGGTTTCCCTTGATCGCTAGCAGACCAAGTTTCACCTCTCACGTCAGTTTCAACAAACAGATAGTGAAACATTTTCGTTTTCTATCTTTTACTCTTTCTAGTCATGTTCATAAAACATTACATTTTAATTTATCACTAATTCCTTGAACTTAGGTCATGTAACACCCCAACCCGAAATCCAATAAACTGAACGGCGATCACTCCCAAATAAAATACAACTGCAGCGGAAATAAATACAACAACCGGGCGGTATTACAATGCCGTTGGCCACCCTTGTGACCAACAAGGCTAACTCCAAATACAATCTCCAAAAGTCACGGTCTGAACACGAATACAATCCGAGATACTAGGAATCAAACTCTAATGTAAAATACTTAAGTAAAAACAAGTAACTATAAGAAGACTCCCATAGCTTGAATCTACCCCACCTACACTCGGTGTGGTAATCTTCTCAACTTCAGGTACCTGAAAAATGGGGGTGCCCCCAAAGGGGCTCAGCAAACAATGCTGGTATGGAAAACGTGCAGCCCATCGTCTACCGGGCCACACCAACTACTTTGTCGAACACATGCAGTTCATTTTTATAAAGCTGTAAACAAGCATAGTCTGATAATAACAAGTATCCATACAAGGACAATAATGTCACATAGAACAAGACACAGAAGGTCAAGTTAGCTGAACTGAAATCCTTTAATGATAGTCGGTCCGCACAATGGGACTGACAGGTATAACTGAATATCTTAAATAGTGGAGGTATAGTGACCTCGTTAAGATTGAAAGGTTGGGTATAAAAACCCCAGGAGATAACGTAGTTAAACCCTGAACTGAGAGGCGTGGGAAATAGAATCCCACTAGAGGAATGAAGTCTTCCTCAAACTGAAGGGCATTAGAAACCCGGGAGGAATAGAGTCTTCCTCCCAACTGAAAGTTCCATCGCGACGTAGTTAGGAGACGACCTGAGACAGGTACAGCTCCTGTAGCATGCATGGCCAGATCCAACTGGGCTCCTCGTTCTCGTAGTATCGAATTGTTAATGTCATATTGAAATACCCCAAACCTTAATATATTGTTTAAACACTTAAATATGGTGTATTAAGACTAAAAAGAGTCTTAGAAACATTAGAAAACAAGTTTAAACAAAAGAAAACACAAAATGTGCTTCAAAGTCAATAAGGGCCAAAATGTGCTCTAAGCTTGGGATAAACTTGGTTAAGACCTAATGAACTTACCAAGACCTCATTTATATACTAATGAACATATTAAACCAATTACCAAAGAAAACCAAGCTTGAAAACAAGTTTAAACACAAAATGTGCTTTAAGGAGTCTTAAAGCACATTTTTGAAAAATTGTCTTGTAAATGAGTTTTGAGTGGCTATATGTCCATCATTACTCTTAAATATATATGTGTACTATATAATATCACATTTGGGTGTCTATATTAATGGGAAATCAAAAATTTCACTTCTATGTGCCTTGTTTTATGAATAGTAACTTTTACAAGCTAGTTTATAACATATGTTATGTTAAGTAATTAAATTGACAAACAAAGACTATATTGCCCTCATTATAATAAGGGGGCCGGTTTTCTAAGGTGTGGTGACTCACCACCCTCTTGTTATTTTGTTAAGTAAATAATGATGACTAATGAATGTACTATTTACTTTAAAACTACAAATATCTTCTAAAAGTAAACCAATCTTCATTCTCTCATTTCCTTTCTTCATTCACACGGTTTCCCACCTCTCTTCTTCCTTCTTCTTGCTGTTCTCTCACGGTAATACACACACCTTCATTGAAACTCCCACTTTGATCTCTTGTTAAACCTTGCTCACTTGTCCAAATCAAAAACAAACACCACCATCTTCTTCCTCTCCTCAAGCTCTTCATTTCTATCTTCTCCAAACTTCAAGACAACCATTTCGGTGCCATGGAGTTTCTCCATTGAAGGAGCTTGAGCTTGTATTTTTACATATTGTTACTCTCCTTTGCTTCTAGGTAAGGAATCTCAAACAAAAATCAAGTTTCCTCCTTGTTTTTGTTATGTCCGAAAATATATATTGAAGGAGCTCCTTGTGTGACCTTGTTCTAGCTTCATTCCAACTCTTCATGGACTAGGTGGAGTCCTCTCTTGCTAGATATTCAAACTCTCTTCAAAGTGCAAGGTAAAACAACTACATTAATGTTTTTGAAACAATGTAAAACTAGGGTTTACAATGAGATGGAGCTTATAGCTTGAATACTCATTATAATGTTTGTATATTGTTTAGAACTTGTCAAAGAATCAAGTACTCTATCGGTTTTCTAAAGGAAACAAGAAAGAAGTTATTTTGCAAAAGAGGTAAATCTACTAACCTAATGTTGTTTTAAATGCCTTAGGAGAAATGAGCTTATAAATGCTTATTAAACTACCTAAAGAGCAATTGGTGAATGACTTAGAAAAGTGTGCTCAAGAGCTTAGTAAAAGACATATGTGTTGTTGAGTGTATTTGCAGGTTAAAGGCAAATATATTGTGGAAATTCAGTGTTTATGATTTATGCATCTTAAGGGCCTAAGAGCCATGTCATTTAAGGGCCTAAGTGCCATGCAATTTAAATTATGCACTATATTGTGATGTGGTGCTTTGTGAGTGAAGTTTGTGTATAATAAGTACTTGATGGATTTTTAGTGTTCTTGGTTGTTTGTTGGTAAAAACAATGTGTTTTGGTTTAGTAATGTTCTAGGAGAACCTATGTCGAAATTTAGGTGACATATGTGAAGTTCTAGGTGTTAAAATGAGTTTGATAAGTTAAGGAGTATTTAAAATGGTTAAGTGTTGTTCTTGTGTAGGAAGCATGCATTAAGGTGATTTAGGATGTAACAAGGACTTAGGCATGAGCTTGAGATTTTAGTATGTACCAAAGTCATTTTGGGACTTAGGTAAAGACTTAGGCAAACTTTGGTAGATTAAGGAGAAAGTATGAACTTGAAAAAGGAATTGTTAAGATGGATATAAGGAATTAGTTGTGAGAGATGATGCTTGGGAGATGATGTTAAGATAAGGAGAAAACATTTTGGGATAGTAGTTATCATAGGTGAGAAACACCCTTTAGAAACCTAGTGTAAAATGTTGTAAGTGTTAAGGAATTTTACAAAGAAATAAGTAAGGGCTTAAGGAATTAGAAAATGAGTTTCATGGATGTTGTATGTGGATATAAGGGTACCAAATGTTGTTAGGAAGCATTAAGAGGCTTTAGGAGAAGATACTATATGGGTTGGAGGCTTTGGAGAAATTTGGTTAAGTGTTCAAAGGCTTAGAAATTTGAGTATAATGCCTTGTCCGAACTTCCGTCCGGATGTGGAAGTTCGGACAGGCTCTGTTGGGTAAAGGAATTCTCACCCGCGAGCAGTGTCCGAACTTGGGAAGTCCGGACACTAGTTCGGACGTACCCATTCTTCCTTAGGATTATCCTCGAACTGTGTCCGAACTTGGGAAGTCCGGACACATGTTCGGACGCATGGATTTCTGTCTAGATTTTTCTCGGCTCACGTCCGAACTTCCGTCCGGACATAAGTTCGGACGTGTGTCTGTTTTCTGTCTAAAATCACGGCTTGTGTCCGAACTTGGAAGCTCGGACACAAGTTCGGACAGGCCACTGTATGGACCAAAAATTATTGTTTTAAGATGGGAATTGTTATCTAAAAATAGTAGTTGGTTAGTAATGATATAATAAGGTTATATGACATGTTAGATGGGTTTTAAAGGCAATTAAAAGGATGAAAAGATGTAACAAGTGTAAAATAAAAATAAACTAGTAATGTTGAGTAGATAATGTTAATAATGGATTAGTGCGTTAATTAACCGACGTTACTAATGTGTTTAGGATTCTCTCAAGGTGGAAACGAAACGAGGCAAGGACCAAGGTATGGTTTTCTTGCAGTCTGTTGTCTAGCGGTTTACACCGGTTTGTGTGTTGTATGTTTTTCTGTGTGTTTACAACGTTATAAGATTTAAACATGTAATGAGTTTACAGTTGTTCATATTATTGTGATCTGATGTTGTGACTCAATTCCCTGTGTGTGTCTAACATGACTTACCACCTATTGTGTGTTGGTTGTTAAGTTCCACTATGAACTTCTAACAAGTGTTAACTGGGAAGTGAGGAATCCGGTTATCCGGTCATGCATGTAAGTTAAGAGTAGATATCTGAATCAGATTCGACTCTTATGTTGTTAAGATTGTTCTCCTTAATTTGGCGTTCGATCTCCCGCTAGCTTCTTCAGCTTCACTTACCTATTCTGACTTATGATCGGTTTAGTGGGAACCTGTGTTGTGTGGTGTGTTAGGGTCACTAAATCCGAACCATCTGTGACTTAAGTTACTCGTTCGTCTAACAGAACGGTAATGAGTGTGTTTAACGAGCTTAACATGAGGGTGAATCACTCTCTAGGCTCTTATGTTATTTGACCCTTGTGGTTTGTTATTGTGGAACGAAGATCCACCGTGTATGTGATAATGAGCTGTGCACTATTGATGCTATGCTCTATGTTATGTTATGTATGTAAATGAATGCCATGTTATCATGACAATTAGCTGCGCGTATCCCGGTAGCCGATGGGCTGTGCGTTAGCCATACCAGCCAAGGGTTGCTGACCCCCTCGGGGGATCCATATTTCTTATACTGCAGGATGAGGATCGAAGAAGCGGAGTGGCTTTAGATCCTAGGATGTAATCCCTTTTGTATACTTTTGGATGTTGGCCCGGGATGTGCCTGTGCTCCTGTGGCGTTATATACTTTGGATGTTGCAGTTTACAGTGACGTGTTACAGTGAAGGATGTATGTAGTACTCGGTATTGTATGTAATGTATTTATGTTTTCGTTTTATGCTCGGGAGTCTGATCATCAGACCGGTACAATTGTATTTATTCTGCCTTGTCAACCACGTGGGTGGTTGACGGCGTTGTAGCACCGAAGCGTTAGTTACTGTTTAGTTATTTAATTCCGCTGCGATTTCATTTAGTGCCATGTGCGTATTAGGGGTGTTACAAAAAGTGGTATCAGAGCGAAGTATCGCTCTGATGACTAGAATACCGAGCTTAGGAATATACCGAGTTAGGAAACCTAACTACAGTTACCTAAGTGATCAGTTATGGAAAGGTTAACCACTAACTAAGTGTGGAAATACCTTATTGTCGGGAAGCGTTACGATCGTTGGACCGATAAGTGTGTAAGCATATTGCTAATGAATATTCATGTGAATACAGATGTCAGGTAGACCACGCGGTAGAGGCCGCGGAAGTGGTACTGGTACTGGGGGTGACCAGGGCGAGAACACTACGGCTCAGGTTATGGCTGAGGCTGTAGCAGCCGCTGTGGCCCAGATGGTACCCCAGCTTGTAGCTGTGATCCAGCAGGGGCAGATGCCCGGAGTTCAGCCACCACCGCCACCGCCACGAGAGACCAACTGGGTCAAGGCATTGGCAGACTTGAGACCCCCTTCATTTCATGGGGAGACCGACCCACGAAAGCTGGAGGCGTACATCTCCGAGTTGGAGACCGCCTACGAGACCTTGGCTGTGCCCGCAGAGGCTAAGGTCCGTCTTGCCACTTACTACCTGAAGGGTTCGGCACAAAACTGGTGGAAGCTAGTGAGAGAGGACCGGATGGCGGATCCTCAGTTTGGCTGGAGGGAGTACACGGCTCTGCTGCGAGCCAAATACTACCCCTGCACGTTCAAGAGGCCAAGCGCCTGGAGCTGGATAGTCTGAGGCAGGGGACAAGGTGTCGGTTGATGAGTATTACACTGCATTCACCGGCCTTGTCCACCTGTTACCGGACCTGGGATACTCGAACCGGGTGCTGGTAAACCGTTTCTACAACGGTCTCAGCCACCGTCTTCGCTATGGGATGGGGCCAGCTGAGTATACTACCTTGCAGGTAATTTAAGTAAAGAGTGATGTGAATATGTGTAAACCTACAAGTGAGTGTTAATGTGAGTTTGTGAGTATGTATTGCGGGACATGACTGACCATCCTAAATTCAGGAGTGCTATCATGCCGCTGCTAAGGTGGAGATCACCGTCCGTCTGAGGGACGAGGAGAATGCGCACAAGCGCAAGGCCACGAGCGAGGGCCAGAGTTCGCAGGGGTACGGGGGAGGAAAGAAGAAGAAGAAACCTTATCCCCAGCCCCAGAAGAGTCAGCACCAGGGTGACAAGGGCCAAGCCCAAACCACCACAGCTGAGGAGCCACTGAAGCTCACATATGCTTATGCGGCGAAGCCCCTACGCTCTTACCCACCAAAGGGTAATTGTTTAATCTTGTGTGATAAGTTGATGTGTATATTGATAAGTGGTGGAGCAAGTACTGAGTGTGTATTGTGTTAGCAGCTAGCACGGGCTCTGGACCGGAGCGCCACTATTACTGTAAGTGGTGCAATGGAGACTACCCCGGCAAGGACTGCAAGGGAAATGAGGTGCAGTGTCGATACTGCGAGAAGTGGGGCCACCGTGACCACGAGTGTTACCGGAACCCCAACAGCAGAGTCAACAAGCCCAAGGGGCAGTGGAAGGGTAAGGCCACAGCAGCTATTGATGGCCCGAAGACGGCTAACCAGCCACCCACTGATCAGAGGCACACCGATTTCCAGAAGGGGAAAGGGTCGGGACCTAGCAAGGCCACCCTGAATGTGGTGGACCGGTCTGAGCACCAGGGCCCTCTTCTAGACCAGGTACCGCCTAAACTGTTGAATGTAATAAATGATTGCATACCGCATTTCATGCTTATGTGTGTTAGTGAGTTCAAGTGTACTATCATGTGAGTAAGGAGTTAAAGTATAGTGTGAAAGACACCTAATTAGATAATTCTAAACTGAAAGGAACCTTCAATATATGTTATCCAATCCCACCCACACCAAACCCTGAAGAAACCACCATCGACATCACCGACTTTCCAATGGAGCAATGTCAGGTTATCCAGCCAGGTATGATACTCTTAAGTGGATACCTGACACCGGAAGCACAAATCCATGTCATCAGACGATGCGACGAACTTGGAGCTAAACCTGGAGGTTTCTACACACCTGAATTCCGAACGGATCAAGAATGCAATTGAAGATGATGTGCATGGGTAAGGACTGGAACCCTTACACCAAGTCATATCAAGAAGTGCGAGCTGAAGATGGAGCAATAGTACCAAGTATACCTGAGGAGTTCCGTGCGGTAGTTAATCACGCCGTGGGAATTGCTCAACAAGTTGAAACGGATTCACTTCCAAATGTGGAAGCAGATTTGTGTATTGTGAACTTCTACCAGAAAGGTGGACGGTTAGGTTTACACCAAGATAAGGACGAGTCACCCGAGTCTCTAAGTAAGGGAGTACCCGTAGTGTCTTGGTCCATTGGTGATACCGCAGTATTTATGTATGGCGAGCAGAAGCGTGCTGATCTCGCAAGGAAGTTAATGTTAAAGTCAGGAGATGTACTAATCATGGGTGGGCAGTCAAGGATGCTATATCACGGCATCAGAAAGATCAAACTGAATACCGCACCGTCGGCAGTGATCAATGCCACACACATGAAACCCGGACGTTTGAATTTGACCTTCAGACAATTCTAAGCCTTGTATACTTTTGTAATGTGTTAAGCCAGTATATGTTAAGGGAGTTATGTATGTGTTAAGTTATATCAACCATGTAAACCAACAATGTTGTAAAGAGGAAGTGTTAATGAATAAAGTGGAGTTATTGAAGTATATCAACCGTGTTTTACCATACTTATTAGTTTGCCAATGAATTAGGCTGTGCACTCGGAACGGGAGGTACATTGAGTGTCTGCAATGAGGCAGAAGCCGGCAAGAGCGGCACAATCCTCACCGGTACCTTTCCAGTGAATGGCGTGGATGCATCGATCTTGTTCGACTCTGGAGCCTCACACACATTTGTTTCGCTATCTTTTGCGAAGAGGCTGGGTTATGAGAGGAGATGCCAGGACTTCTTGGTCACTCCCCAGGCGAAAGAGGGATCAGATGTACCCGCTACCACCGAGATGTCATTGTAACGAATCAGAGGTGAAGATCCCGATCGCCCTGATAGAAGTTCGACGGACTTGGATTTGATGTGATTGTCGGATGAATGGTTGGAGCGGGTACAAGGGCAGAATCCTGTGTGCCGAGCATCGACTGCTTCTTCGGAGTCCATCTGGGGTTACCATATCATACCGCAAGCCCAGGGAGCCTTCGACACAGATCATCACCGCCATGGCCATGTATCGTGAGTTACGACGAGGGAGTGATGTATACCTCTGCTATGTCCAGGACATAGAGAGAGACCTGATTTTCGCCCAGATTGTGCCGGTAGTGTCGGAGTTTCCTGATGTATTTCTAAGGAACTGCCGGGATGCGCCAGCAAACGAGGTTGAGTTTGAGATCGACTTAGTTCCGGGTACTGGACCCAGTGCGAAAGCACCTTTATCGTATGGCTCCAGCAGAGATGACAGAGCTCAAGGAGCAGCTGATAGACCTACTCGACAAGGCTTTTATCCGCCCTAGCGTTTCACCATGGGGAGCACCGTGTTCTCTTTGTTGAAGAAGAAGGACGGTAGCCTCCGCCTGTGTATTGATTAGCGGTAGCTGAATGCTGTTACGGTGAAAAACCGTTACCCTTTACCCACCATCGACGATCTATTTGATCAGCTGAGGGGTGCATCAGTATTCTCCAAGATAGACTACGTTCCGGATACCATCGATTGCCATCCGTGACAGTGATATCGAGAGACAGCTTCAGAATGAGGTATGGGCACTATGAGTTCACAGTTATGCCGTTTGGCTTGTCGAATGCACCAGCTAAGTTCATGGACTTAATGAACCGTTTGTTCCAAGATCAGTTGGACAATAGTGGTAGTCTTCATCGATGATATTCTTGTGTATTCTAAATCTAGGGTGAGCACAAAGCCACCTGAGAAAATTGTTACAAACTCGAGGAGGAACCAGTTGTATGCAAAGTTTTCGAAATGTGAATTTTGGTTGAACCAAGTATCTTCCTTGGACTGTGATTTCTGAGGCGGGATCGCTGTTGATCGGCAAAGATAGATGCAGTGCGCACCTAGCCTAGGCCGAAGACAGTCACTGATACAGGACTTCCTCGGTCTGGCAGGTATTATAGGAGGTTTGTGAAGGCTTCTCCAGTAGCTCGAAGCCGATGACTTCCTTAATGAAGAAGGATGCACCATTCGAGTGGACAGACTGTGAGAGTTCTTTCGCGAGTTCAAGGTGCTCTGGACATCTGCACCAGTCCTGACTAACCAGACGGTTCCAGATGGTTTTGAGGTCTACTGCGACGCATCAGGCAGAGGTATGGGTTGTGTATTGATGCAGCACGGGAAGGTCGTAGCATACGCTCCCGTCAGCTGACAAGAAGCATCGGAGCAACTACCCTACCCACGACTTAGAATTGGGTGCCATTGTCTTCGCATTGAAGAATATGGCGACATTATTTGTATGGGGGTTCAGTAACAATCTATTCTGACATAAAAGCTTAAGTACTTGTTCACTCAGAAGAGTTGAACTGAGGCAGAGAAGGTGGGTTGAGTTTCTGAATGACACGATATTAATCTGCAATACAAAGAGGGTAAGGCAAATGTGGTAACTGACGACTGAGTCCACCGAGCACACTCACTCCATTCGCTAGTCTCTCATACTGGCTTGGTTGAAGAGGTGCGGAGTGCTCAGATGACGGATCAGTACATGCTGGAGATCCGGCAGAAGCTTATTGCGGCACATTCGAGGGTCAGAATTGACTTCAGACTCCACGATGATGACCTTATTAGGCTGAATGGCCGCTTATGTAGACCTAGGAGTAGCGCGATTTGAAGGAGCGCATATTGAGTGAATCCCATTGTTCTACTACTTCGATTCACCCCGGAGCTTCAAAGTGTATAAGAGTATGAAAAGGTATTTTGGTGGACTGGAATGGAGAAAGATGTTAGTGATTAGTGTTGAGGGTGTCTCACTTGCCAGAAGGTCAAGTTTGAGCACCGACGGCCTGGTGGTATGTACAGCCAATGCCAGTGCTGAGTGGAAGTTCCATGATATCTCCATGGACTTTGTAGTAGGCTTCCGCCTACAAAGGTCTGAATATGATATGGGTAAGTTGACCGACTGGACCAAGTGGCCCATTCATTCCGATGAAGGACACTTGGAAAGTGGCAAGATTGGCAGAACTCTTTGATAAAGAAATTGAAGACATCATGGTGTACCGAAAACGATTGTATCTGACAGAGATACCAGATTCTTATCCAGATATTGGAAGTCCACACGAGAGGCATTGGGTACTGAATTGAAATTGAGTACGGCGTTTCACCCACAGACCGATGGTCAGAGTGAGCGCACCATTCAGACACTTGAGGATATGCTACGTGCTTGTGCACTTGACTTTCAGACCAGCTGGATTGATAAGTTACATCTGATCGAGTTTAGTTACAACAAGTTATCATGCTTCGATCAAGATGTCTCCCTTCCAGGCCTTGTACGGTAGACCATGCCGCACGCCATTATGCTGGGATGAGTCGAGTGAGACGGTCATTATAGGACCAGAGTATCTTGAACAAGTCAGGCAGAAGTTCGCCAGATCCGGGCTAACATGAAGCAGCTCAGGATAGGCAGAAGTCGTACGCAGATGTGCGCAGACGTGACCTGGAGTTCGCCGTGGGCGATCAGGTATTTTTGAGAGTATCCCCCATGAAGGGAGTATTTCGTTTTGGCCAGAAGGGCAAGTTGAGCCCAAAGTATGTGGGGCCTTATGTTGACGGAGCGGATCGGCCCGGTAGCCTATAGACTAGACCTACCCGCCGAGCTGGGCAAGGTACTGATGTATTTCATGTGTCCCAGTTGAAGAAGTACTGTCTCATCCGTCTCATGTGCTTCAGCCTGAAAGGCTAACCTTAGAGCCGACCATGCGATCAGTGGAGACTCCGGTACGGATTCTGGATTCAAAGACTCGAGACACTCGCCATAAGTCGGTGAGACTGGTGAAGTTCTCTGGTCTAACCAGGACGTTGAGGAGGCCACTTGGGAGCTGGAAGATAAGATGAAGGCGAAGTACCCGTCATTGTTTACTTCTTAGTCCTTATGTGTATAGGGTACGGGGCGTACCCCTTTTAAGGGGGGTAGAGCCGTTTCGGTTATGTGTGTACGACGTGTATTTGAATACATCGTCTATGTTATGTTGTTATGTTACAGACCGTTGTGTCTGAATGATGTGGATAATGTTGTATGGACCTTGTGTCCAATGTATGTACCCGATGTTATGTTGTATGGACCTGGTGTCCAATGTTATGTAAGTGTGTTGTAATGATGTATGGAAGTATTGTTTATAAGTATTCCCGTGTTCTAATATTAGGATATGTGGAAGTATGAACTTTGAGGGCAAAGTTCTTTTAAGGGGGGTAGATTGAAATACCCCAAACCTTAATATATTGTTTAAACACTTAAATATGGTGTATTAAGACTAAAAAGAGTCTTAGAAACATTAGAAACAAATTTAAACAAAAGAAAACACAAAATGTGCTTTAAAGTCAATAAGAGCCAAAATGTGCTCTAAGCTTGGGATAAACTTGGTTAAGACCTAATGAACTTACCAAGACCTCATTTATATACTAATGAACATATTAAATCAATTACCAAAGAAAACCAAGCTTGAAAACAAGTTTAAACACAAAATGTGCTTTAAGGAGTCTTAAAGCACATTTTTGAAAAATTGTCTTGTAAATGAGTTTTGAGTGGCTAGATGTCCATCATTACTCTTAAATTATATGTGTACTATATAATATCACATTTGGGTGTCTATTAATGGGAAATCAAAAATTTCACTTCTATGTGCCTTGTTTTATGAATAGTAACTTTTATAAGCTATTTTGTAACATATGTTTGTATAAGTAATTAAATTGACAAACAAAGACTATATTACCCTCATTATATAGGGGGCCGGTTTTCTAAGGTTGGTGACTCACCACCCTCTTGTTATTTGTTAAGTAAATAATGATGACTAATGAATGTACTTACTTTAAAACTACAAATATCTTCTAAAAGTAAACCAATCTTCATTCTCTCATTTCTTTCCTTGCTCACACGGTTTCCCACCTCTCTTCTTCCTTCTTCTTGCTGTTCTCTCACGGTAATACACACACCTCCATTGAAACTCCCACTTTGATCTCTTGTAAACCTTGCTCACTTGTCCAAATCAAAAACAAACACCACCATCTTCTTCCTCCTCAAGCTCTTCATTCTATCTTCTCCAAACTTCAAGACAACCATTTCGGTGCCATGGAGTTTCTCCATTGAAGGAGCTTGAGCTTGTTTTTTACATATTGTTACTCTCCTTGCTTCTAGGTAAGGAATCTCAAAAAAAATCAGTTTCCTCCTTGTTTTTGTCATGTCCGAAAATATATTGAAGGAGCTTTGTGACTTGTTCTAGCTTCATTCCAACTCTTCATGGACTAGGTGGAGTCCTCTCTTGCTAGATATTCAAACTCTCTTCAAAGAGCAAGGTAAAACAACTACATTAATGTTTTTGAAACAATGTAAAACTAGGGTTTACAATGAGATGGAGCTTATAGCTTGAATACTCATTATAATGTTTGTATATTGTTTAGAACTTGTCAAAGAATCAAGTACTCTATCGGTTTTCTAAAGGAAACAAGAAAGAAGTTATTTTGCAAAAGAGGTAAATCTACTAACCTAATGTTGTTTTAATGCCTTAGGAGAAATGAGCTTATAAATGCTTATTAAAACTACCTAAAGAGCCAATGGTGAATGACTTAGTAAAGTGTTCTCAAGAGCTTAGTAAAAGGCATATGTGTTGTTGAGTGTATTTGCAGGTTAAAGGCAAATATATTGTGGAAATTCAGTGTTTATGATTTATGCATCTTAAGGGCCTAAGAGCCATGTCATTTAAGGGCCTAAGTGCCATGCAATTTAAATTATGCACTATATTGTGATGTAGTGCTTTGTGAGTGAAGTTTGTGTATAATAAGTACTTGATGGATTTTTAGTGTTCTTGGTTGTTTGTTGGTAAAAACAATGTGTTTTGGTTTAGTAATGTTCTAGGAGAACCTATGTCGAAATTTAGGTAACAAATGTGAAGTTCTAGTGTTAAAATGAGTTTGATAAGTTAAGGAGTATTTAAAATGGTTAAGTGTTGTTCTTGTGTAGGCAACATGCATTAAGGTGATTTAGGATGTAACAAGGACTTAGGCATGAGCTTGAGATTTTAGAATGTACCAAAGTCATTTTGGGACTTAGGTAAAGACTTAGGCAAACTTTGGTAAATAAGGAGAAAGTATGAACTTGAAAAAGAATTGTTAAGATGGTATAAGGAAGTTGTGTGAGAGATGATGCTTGGGAGATGATGTTAAGATAAGGAGAAAACATTTTGGGATAGTAGTTATCATAGGTGAGAAACACCATTTAGAAACCTAGTGTAAAATGTTGTAAGTGTTAAGGAATTTACAAGAAATAAGTAAAGGTTAAGGAATTAGAAAATGAGTTTCATGGATGTTGTATGTGGATATAAGGGTACCAAATGTTGTTAGGAAGCATTAAGAGGCTTTAGGAGAAGATACTATAGGGTTGGAGGCTTTGGAGAAATTGGTTAAGTGTTAAAGGCTTAGAAATTTGAGTATAATGCCTTGTCCGAACTTCCGTCCGGATGTGGAAGTTCGGACAGGCTCTGTTGGGTAAAGGAATTCTCACCGCGAGCAGTGTCCGAACTGGGAAGTCCGGACACTAGTTCGGACGTACCCATTCTTCCTTAGGATTATCCTCGAACTGTGTCCGAACTTGGGAAGTCCGGACACATGTTCGGACGCATGGATTTCTGTCTAGATTTTCTCGGCTCACGTCCGAACTTCCGAAGTCCGGACATAAGTTCGGACGTGTGTCTGTTTTCTGTCTAAATCACGGCTTGTGTCCGAACTTGGAAGCTCGGACACAAGTTCGGACAGGCCACTGTATGGACCAAAAATTATTGTTTTAAGATGGGAATTGTTATCTAAAAAGTAGTAGTTGGTTAGTAATGATATAATAAGGTTATATAAGACATGTTAGTGGGTTTTAAAGGCAATTAAAAGGATGAAAAGATGTAACAAGTGTAAAATAAAAATAAACTAGTAATGTTGAGTAGATAATGTTAATAATGGATTAGTGCGTTAATTAACCGACGTTACTAATGTGTTTAGGATTCTCTCAAGGTGGAAACGAAACGAGGCAAGGACCAAGGTATGGTTTTTTGCAGTCTGTTGTCTAGCGGTTTACACCGGTTTGTGTGTTGTATGTTTTTCTGTGTGTTTACAACGTTATAAGATTTAAACATGTAATGAGTTTACAGTTGTTCATATTATTGTGATGATGTTGTGACTCATTCCCTGTGTGTGTCTAACATGACTTACCACCTATTGTGTGTTGGTTGTTAAGTTCCACTATGAACTTCTAACAAGTGTTAACTGGGAAGTGAGGAATCCGGTTATCCGGTCATGCATGTAAGTTAAGAGTAGATATCTGAATCAGATTCGACTCTTATGTTGTTAAGATTGTTCTCCTTAATTTGGCGTTCGATCTCCCGCTAGCTTCTTCCAAAGCTTACCTATTTGACTTATGATCGGTTTAGTGGGAACCTGTGTTTGTGTGGTGTGTTCGGGTCACTAAATCCGAACCATCTGTGACTTAAGTTACTCGTTCGTCTAACAGAACGGTAATGAGTTTTAACGAGCTTAACATGAGGTGAATCACTCTCTAGGCTCTTATGTTATTTGACCCTTGTGGTTTGTTATTGTGGAACGAAGATCCACCGTGTATGTGATAATGAGCTGTGCACATTGATGCTATGCTCTATGTTATGTTATGTGTAAATGAATGCCATGTTATCATGACAATTAGCTGCGCGTATCCCGGTAGCCGATGGGCTGCGCGTTAGCCATACCAGCCAAGGGTTGCTGACCCCCTCGGGGGATCCATATTCTTATACTGCAGGATGAGGATCGAAGAAGCGGAGTGGCTTTAGATCCTAGGATGTAATCCCTTTTGTATACTTTTGGATGTTGGCCCGGGATGCGCCTGTGCTCTGTGGCGTTATATACTTTGGATGTTGCAGTTTACAGTGACGTGTTACAGTGAAGGATGTATGTAGTACTCGGTATTGTATGTAATGTATTATGTTTTCGTTTTATGCTCGGGAGTCTGATCATCAGACCGGTACAATTGTATTTATTCTGCCTTGTCAACCACGTGGGTGGTTGACGGCGTTTGTAGCACCGAAGCGTTAGTTACTGTTTAGTTATTAATTCCGCTGCGATTCATTTAGTGTCATGTGCGTATTGGGGTGTTACACATATAAAGACGTTAAACAGAACACAATGTGTATTGTCAATTATCACGTTTAGGATAATGACGTTTGTTATAAAGTGAAGTTGTGAGAGACTTGAGTACAAGTCCTCGGTATATGAAACGTAGGTATTTAATCCACTGGTATAGTAGTGTTTGTATGCGTGGGACATACACGTAGTAGTCAGCATCATTCACGCACATAAAATAATACCACAGGTGCAAGAGTAAAACAACAGTTTACATTAATTATCTTGGTCGTTATTTCAAACAAAGGATAGCACACAAGCCGGTGAATAATCCGTAGAAAACAGGTTGCAAGAATCCCATACGTTCACCGTAGGTTGCAGTTGATTATACCCTGTCAATGTCTGGTCAACAAGTCCTAGAATAGGATTAACTGAGAAGGTTAATTTATGTTACCCTTATATAATAATCTTATTGGATCTTTCAAAAATCTCGTATTTGTTATTTCATGTGAGGTTTATTTCTTTAATTACCTCATGATTTAATGTATAACTTATTTGTTATTCCTTTTTGATTTATTATAAATCCTTTAATGTACATATATGTATTCATATATTCATGTACTATATTTGTTGTTTATTTTAATGGTCTAAGTGACATAACAACTTATAATTTTCTTAACATATTTAAATGTCTTACAATGACATAATATTCTTATAATCTCATTATTCTCCTTTTAGTCATAAACAATACTTATTGTTTTTTTTAACTTCCTTATAACTACATAAGCCATAGTTCTAATTCCATAATTCCTTTAATTAAAATTCTTTCTTCTAATTCCTCAAAATATCCATATAGGACCTATATTATTTAAATCTAAATTATTACCCTTATATCGTTTATTTATAAATCAACCACATTAATTCATAAACTTTATAAAATTCTAATCTCATTATATTAAGAGTTTTAACTTCTTATTTAGCTAATTACATAGTCACACTGATATTTGGTATATAGCTTTAAGTACTATAACTTTCAAAAATAACAACTTAGCCCCTTAAATTCTCGGCAATAATAATTTATTCCCTATAATTACAATTTAACCACTAAATCTTATTAACTTTACATAATGCCTTATAAACTATAGTTTTAATTTTAATTCTCCATAAATTCCGAATATATATATATAAATTCTTAAATTACCAAACTAACCCCAAGTAATTCGGCTTTGGTCTTGAACTCTCCATTAATTACATTTTCATCCCAAAACTTTATAATAGTTTCTTAATAACTTATAAACTAAAGTCTAAATATATAATTCCTCAAAATTTCAAAGGTGAACCTAATAAATCTCTTAATTATGAATTCGCCCCTCTTTATGTTCTAAACTTTCATAACAATTTTATAAATTACATAATAGCCCAAAACTTTATAAAGTGTTACTTTAACACTTGTTTAAATTATCTAAAATTCATAAACTTAATTCCTAACCTTATATATATCATATATATCCCAAGAATACCCTTAACTCTCGGTTTTTTATAAAACACACTAAACTTTGTAAAAATTACATTTAAGCCACATAACTTAATTAATTAGCCATTTAAGCTCTCATAAAATATTTTTAACTCACCAAACTTTGTGATATAGTTTATATACCTAAGTAGGTCATTAATACCTATTTATCAATTAAAGCATTCGGCCATATTTATTTGGTGACCATATAGTATATAAAAGTGGATTTATATGTCATAATAATTATACATAAATTCATAGGAGTTATATAACTCATGTAAAAATTATTGTAATGTCTTATATAAATTCTTAGCTCAAGAATAAGCATTTTTGCCCTTGGTAATTCGGCTTGAATTAATATGTAACATAACTAAATTTTGTGACACAAAAATGTGTCTTAAGGTAAATATTTTCTATATAAGTTATAGATTGTATTTTTGGCATATAATACCATTGGTTTCGGTTTTAATAAACCTAGGAGATGTACATAATTTTTGTATAATTTTTAGAAGCTTAACAAAGCTTATATCATAAGGATTTACTTAGTAAACTTACTTCTTAACAAAGGTGGTTAAGTGCTTGAACCCCTCTTGAATCTCCAAGCTTCTTCAAGGGAATTTTGATGCTCCACTTCGGTTATATGCAAGTGGTGAAGGTGTTTAGGAGTTTAGATCTTCAATAAAGATCTTAAGTAGATTGTAAGTAGTTTTACAAGAATTTACCTTAGACTTTTCCTCCTTACATTTCGGCACTCCTAAGGTAGATGAAGAACAAGTTTCCTTCATCAAAAGAAGAAGAAAGAGACTTAGAAGAAGTAGAACTTGGTTACACATAAAAATGTGCTTTAAGGATTTTCAGCATTAAAACTACCTTAAGATAACCTTGAGATGCTCTTGGTTTAATGTTGTTGGACAATCTCCTTGAAGAACTAATTGATGCCGAACACACCTTGTTAAGCTAGGAAGAGTTTTGCTTCAAGACTTGCCAAGAAATGCTAGGAAATTACCTTAAAGATGAAGATAGAAGTTAAAAAACTCATTAATGGACTTAAGAGCTTCAAAGGAAGAAGATGAAGCTAGAAGAGAGAGGAGAGAGCATTACCAATTCGGTGGAGAAGAGTGCAAGAGAGGAAATGAGACTAGCTCACGTAAATGCAAGAAGAGAGTGACTTGGAATTGATTTTTTGTTTTCTTAATTCTTAATGTCAAATGACTATACTTTTCCTTAGTTTATTCAATGAGTTATTGGCTCAATAATGCCCCCTTTTCCAGCATTGAAATCGGCCATAATGGAGGACAAGGCAAGGTGGAGCAAAATAATGCAAACTAGAAGACAAGGTGAGAAAAGGTAAGGTATCTTCTTTTGATTTTTCTAAGTTAAGCTTGTCTTCTTCCTCTCTTGTATATGTCCGAATTCAAGGGTTATTGAAGCTTCCCAATCGGTAATGAAGAGCTAAGGACAAGCATGTTAGGTCACATGGAAAAGAAGGAATCTAGAAAAGTGAATCCTAGATCTACTTTTTGCTTTTTCTCATTTGTTTTTGTTCTAGCTCACATGGCCTTATTCCATGGCCTAATTTCGACAGCTTGCTGGTCATATGAGACCTACATACTTTGACATTAAGTAATACAACACATGGGAAGGTGAGTCCATGTATTAAACCTTTATAAACTTTAAAGGCAAATTTTATACTAGTTTTTGCTCTAAAATTCGGCCCCTATAGAGAGCCTTGTTGACTAGTCACACCAACTGATTTAGAAGTTCATTTTAACCATATTTAAGATTACCAATTCGTGGTATGTCAAAAACTACAAGGCAATTGCGTAAAACGCGTTTTCGTGACACTCGAAGGTGTATTTTTGTGCTCTAAGGAAATTTTGGGAAACAAATTGTTTTTATGAGTTCCAAGTGTTTTAAACACTTATTATAGTAAATAAACATATATTAAGATGTTACATTGGGTTATATGAGGTTATATCAACCCATGACATAATTTACGGGCATCGGGACACACCCGGGCAAAAAGGAGCGCTAAGAAATCTCCTGTTGTTTTTGCTGAATTTTGAGAAACCACTTCGTGGGTTCTCTTTATAATGGTTAATATGATGTTAGGAACTCAAGGAATTAATTTTATAGGAGTTCGTGCCACCTCGGCACTCCTCCGGACTTTTCGTGCTTTAAGGAGCGGGCGTGAGCACTCCCGAGCGTTTTGCGTTTTTGACTGAATTTAGCTTAGGGAATATATTTGTAGATTCATATAATAATTGTATGACCATTTGGTTTGAATATTAGAGGGTCATACAAGGTCATGTTTGACCATATGCTTCTAAGGCGTTTTAGCGTTTATGGAGAGAAACGACTATTTTTACGTAACGTTTTCATGCATGGGTTTGCATGCGTACGTGAAATGGTTTATATTTGGATTATATTCCAATAAATAATGATTTAATAATATTATTTACATTTGGGGTATTTCAATCTACCCCCCTTAAAAAGGACTTCGCCCCGAAGTCTCATATCTAAATTATAAGGTTGTGGGGAATCAAGTTCCACTAAGTATCCACAACTCAATCTAGTTTTTAGGGATCAAGTCCCAAGTCTCTATATTCCTAAGTTCACAGTGTACATCAAACACAACAGGAATACTTTGGAACAATATAGTGTGATGTAATAACACAGTCACTTTTCATATCAAATAGTGCAGTGTAATGCACATTAACTTTTCATTGTAGTGTAACGAAGTACACACCAAACAAGTAGAAGTACACAGTACTTTCAGATACAGTGTTACACGAGCACACATACAAGACAAAGTGTCACTGAAATATACAGATACAGTGTTACACAAGCACACATACAAGACAAGGTGTCACTGAAATATACTGAACAGTGTTACACAAGAACACAGGTAAGACAAAGTGTCACTGAAATGCACAAAAGTGCAACAAAATGCATACTAAGTTCACAAATGAAAAAGGCTCTACCCCCCAAAAAAAGAGGGGTACGCCCCCGTACCCTAGACTAAAGTGTCTAGTCGGTGAATAAGAGGGAAATTTCGCTCGCATATGCTTCTATTCCCATGTGGCCTCTTCCACATCGTGGTTCGACCAAAGAACCTTTACTAGGCTCACAGATTTGTTTCGTGTATCTCGTGTCTTTCTGTCTAAGATTCGTTGCGGTGTTTCCACATACCGCATTGTTGGTTCTAATGAGAGTGTCTCTGGTTGCAGAACATGCGAAGGATGAGGCATGTATTTCTTAAGCTGAGACATGAAAAACATTATGTACTTTGCCCAACTCAGCTGGCAAATCAAGTCGATATGCCACAAGGCCCACCCGCTCTATGATAGCGTAGGGTCCTACAAATTTCGGGCTTAGCTTGCCCTTTTGCCCAAATCTGAATACACCCTTCATGGGTGATACTCGTAGAAATACCTGGTCGCCAACTGCGAACTCAAGGTCTCGTCGCCTCTCTCAGCATATGATTTCTGTCTGTCTTGTGCTGCTTTCATGTTACTTCTGATTTGTTGTACTTCTGCCTGGACTTGCTCTAAGTACTGGGCCAATGATGACGGTCTCACTAGACTCGTCCCAGCACAATGGTGTGCGACATGGTCTGCCATATAAGGCTTGGAAAGGTGACATCTGTATAGAGGCGTGATAGCTGTTATTGTATGCAAACTCGATGAGATGTAATCTATCTATCCAGCTGCCCTGGAAATCCAAGGCACATGCTCGTAGCATGTCCTCTAAGGTCTGAATAGTCCTCTCTGACTGACCATCTGTCTGAGGATGAAATGCTGTGCTAAGCTTCAACTCAGTGCCAAGTGCCTCGCGAGTAGCTCGCCAGTATCGTGAGAGAAATCTAGTGTCTCGATCTGAAACAATAGTTTAGGTACTCCATGATGTCTGATAATCTCCTCAAATAGTTCTGCAACTTTGGCACTTTCCAAGTGTCTTTCATCGGAATAAACCTAGCAACCTTAGTCAGTCGATCAACAACAACCCAAATCATATTAAGGCCTCCTCTCGTAGGTGGTAGTCCCACCACGAAGTCCATGGAGATATCATAAAACTTCCACTCTGGAACTGGCATAGACTGTACCATACCTCCTGGTCGTCTATGTTCGAATTTCACTTTCTGACAAGTGAGACATCGAATCACATATTCTGTCACGTCCCTTCATACCACTCCACCAGAAATACCTCTTTAGATCTTTGTACATCTTAGAAGCTCCTGGATGGACAGATGTGGAAGAAGTGTGGGACTCTCGAAGAATATGCTCCTTTATATCTGTGTTGTCTCTGGGAATACACAATCTGCCCTTCAATCTGATGAGTCCATCATCATGTAACTGGAACTCATGTTTTCCACCCTCAAATGTACCGTCAGACAACTTCTGACTGATCTCCATCATTCGCTGATCACTCTACTGTGCTCTACGTATGTCGTCCATAAGACTCGAGCTAGCCACAATGGCATTTAGGAATGTGCTCGTCGACTAAGTGCATCTGCTACAACATTAGCTTTCCCTTCCTTGTACTGCAAATCAATGTCATAGTCCTTAAGAAATCCAATCCATCTTCTTTGTCTCATGTTTAACTCCTTCTGGGTGAATACATACTTCAAACTCTTGTGATCCGAATATACGGTCATCTGGACACCATACAGGTAGTGGCGCCAGATCTTAGTGCAAAAACAATAGCTCCAAGCTCCAAGTCATGTGTGGGATAGTTTTCCTCATGTTTCTTCAACTGTCGGGAAGCGTAGGCAACTACCTTCCCATTCTGCATGAGTACACACCCTAATCCCTGCCTGATGCATCACAGTAAACTTCATAACCCTCTGTGCCTTCAGGTATAGTCAAAACTGGTGCTGATGTCAAAGCATTCTTCAAAAGCTCGAATGAGGTCTCACATTCAGTAGTCCATGTGAAAGGTGCGTCCTTCTTCATTAAGCTGGTCATAGGTTTGGCTATTTTGGAGAAGTCTCTGACAAACCTTCTGTAGTATCCTGCTAAACCAAGGAAACTCCTGATGTCCGTAACTGTCTTTGGCCTAGGCCAAGTGCGAACTGCTTCTATCTTTGCTGGATCCACTGCGATCCCAGCATCAGAGATAACATGTCCTAAAAAGGAAACTCTGTCAACCAAAACTCACATTTGGAGAACTTAGCATAAAGCTGGTTCTCCCTTAAGATCTCAAGTACATGTCGGAGGTGACTCTCATGCTCTTCCTTAGACTTTGAATAGATGAGGATGTCATCGATGAATACAACCACGGTCTTATCCAGCTGCTCTCTGAATAATCTGTTCATCAAATCCATGAAGACTGCAGGTGCATTTGACAAGCCAAAAGGCATAACTGTAAACTCATAGTGGCCATCGTGTTCTGAATGCTGTCTTTTCTATGTCTTGCTCCCTGATAGGTATCTGATGGTATCCTGATCTCAAATCGATCTTTGAAAACACTTTTGCTCCTCTCAACTGATCAAACAAATCATCAATCCGTGGTAGTGGATATTTGTTCTTCACCGATACTGCATTAAGCTCTCTGTAATCAATACATAAACGAAGGCTTCCATCCTTCTTCTTCACAAATAGGACTGGTGCTCCCCAAGGAGATACGCTAGGTCGTATGTATCCCTTGTCCAATAAATCTTTCAGCTGCTCTTCAGCTCAGCCATCTCTGCTGGTGCCATACGGTACGGTGCCTTAGCTATGGGACCGGTACCTGGTAGTAATTCGATGGAGAACTCTACCTCTCTGGATGGCGGTAAGCCTGGAAGTTCCTTTGGAAAAATATCTGGAAATTCCGACACCACTGGCATAGCTGGATCAAAATCAGGGTCATGCTCTACATCTGAACATACATAGATATACTTCCCTGCTTCCTGACGTGCTTGTACATGGACATAGCAGATATAACTTTATAGACGGTGCTCTAGGGCTCTGACGGTAAGATACTGTCACTCCTGATGGGCTCTTAAGTAACAGCCTGCGCTCTGCACAAAGAATGCGGCCTCTGTGCCGCCCCAGCCAGTCCATCCCGGCTATAACATCGAATCCTAGACCTCTGAACTCAATAAGGTCATAGGAAATTCCTCCTCCTTAATGCGGATAGTGGCTCCTCTATAAAGACGAGTGCAACTGATCTTCTCCTTAGACGGGAGTGCCACCTTAAAATCAGGTAACTCTACAGCGTCTAGCCCCAACTTCCCCGCAAGCGAAGGCGAAACGAAAGTATGTGAGGCTCCGGAGTCGAACAGTACTAATGCATCCACTCCATTAACCGGAAAGGTACCAGTGAGGATCGCGCCGCCCTTGCTGGCCTCCTCCTCAGTAAGTATACTTAAGGCACCTTCCGTCTCCTTAGCAACCTAATAACAGAATCTGAGTAAGTACTTTGTATATGATGGGGTCTAAAGACATTCACTTTCATAACAATAATGCTTCATTGATGAGATGATCTCCTTTCAGATGTCCAAACAATTACAATACTAGTACTTTCTAAAAGTCAAACTTAATCTTCCTGGTTTCATGTGAGTGGTGTTTATCACTGTCGAAGGTGCTGTGTTTAATTTAATCCTTTTAATTCCATGGTATAGCAACCTTGACTTTCCACCCATTACTAAAACATCTCCTGAACTCAATATGATTTTCTTTGCAAGGTCCACACGCTTCTGCTCGCCATAAAGGAACTCTGCGTCATCTCCAATTGACAAAGACAATACTGGTATCCCCTGTTCAAGGGACCCTTTTGTTTCATCATTGTCCTGGTGTAGTCCTAAGCGGCCTCCTTCTTCATAGAAGTTGATGATACATAGATCAGCCCTTAAGTTGGGAACTGGATCTTCTTCTAGTTGCTGAGCTGTATTAACTGCTTGTTCCACAATTTGTAAAAATTCTTCTGGGATTTTTGGCACTTGTGCTCCATCTCCATTTCTTGTATCCTGGTAGGTCTTTGAGTAAGGATTCCAATCCTTTCCTAAGCACATCATTTTCAGCTTCATCTTTGATCCTCCTGGAAATTCTGGAGTGTAGAACCCTCCTGGTCCTGCTCCCAATTCGTGACATTTTCTAATGATTGCAATTTGTGTCTCCGGTGTTAGGTATCCTTTGAGTAGTATCAAACCTGGTTGGATAACCTTACATTGTTCGTTCCCTGGTTCTTGTACTTTGATAATGTTTTCCCAGGGAGGGCGGTGAGGGGATAGGAAAGCATATCTTATAGCTTCCTACGTGGTTTAAATTTTACTAGTGAGTTTACTAATTCTTTCCTACTCAATTAGGCAATCAAGGCATGCAAGCACTCATTCACATCATCCATTGCTCAATAACAGGTTCACATGGTTTAGAAATACCTGGGTTGGTAGAAGGACCAGCCTCATCTGAGCGGTCCATGACATGTAGGGGGGTCCCGATGCTGGGCCTTTGCCCTTATACCCCTGAGCCTGGTTTGTTGGTGGAGGGCGAGTATCGCTAGCTCCATTCTTAGGGCCGGTGTTTGGCTTTGCTCCCGGGCGGTAGTTCCTGCTCTCCGGGTTTCGGATACACTCGAAGGCACGATGTCCGAGTATCTGACAGTAGCGGCACTGGACTTTCTCCCCTTGGCAGTCTACGCCGGGGTGATCCTTTCCACACTTTACAGTTGAAACGGCGGACATACTTCTGGCCCGTGTTTGAGCCATGTCCAGAACCTAATACAATCAAGGTTAATTATACATTCAACGGTACTGAAGTAACTTCAAATCTAACTGTCTGATTAGAGTGCCTACCCTTAGATGGGTAGGTTTTCTGTGAAGTTGCTGCTCCGTGGGTTCCTGACTGGGGGTTCCCAGTAGTTTGGTTCCCCTTCCCTTGATAGGACCCCTGTCCTTTCTGATAGGGTTTGTTCCTTTTGTTGGAGTTCCCCTGCTTGGCATCTTCGCCACCAGGTCCGTCCTTCCTCTTTTGGGAGCTCAAAGCATCCCTTCTCTTACAAGTGATCTCACACGGAGGCAGCATGATAGCATTCCTGAAATCTCAAGGTATCAATCTCCAAATCTCCCATGACGGGGTATACTATGTAATAAAATTTTCAACTGTTTGGTCTCTCCTGTTTTACCTGTAAACTGGTGGGGATGATTGGTCCCATCCCAAACTGAAGTCGAGGGCTCAGTCCCCCGTAGAACCGGTCGACCAACACTTGGTCTGAGTATCCTATACCGGGTAGTAGCCGGAGTAGTGAAGTAAACTTGGCATAATACTCATCCACGGTCATTTTCCCGTCTGCTCCAAGGCGTCAAACTCCCTAGTCTTCACCATTCTGGTGTGGGCCGGGTAGTATTTGCCTCTCAGTAGTGCAGTGTAATGTCCCCAAGTAAAAGCTGGGTCATCCAGGTGGTCGGCTTTCACCATGTTCCACCAATCTCGCTGCATCCTTCAGATAAAAGGCAGCAAGTCTTACTTTTTCCCTAGCTGGGACTGCAAGCGTCTCGAACGCTGTCTCCATCTCCATGATGTATGTCTCTAAGTGAGCAGGGTCAGTCTGCCCCTTGAATGCAGTGGCCTCAGATCAGCCAAACTCTTCACCCATCTCTCTCCCTGGGTGGTGGTGGTGGAGGTAGCTGCTGCTGCTGTGCAACCCCCGCCTGTGCAAATGCCTGAGCGATTAAGTAGCAATGTCTGCCAGCCTGATGTTTGGCTCCTCATCAGCCTGTCCACGTCGTCCTCCTCTTCCTGACATCTGCAGGATGTTGAGGTATATTAGGCACTGTGGTCAAATCTTGGTCTTGGATAGTAGTCTAAGTAAAACTAACTTAAACTTTTCAATACTATCTCAACCCTTAACCAAGTCTTAGATATCCTAATCTCGGTGTATCCTTGTATCCAGAGCGTAACTACGCTCTGATACCACTTTTTGTAACACCCCAACCCGAAATCCAAAAACTGAACGGCGATCACTCCCAAATAAAATACAACTGCAGCGGAAATAAATACAACAACCGGGCGGTATTACAATGCCGTTGGCCACCCTTGTGACCAACAAGGCTAATCCAAATACAATCTCCAAAAGTCACGGTCTGAATACGAATACAATCCGAGATACTAGGAATCAAACTCTAATGTAAAATACTTAAGTAAAAACAATGTAACTAAGAAGACTCCCATAGCTTGAATCTACCCCACCTACACTCGGTGTGGTAATCTTCTCAACTTCAGGTACCTGAAAAATGGGGGTGCCCCCAAAGGGGCTCAGCAAACAATGCTGGTATGGAAAACGTGCAGCCCATCGTCTACCGGGCCACACCAACTACTTTGTCGAACACATGCAGTTCATTTTTATAAAGCTGTAAACAAGCATAGTCTGATAATAACAAGTATCCATACAAGGACAATAATGTCACATAGAACAAGACACAGAAGGTCAAGTTAGCTGAACTGAAATTCTTTAATGATAGTCGGTCCACACAATGGGACTGACAGGTATAACTGAATATCTTAAATAGTGGAGGTATAGTGACCTCGTTAAGATTGAAAGGTTGGGTATAAAAACCCCAGGAGATAACGTAGTTAAACCCTGAACTGAGAGGCGTGGGAAATAGAATCCCACTAGAGGAATGAAGTCTTCCTCAAACTGAAGGGCATTAGAAACCCGGAGGAATAGAGTCTTCCTCCCAACTGAAAGTTCCGTCGCGACGTAGATAGGAGACGACCTGAGACAGGTACAGCTCCTGTAGCATGCATGGCCAGATCCAACTGGGCTCCTCGTTCTCGTAGTATAAGGTTAAGTGTCATATAAAGACGTTAAACAAGAACACAATGTGTATTGTCAATTATCACGTTTAGGATAATGACGTTTGTTATAAAGTGAAGTTAGTGAGAGACTTGAGTACAAGTCCTCGGTATACTGAACGCAGGTATTTAATCCACTGGTATAGTAGTGTTTGTATGCGTGGGACATACACGTTGTAGTCAGCATCATTCACGCACATAAAATAATACAACAGTGCAAGAGTAAAACAACAGTTTACATTAATTATCTTGGTCGTTATTCAAACAACAGATAGCACACAAGCCGGTGTAATCCGGTAGAAAACAGGTTGCAAGAATCCCATACCGTTCACCGTAGTTGATGTTTATCCCGGTCAACGTCTGGTCAAACAAAGTCCTAGAATAGGATTAACTGAGAGGGTTAATTTATGTTACCCTTATATAATAATCTATTGGATCTTTCAACAAATCTATTTGTTATTTCATGTGAGGTTTATTTCTTTTAATTACCTCATGATTTAATGTATAACTTATTTGTTATTCCTTTTTGATTTATTTATAAATCCTTTAATGTACATATATGTATTCATATATTCATGTACTATATTTGTTGTTTATTTTAATTGTCTAAGTGACATAACAACTTATAATTTTCTTAACTATATTTAAATGTCTTACAATGACATAATATTCTTATAATCTCATTATTCTCCTTTTAGTCATAAATAATATATTGTTTTCCTTTAACTTCCTTATAACTATATAAGCCATAGTTCTAATTCCATAATTCCTTTAATTAAAATTCTTTCTTCTAATTCCTCAAATATCCATAGGACCTATATTTATTTAAATCTAAATTATTACCCTTATATTTCGGTTATTTATAAATCAACCACATTAATTCATAAACTTTTATTTAAATTCTAATCTCATTATATTATAGAGTTTTAACTTCTTATTTAGCTAAATTACATAGTCACACTAATATTTTGGTATATAGCTTTTAAGTATAACTTTCAAAAATAACAACTTAGCCCCTTAAATTCTCGGCAATAATAATTTATTCCTATAATTACAATTTAACCACAAAATCTTATAACTTTACATAATGCCTTATAAACTATAGTTTTAATTTTAATTCTCCATAAATGCCGAATATATATATATAAATTCTTAAATTACCAAACTAACCCCAAGTAATTCGGCTTTGGTCTTGAACTCTCCATTAATTACATTTTCACCCCAAAACTTTATAATAACTTCTTAATAACTTATAAACTAAAGTCTAAATATATAATTCCTCAAAATTTCAAAGGTGAGCCTAATAAATCTCTTAATTATGAATTCGCCCTTTTATGTTCTAAACTTTCATAACAACTTTTATAAATTACATAATAGCCCAAAACTTATAAAATGTTATTTTAACACTTGTTTAAATTATCTAAAATTTAAACTTAATTCCTAACCTTATATTATATCATAATTACACCAAATACCCCTTTAGCTCTCGGCTTTCACAATAAACACTAAATTTTGTAAAAATTACATTTAAGCCACATAACTTAATTAATTAGCCATTTAAGCCATAAAAATATTTTTAACTCACCAAACTTTGTGATATAAGTTTATATACCTAAGTAGGTCATTAATACCTATTTATCAAGTACATTCGGCCATATTTATTTGGTGACCATATAGTATATAAAAGTGGATTTATATGTCATAATAATTATACATAAATTCATAGGAGTTATATAACTCATGTAAAAATTATTGTAATGTCTTATATAAATTCTTAGCTCAAAAATAAGCATTTTTGCCCTTGTAATTCGGCTTGAATTAATATGTAACATAACTAAATTTTGTGACACAAAAATGTGTCTTAAGGTAAATATTTTCTATATAAGTTATAGATTGTTTTTGGCATATAATACCATATAGTTTCGGTTTAATAAACCTAGGAGATGTACATAATTTTTGTATAATTTTTAGAAGCTTAACAAAGCTTATAACATAAGATTTACTTAGTAAACTTACTTCTTAACAAAGGTGGTTAAGTGCTTGAACCTCTTGAATCTCCAAGCTTTCTCCAAGGAATTTGATGCTCCACTTCGGTTATATGCAAGTGGTGAAGGTGTTTAGGAGTTAGATCTTGAATAAAGATCTTAAGTAGATTTGTAAGTAGTTTTACAAGATTTACCTTAGACTTTTCTCCTTAAATTCGGCACTCCTAAGGTGGATGAAGAACAAGTTTTCCTTCATCAAAATGAAGAAGAAAAGAGACTTAGAAGTAGAACTTGGTTACACATAAAAATGTGCTTTAAGGATTTTCAAGCATTAAAACTACCTTAAGATAACCTTGAGATGCTCCTTGGTTAATGTTGGTTTGGACAACCTCCTTGGAGAACTAATTGATGCCGAACACCTTGTTATGCTAGGAAGAGTTTTGCTTCAAGACTTGCCAAGAAATGCTAGGAAATTACCTTAAAGATGAAGATAGAAGTTAAAACTCCATTAATGGACTTAAGAGCTTCAAAGGAAGAAGATGAAGCTAGAAGAGAGAGGAGGAGCTTACCAATTCGTGGGAAGAAGAGTGCAAGGAGAGAAATGAGACTAGCTCACGTAAATGAGAAGAATGCATTTGGAATTGATTTTGTTTTCTTAATTTTTAATGTCAAATGACTTACTTTTCCTTAGTTTATTACATGGTTATTGGCTCAATAAATGCCCTCTTTCCAGCATAAAATCGGCCATGGTGTGACAAGGCAAGAGTTGGGAAAAAATAATGAGCTAGAAGACAAGGAAAAGGTAAGTTATTCTTTTGATTTTTCTAAGTTAGGCTTGTCTTCTTCCTCTTGTAGAGTCACGAATTCAAGGGTCAAATGGTCTTAATTCATGAAGAGCCAAGGACAAGCATGTTAGGTCACATGGAAAAGAAGGAATCTAGAAAAGTGAATTCTAGATCTACTTTTTGCTTTTCTCATTTGTTTTTGTTCTAGCTCACATGGCCTTATTCCATGGCCTAATTTCGACAGCTTGCTGGTCATATGAGACCTACATACTTTGACATTAAGTAATACAACACATGGGAAGGTGAGTCACCATGTATTCTTTTATAAACTTTAAAGGCAAATTTTATACTAGTTTTTGCTCTAAAATCGGCCCCTATAGAGAGCCTTGTTGACTAGTCACACCAACTGATTTAGAAGGTCATTTTAACCTATTTAAGATTACCAATTCGTGGCATGTCAAAAACTACAAGGCAATTGCGTAAAACGCGTTTTCGTGACACCCGAAGGTGTGTTTTTGTGCTCTAAGGAAATTTTGGGAAACAATTGTTTTTATGAGTTCCAAGTTTTGTAAACACTTATTATAGTAAATAAACATATATTAAGATGTTACATTGGGTTATATGGGGTTATATCAACCCATGACATAATTTACGGGCCATCGGGACACACCCGGGCAAAAAGGAGCGCTAAGAAATCCTCCTGTTGTTTTTGCTGAATTTTGAGAAACCACTTCGTGGGTTCTCTTTATAATGGTTAATAATGATGTTAGGAACTCAAGGAATTAATTTTATAGGAGTTCGTGCCACCTCGGCACTCCTCCGGACTTTTCGTGCTTTAAGGAGGGGCGTGAGCACTCCCGAGCGTTTTGCGTTTTTGACTGAATTTAGCTTAGGGAATATATTTATATTATAATAATTGTATGACCATTTGGTTTGAATATTAGAGGGTCATACAAGGTCATGTTTGACCATATGCTTCTAAGGCGTTTTAGCGTTTATGGAGAAACGACTTTTACGTAACGTTTCATGCATGGGTTTGCATGCGTACGTGAAATGTTATATTTGGATTATATTCCAATAAATAATGATTTAATAATATTATTTAGATTTGGGGTATTTCAGGTCATCCGTCATTTCCAACTTACTTTGCTTACTTTACCTAAGCAACTCATGACTTAATTTCTCAAATTGTTACTCAATTAAAAACACAACATACAACTCCAAAGGATGGAACTCACTCAATCATTCTCAAATAAAAGTCCTAGGGAACTCACTCCCTACAAGGTTACACATCGGTTTCATACCGATTCATACTCATTATATACTCGTTACTGCATCTCTCATGCATAATAATCATAATTACACAATGAATGGGTACATATGTTTATGTAACATAAGTTCCAATCATCAACATAGTTTCTTTGTGTCTGCATATAGTTTACGCACCTATACGTAAAACATACTCTAAGCGGTTTCTTGCCCTACCCCCCTTAAAAGGGGTTACGCCTGCGTAACAACCATATGTTATCACTGAACATTGGTTCACTACAAGGGCATCATGAAGTACTTTAACTTCGATGCGGTTAGTTAATTCCTAACCGGGTTCGGTTCTAGCCTCCAAGGCTTCAAGGCGTTTGATTAGCCATTACCTTCACTCACATTGTCAGGTATACTTAACTTTGAATTACGGTCCACAAGCTTCTGCTGCGTGACCTGATAATTAGAGCTAATTCGCCCTTTGGTATCACAATGTATTAATCCACTCCCTTTATCCCTTTGTGTTTGGAAATAAGGGTTCTCAATCGTTGCTAGGTATCTCTTACCGTATGCAAATTCGATGAGTTATAGATTCACTAGGTATCTAGTTCGTATAACTCTGTATACCTTCATGATCATTCACTTACTTTTCCCGACTTATTGTCGGTTGAGGTCGGGTTACTATTAGTATGTATGCTCCTGTTTAATAGTGCTTCTCAATTATGTTTGTTCACTTGTCCTGTACAAGAATTCCTCATTCTACTACTCTGCATTTACCATTCATCGGTCTTGGGACTGTGGGTTACAGCCACATTCTTCGTGCATCTTTGGCCAACGGCCGCACGGTTATCTTTCTAGATTCTCACTCAACGGGCTTCGTTCACATCTCTCAATTCCGGCTCTCCCACTCGGTCATTACGCACAAGTGCAATACCAAACAATCAGTCATACTGAGTGTAGAAGCGTAAACCCTTGACAGTAAATCTCTGATGAGATAGGAATGAATGTCTCCTTACCACATTTTCTCATCAGCTTCATATCATTGATTAACTTACAATGGTCGCTTATGCGTACCATGTCTTACTCATTACAGCATTTGCTTACACAATGGCATCCACTCATGCACTCTCGCCATTTTTGCTATGGCTTGCCATTCACTTGGCTAATGAAATACGCTACTCTTTTGAATTCCTCTGCGCTTCTTGCGCATTGTTTACCCTACAATTCATATTGCACACATACAGTGTTACTACTATCACGTTTACTCTCTCGGTTTCCTTCCACCGCTATCAAAGCCTTTCCACATACTATTGTGTTCATATACTCTTTGGCAATAACACATGCTCAGTATCACTAGCCGCTCTAGCGGTTTCATAACATACTTAGGTGGTAGCCGTTCTCTGGAGGATTCACGCAATTGCCGCTCCATAGGCCCCACAGTAACGAGGGTATTCCCGCTATAAGGTAGTGGTTCATTCTCCACTATTTCTCTTATGCCTTTGTGCATAGGTTTGCAATGTTTGGATCTAACATTGTAGTTGGTTTTCTGGTTACACGCCTCATTGCCACGAGCCATGCTCTGTGCGGCTGTGTATACAATGTCTGCTCCTCCGTACACATTAAATGATTTGGAGGTATTGCTGGGCTCTTGACATATCTGTCTCATCACATTCCGTACCTGGAAGGCCCTTTAAGTATCTTGGTATTATTTCATGCCCTCTGGCAACTTAGGGTATCCAGTGTTACGTGGGATCCTTCGGGTTCTACCCGAGTGTTCGCTTTAACACTAGTGTTCTCAACACGATACCTCGTTCAACTACTGTTGATTCCGGCACACCTTTACGGATTGCTCCTGGGGTTACTGAGTTGCGCCACATCTGGCTTGAACTCGTGGGATGTCTAGTTGCGACTTCGCCTTGCGGCTATGTATACTTGAACTATCCCGTTTAGGGTTGTAATGCCTCCCATTCTTGGGTAGACCATTGATTCTTTTTCCTTTAACTTCTTGGTCAGGTCGTTTTCTCCTCAGTGAGGGTATGTTGTGGGAATCTTATCCCGTTTATCAAACATTGATATGATCATTTAAGGCATTCATCTTATTGCTACACTGGTATTCATTCCAGTTATTAGGTTTCCTCCTTGATTCCTGAGACATATCCAATGTCTATACTTAATACTGTGCTTCTCGCACTTATCCACGCTATCCTTAGGCCGTCACCTTACTAGTTTCTAGACTCCTTTAGCTTCGTAAACTCCTTTATGTTCTTCGATCATTCGAGGTGTCCAAATATCTTGGTTTGGATTGGCTCTCTCGTCCGTAGTATGGAGTGGGCTACTTCTCGTGTTCCGTTCTCTACTTGTATACATACATGGAGTATATTATTGATATGTTGCCACTTACCCGACTAACTCATACTGGTCTGTCAGGCCGAAGCTCCTTCGGAGTGCGGTCGTTCATGTCTCGTTTGTGTACATTATAGTGTCGGTGTCACGCCTAGGTGAAGTATTTGGCCAAATCCTTTTAATCGTCCTATGATAATACCGTGGTTCCTGGTTTTGGTTTAAAATTTGGGGTTTTGGAAAATTTTGTGTTTGAAAATAACAATTTGAGTCTTGAAAGTAGAATCTCATGGCACTTCAATGCCGGCTGCTCCTTACCGAGTCCAGCTTCTCACTAACTGGTATATGTTCTTAATACAATGATCAGGCCGATAGGCCTTTCAAGTTTCGTTTCACAATTCTTAGGATTTGTGGTGCTATATGGCCTCTCTCGCCATCTTCGTACTTTGCTAAGTACTGGTAGCTAGTTAAGCTCTTCTTAATAGTCCGTTTTTACTGCACTTGCCTTGGCAAGTGCGCGGTACAGGCGGTTTTTAGGTTAAGCATACCGGTCACGGTATTGTTCACACTGTATTGGTAGCCTTGTCAGCTCTTCCTTAATCATTTAGTTGGATAACTCCTTAGAGCTGCCTTCTCATACATCTTGACATGACTGTCAGTCATTTAGGTGCTTCTCCACTGTCGGAGTTCCTTAATTATTTAGTTTCATTCTCTACCTCGTTGCTCGTTCCCACGTCTTCATTGTGGTTACCGAGGTTTAAGTTATTTAGGCACTACTTTTGTAGTCCTATTCGGGTATATCCCGTAGTTATTTTTGTAGCTGTCTAAGCTACGCCCGCTAGGTATTGCAACCTCTTCGGGTGTGGCAGGGTGGGTGTATCTACCCTTGACTAGATTCTTAGTCGGCTGATATATCGTTGGTGGTATTAACTAACTATGGCGGCCCGTAGACTTGTGTCCCGGTTCTCGTTATTTCTCAAGAATCCGCCTTGTTGCACGGTTGGTGCTTTCCTTCTTGCTGCTGCTCGGCCAACCGGGTTCTCACGACTACAAGCATGTCGCCCCAAGCTGCCACAAATTCCGGTCTCCTTTGAATAGGATGTCTCGATCTCCCGCCATTGAGTGCGGTTCTTGTCGTTCCAGCGGGATCCGTCTCCGGGATTTCCGGTTCTCGGGATCTACCGCATGACAGGTTCTGGTTCAGATTGAAATATTTAATAACTGCCAGATTGGGTTTCCCCGTCTCTCTGGCGTTCTTTCCCGAGCTTTTAATACGGGGGTTGTGGAGGGCAGGTCTAGTATTGTAGGTATCCAGAACATACTGGAATTCCTAACTAACGCATCTCTCACGCTACCACTCAACCCTTAGCCCTAAGTCTCTAATTCCTAACTCGGTATCTCCTAAGCTCGATATTTCCAGTCATCAGAGCGATACTTCGCTCTGATACCATTTTTGTAACACCCCAACCGTTAATCTCGTCATTACCTCTTAAACCGTTACTAATTACTCCTACTCACGCAGCGGAACTCCAATTACTACGAGGGGTGAAACAACGCCGTTAGCCATCCATGTGGCTAACCTGGCCTTTCTTACATACTGTAACGGTCTGATGAATTGGAACAACCGAATACACAATACAAATACTTTACTCAAATCAATTCTTTACTATACCGAGTCTACAATATATGAAAGCCGACAACATATTCGGTCTTACACCTCTTTCCATACATAAGTAATTAAATCTAACTACCCATGCAACCCACCGACCCCGTCCTACTCTCGAACGGTAACATCTTCAGTGTACCTGTAAAATAAAAACGTTGCCCATGGGGGCTCAGCTTAACGCTGCATATGAAATTCGCATACCCCGAGCGCTAACCGGGGTACGCCGACTACTTTTGTCGGATATACATGGAGTTCATTTTAGTTAAACAACATGCATCATAGCAATACAATGTATATGTGTATTACTCAAGGAATCTACATCCAATCACGGAACACAATTCCTAACTAACATAACAAGGTTGTTAGTTGTATCAGTTTACTCTCAGGCCTTGAGGGTTATACCTCACTATGCCTTGTTTGCTCATTCAATATCTCACCCGCTCTCTCGGATTACTTATTCATATACACACCCATTCTCTTGGGCTACTCATTTTATACTCACCCATTCTCTCGGGTTACTTATACTCATTAACTCACCCACACTCTTGGGTTATTTATACTCAAGCTATTGTAGATTCTCGAGACACTACAAGTCTCCTACGTCATGCTTGTTACTCTTAATACATTCTCAGGCCAAAACTCATGGCTCTCGAGCATAGTCTTACTTCCCCGGTTTCGACCCTATTATGGGTCTAGCATGGTGGGAAGGTTCAACTAGCTCACGGAACTCTCTCTTAGTTCCTATCTCTTTTTACTTAGGTCCGACTACTCTCGGACTACTTACATTCCCATACACTCCTCTCTCGGAGTTATAATAATAATATGTGTTTTAGTCTAGAAGCATCACTCTCGATGTTTCTAATGACTTTGGGAACAATACTCAAGTTCGGTTAATCTTAGGTTTTTAAGAGTTACCCATACATTTCACTTACTCATACTTTCGGTTATTTCCTTATATCGGGTAAAATCCTCATATAGGAGGTCGACCATGTCACAAGGGAGCTACTAATCCCTTCGGTCTCTTTTACCTTCTTACTAGTTCACATCTTCGAACTATCTTTAATCCTCTTGAAGTAGGTTCACTTATCATTCCACTCTCACTTGTTTCGTGGATTGTGTCATTATGGTTTACTAACCGTCATCAGGTAATTACTCATCCCGTACATCTCCTCACATTCTAGGGAGTTCATATGTTTGTGTTATCGTTATACTTTAACGGATAATTTGTGTGTTTGCACATTTTCGTTATCATAAGCATCGACCCGATCTATGGGTCTCTAGCCGAACGTTACTCACTATGAGTCGGTCTTTACTCTATGTTAGACCACACCGGCATACAAGTATGTTAGCTCATTCAACATACAACATGACATACATAATCAAACAAGGGATTATATTCATGCTTTAGTCTTGATTAAGCCGGCACACAAACACACAAATCAACGTAACTCGGTTAGCACGTGGAGTATGAGAAAATCATACCTTTCACCGGGGTTTTACTTTTACCGTGTCATCTCACCATGCTCGGGTCACGCACAATTCTATGGTAATGTTTCAAACATTATTATTAATACTAGGCTCATACGGTACATAATAAAATGCTACTCCCGTACTTACCCCGTTATCCCGCTATCTCGGTTTTACTTTTGTTAGTTTGAGTTCTCACTTCTCACTCACTTCTAACACCTTCTTACACTTCCTAGGACCTTTACATGTCACCAAACAAGGCCTTAACGTCTTATAACATCATTAACATTCAAACCCCCATCATTGGTAACCTTTAAAACACTTTCTGTAAGATTCTGGGGGTGGTCCGGGACTTGGTCCCTACCTTAAGTCCCGGACCAATGCTGGTCTTAACTCTCGGCCATATTTTTGAAGTGGTCCGGAACCTTATACTTCTCTTAAGTCCCGGACCAAACCTGCACTCGAACTCTCGGCATGAATTTCAATATGGTCCGGGACCTTGTCCATACCTCAAGTCCCGGACCAGGTACTGGAATGAATTCTCGGCATGAATTTAAGGGGTGGTCCGGAACCTTGTCCAGGACTAGGTCCCGGACCCTGCTAAAATCTGTTACAAGTGCAGTTTTTCCACTCCAAATCAATCCCTAATCCACCCTCAATCTTTCCCTAATCTTTCCATAAGTTTTCCACATGTTAAATCACCTTAAAACATGCTCTAAAACTCTTCAAATCATAGGTTCAACCCTTACTCAAATTCACACATTTTTCATTCTCATTTGCACTAATGCACACTTGTGCATTTTCTAACTCCTCTTGGCACTTTGCATTTGTTCTCACTTAATTTGGCCATTCCAAAACTTCCAAGGTTATGCACACCTCATACCAAGTTCCAAGACTCACCCTTAAAGTCTTAAATCTTCTTTGTTTTCTAAAAACTCCTAAGGCACTAGACCACTCTTTTGCTACAGATTTTAGCATCAATTTCCTCCCTTTAAACTAGCATTCCCAAGGTGATTTACCAACCCAACTCAACCTCCATACATACCTAGCCACTCCTAGGTTATTCTCCACTCAAACAACACTTAATCCACTTAGATTTCTACACAAATTTTGCCATAACTTGGCTACTTTCCTAACCTTGTCCAAAACTCATCTCTTCACATATTTCATCCTAAACTAGCCAAACCCACAAGGGTTCTACCAACAAACATAAAAACACAAAACCCATCCATCCTCCAAATGCAACATAATACATAATCCATAATGTGCATAGCCCATAAATCAAACACTTTATTTCACAATGTTTCCTCACTTGCATTATTTCTATACAAGTACATTATTATCACAACTCTCCTCATCTCAACAAATCACATTCCAATATACATTTGGGTTCATTCATTCTTTTATTTCCCCTTCCCAATTCTAGAAACATTAAATTAGGCTCCAAGGTAGTTATTTACCTCTTGTTCACAAGTCTCTCTTCTTTTCACTCCACTTCTTCCTCTTCTCTTTTCTCTTGCTTGGAAATCGGCCAAAGGCCATGGAATTGCCCATCTCCAAATCAACATTCAAGGCAAGAAATGAGTTCAAGTAGAAACACTTAAGCTCATTAATTAGAAATGCTTAAAGCTCTAAAATGGGTGATTACCTTAAAACCCTAAGATGGGGTTTTGGTCAAGAATCAAAGAGTAACTCCCACCAAGCTTTTAGGGATTGAAACAATGCTCATAAGAGAGAATAAACAAGGCTCCATTAGAGACCAAAATCGGCCAAGGTATAAGATGGAGAAAACAAGACTTTTTCATGGATATTTTTACCTTGTTAGAAAAAGGAAACTTCAAGCTTCAAGATTATGTGCTTTTCCTCAAATGGGCAACACCCACGGAAATGAAACTCATCATTTTCGAGTTTTGAAAAGAGAGAATGATAGAGGGTGATGAGAGGATCACAAATATGTGATTATTTTTGAGTTTGGAGCTTAGGTGTAGCTTGGGCATGGAGGAGAAGGTGCGGAAGCCATGTTTGGAGCTTCCATGTCGTTCAACACAGAGAGGGAGGAAGGGAATCGGTGGAAGAGGAAAGAGAGGAAGAAGAAAGGAGAATGGAGGAGAGAGAGGGAGGAAAAAGCTTTTAACTTTTACTTTTTGCTTTTCCCTCTCTTTTCTTTTTCTTTCTTTCTTTCTTTATTGTGTGTGAGTGTGTGAGAGGCCATTAAAAACCGGCCCCCACTACATTAATAAACTAGAGCGTTTTTCGGTTTCTGACAGAAAACGCTCGTTATTTTACCCGGTTTGGTACTATTCGCTGACCGGGCCCGTTTTTTGGATTTTTCTCGTTTCTTTATTTTTAATGGTTATTAAGCTTCCATTAATACTTAATTATAGTTATATAGTCAACCATAATTTTACGGGTCCGTTTGACCACTTAAAGTCACGTTTTTGGGTTTTCTTGAAAAACGTGCTTTAAAACTCCGTTAGCGGTTTAATCCATTATTTGGATCCGTTTTCTTCGGGAATCATTCCCGTACACTAATTAGGCCTAACTAAGCCTTAGGAATCCATCTCGGACCCTCTCGAGATCATATATCTCTTATACTCATTTAACGCGCATTTTAGCGTTTTTCGCTTTTCAAGCGTTTTCTCTTTTCTTTTGGTTTTATTTTCTTGCCAATACTCTTTAGGCACCATTAGGCCTTTAATAATCATATTAGAGTAATTAAATCACCATTTTTAGGTCCGGGGTATTAAAGATGGTGAAAAAAAACTAAGTGTTTAAGTGTAACAATGTACTAGAGAACCCATGTCAAAATTTGGTGAAGAACCTAGGTGTTTAAGATGTGTTGAGGAGATTTTATGACTAAGGAAGTACTAAGAAACTTTAGGAGTCTTTTTGATGAAAAAGGGTGAGTTTAAGGTGTTTTTATGAGTTAGAATGACTTAGGCATCATCATGGAGGATTTAGGAATCAAATGAATGCTTTGGGATATACTTGTGTATTTAGGACTTAGGCAAATATTGGTAAACAAGTAGAGAGCAAATAATGTGTTGAAAGGAGAAGGGATAAACTTGTGAAGGAACTTTAAGTAGTTGCATAAAGGGATTTTAGATGGTGAAAGATGCTTGGGAGATGATGTTATAGTGGTGAGGAAACATTTTGGCATAGTGGTTATAATAGGTATGAACCACCACTTAGAAGTCTAGTGAAAAACATTACAAGTGTTGGCATTATTACAAGGAAAATGCATAATGACTAAGATGGATATGGATGAGTGATTTAAGGAGTTTAGTGGAGGGCTTAAGGTGTGTTTTAAGTGCCCAAATGAGGTTAGAACATACTATATATGGGGTGAAGTTTGGAGTCAAATGGGAATTTGGAAACAAAGGTATGGAGCCGACCGACCTTAGGGACCGGACCTGCAAGGTCGGTCGAGCTCAGTTTACACTACCGGAAAGAGTTTCTGGAATGGACCGACCTTGGGGACCAGACTTGCATGGTCGGTCGGGCTTGTATTTTGTGTACGAATTGAGTCTCTGGAATGGACCGACCTTGGGACCGGACTTACAAGGTCGGTCATGCCTAAAACTTTGTATGAGAATTGGTCTCTGGAATCGACCAAACTTGGGACCAACCTTGACAAGGTCGGTCGGGCCTAAATTTTCCATGGGGAAAAACTCTCGGGAATGGACCGACCTTGGGGACCGGACTTGCAAGGTCGGTCGGGGTAAAAATTTTCAACGGTAATAAGTACTTGAATGGACCGACCTTGGGTAAGGTCGGTCGGTAAGGTCGGTCGAGCCAAAAACAAAAAAAAAGAAAAATCTAAGATCAAAAGATGTTAGTTGGTAATAAGGTATGCCATTAGTAGGGTAATGATGATTAGGAACTTAAGGACCTAAGGAATTAAGTTAAGTTAAGTATAAACCTTAATGTTTAAAGTTAAGTTTATAAGGTTAAGTGGTAAGGACTTAAGAGAGTATTGGATGGAAATTTTTAGGGACTAAATGAGTTAAGTTAGGTGCAAATAACTAATGGCCTAAAAATGAATGAATGTTTTAGGTTTGTGAATTGGGACCCCGGAGAAGGTTAAACAAATGACAGTCGACGGTGAACGGTACAGTCTTTCTTGTGACCTGCTTGCTAACGAGGTGTCCCTCAGCTTGTGTGCTATCTGTTTATTTGCTATGACTAAGACAAGATAAAGCATGCAACCGGTTATACTTGTTCTCGTTGTGAATGTGTTTTCTTTACACTAACCCACGAGACTTGAGATTGTTACTAACTAAGTTTTACTTATTGAGTTAAGAAAAGGAGTTAAGTATTGGTATCTGTTGGTTAATACCCGTTAAGGTTTAACTAACACATGGTTTGTAAGATTTTCATTAACTGGAACTTAAAGGGGGAGTGAGGAACCCGGGACTAACTCCGATCATGCATGCTAAGGAAAGGGGGTCGGTATCTGAATCAGATCCGTCCTCCGCTTAAGGACTTGTCTTCGGACTTGTTGCCTAGGGTCAGTTGCCGGCTCAGCTACACTAGACTCCCGTCCAAGGTAGGTGGCATTAAGATGGTGCGGTAGGATCACCTAAATCCTATGTTTAAGATAAGATACAACCATTTCCATTCTAGAAACGGTTTGTATACTGAGATTAAGATAAGGATAAGACTGAGGTAAGCTAAGGTGAACTGAGGTTAAGTGGAATCAGATCCGAAGGAGGTTATTACTAACCCACTTGGTAAGGGAATGCTTGAGTCGTTCATTTGTGTGTGAACTATGTATATTCATCTGTGGATGGTTGTTTATTGCACTTCATATTATGATTGTGTATCTAATCAATTTCCATGCTATCGACAATTAGTCGTCGTAGCCCCATTAGCTTGGGGGCCACGAGAGGGTCGTACCAGCATTCGTGCTGACCCCCTTTGGGGGCTGTTTTTACACTTGCAGGTAAGAGGCCCATGAAGTCACACCACGAGAGTAGGAGCGGTTAGACTTAGGATGGGTTATTTGTTTTTGAGCACGGGTTGCGCATGTGCGCCTGTCTGTTTATATTTAAACTGATGGAAGTTTATGTTGTCACGTGAGATACTCAAAACTCGGTTGGTGGGCATTTTGGATGGTATGTATATTTGGATAAGTGTTGTAAATTAGTAAAGTTTGGTAGGTTCTTTTGATCAGACCGTGGTAAGGTCCCGGTGTTAGTTTATTCCGCTGCGATCATTGTGATTAAGTTGTTAAATTTTGCGATAACCACGATTGGCTTTGGACGGGGTGTTACAAAAGTGGTATCAGAGCGTAGTTACGCTCTGATCAAGAAACACCGGACATAAGTGACCACCGAGTTAGGATATAAGTTAAGAAATAAGTGATGGGTTAAGGGTGTGAGCTATTAGAGTGAGTAGAGTCAGATGACCACTATTTAGTGTGGATCGTCTTTTCCGTTTACGGACGTTATAATTCGTTAACCGAAACAGTGGTGAATACGAACCTAATGTGAGTTGTGATTGTTCAGATGTCAGGAAGGAGAGGCCGAGGCCGTGGCAGAGGCAACGATGCTTCAGAGATACCGGAAGGGCAGACGATCGCAGAGATCGTGGCTGCCGCATTAGGGCATATGGGCTATCAGCCTGGTGTTGGTGCACCACCACCGCCACAGCCCCGAGAACCGAATTGGGTGAAGAGCCTTGCAGACCTTCGACCCGCACATTTTAAGGGGGGGACTGATCCCGCCAAGCTCGAGGCATACATCTCTGAGTTGGAGACCGCCTTCGAGACCCTTGATGTCCCTGCTGGGATCAAGGTGCGCCTGGTTGCGTTCTACTTGAAAGGGGCGGCAGGCGATTGGTGGAAGCTGGTGAGGGCCGAACATGTGGCCAATCCAGAGTTCGGCTGGGAACAGTACACCGCATTGCTACGAGCAAAGTACTACCCCGCCCATGTCCAGACGAAGAAGCGCTTGCAGTTGGATGCGCTTAAGCAGACCGACAAGATGACGGTGGACGAGTATTACTCAGAGTTCACCGCCTTGCTCCGTCTTCTGCCAGGTCTTGGATATTCATACCAGATACTGGTGGACCGCTTCTATGGTGGGCTTAGCCATCGACTCCGCTACGGCATGGGGCCGACGAGCTATACTACCTTACAGGTAATGAGAATGGTTGAGATAGGAGTAAGTAAATGAGTAAGATTTAGATTGTGAGAAATAAGAGTAACTAATACTTTGGAAAGTAGGAGTGCTATCATGCCGCTGCTAAGGTTGAGATAACCGTCCAGCTGAGGGACGAGGAAAATGCTAAGAGGAAGAGTGCCGGTAAGAGCACGGAGAACCAAGGGCAAGGTGGGTACAAGAAACAGAAGTACTAGCCTCAAGCTCAGAAAAGTCAAAACCAAAAAGGGAAGGAGGAAAAAGAGAAGGGTCCAGAAGAGCCACTGAAGTTGACATATGCATATGCAGCTAAGCCCCTCCGCTCAAGGGCGCCAAAGGGTGAAGAAGTTAATATTGAGTGAGTTAAGAGACAATTAGCAACCGTTTAAGATATGAGTACTAATATTGTGAATGATTAGGATTTGAGACTGATAAGGGAGCCGATGGTGGCTACCAGCGACGCTACATCTGTCAGTGGTGTCACAAGGACCACCCTGGGCTCGATTGTAAAGGGAACAAGGTAGAGTGTAACTACTGTGGGGTGTATGGGCACCGAGCATACGAGTGTTTCCGGAACCCCGCTAGCAGAGCCTTTAGGCCCGAGATGAAGGGCAAGGGCAAGACCGATCAGGGAGCTGGATCTGACGGTCAGAGAAGGGGGCAGCAAGCTGCAGATAAGAACCCACGGGTAGCCCAGAAGTCGGGACCTACACTACACATGGTGGACCTGGACAATGAGCCTGAACCCTCATCGAGGCCAGGTACCGCTATAACCACTTAGTAATAAAATTGCCTGCTTACCGCATTACATGCATGCTTGGTAAATAAATGAGTTAAGTGAGAATAAGATAAGATTAGAACTTAAGTGAGATATGACCTATTACCACCTTAGGAAACTTCAACATATGCTATCCAATACCTTCAACACCTAACCCGGAAGACACCGACATTGAAACCCGAGACTTTTCAACCGAACAATATCAGGTTATCCGCCCAGGTATGATTCTATTAAAGGGATACCTGACACCAGCAGCACAAATAGCCATCATCAGGAGATGCAGTCAACTAGGAGTGGGACCGGGAGGTTTCTATACACCGGAGTACCCAGGAGGGGCCAGGATGAAGTTAAAGATGATGAGCTTAGGCAAGGATTGGAATCCGTATGCCAAGACCTACCAAACCACGAGGATACAAGATGGAGTCTCACCACTGGGAATACCCAAAAAGTTCCATCCGGTTATTACACAAGTCGTGGAGATCGCTCAGCAGTTGGAAGCTGACCCGATTCCAGACATACAAGCGGACATTTGTATTGTAAACTTCTATGAGAAATATGGGCGACTTGGACTACATCAGGATAAGGATGAGACAACGGAGTCTCTCAAAAGGGGGATACCCGTAGTGTCTTGGTCCATTGGGGATGACGCTGAATTCTTGTACGGCGAGCAGAAGCGTGCGGACCGTGCTAATAAGTTAATACTTAAGTCAGGGGATGTATTAGTTATAGGAGGATGATCAAGGATGTTATACCATGGGATTAAGAGAATCAAGCTGAATACAGCACCGTCAGCAGTAATCAATGCGACGCATATGAGACCAGGGAGATTGAGCCTAACCTTTAGACAATATTAGCCATGTAATGTTTTTAGTATGAGATAAGGAATGAAATGTAAGGAAGAAGCCCATGATGTAAAAGGATGGTTATTAATAAAATAACAGTGTTGTTCATATTAATTGTTACAACTCTTGTTATACCATCATTACTCATGAAGCTTGTGAATACAATTAGGTTATGGACTCGGTACGGGAGGTGCGTTAAGCATACTTACAGAGGCACAGGCCGACGCCAGCGGCACTATCCTCACCGGCACCTTTCTGATTAATGGAATTGAGGCATCAGTTCTCTTCGACTCAGGGGCCTCGCATACCTTTATCTCGACATCGTTTGCGAGAAGGTTGGGGCTAGACGCCGATGAGCTACCCGACTTCACGATTACGCTCCCGTCTAAAGAGAAGGTTTGTTGCACTCGTTACTACCGAGGAGCCATTGTCAGAATTAAGGGGGAAGATTTTCCAGTTAGTTGTATTGAGTTTAAGGAGTTGGGATTTGATGTGATTTTCGGGATGAATTGGTTGGAGCGGCACAAGGGTCGTATCCTTTGCGCCGAGCATAGACTGCTGCTCAGGAGTCCATCTGGGGTAACAATATCATACCGTCAGAGGCCCAGAGAGCCTTCGACTAAGATCATCACCGCTATGGCAATGTATAAGGAGTTGATGAGGAAGGAAGAAGTATATCTCTGCTATGTCCAGGACATAGAGAGGGACCCCGAGTTCGACCCCGACTTACCGGTAGTGTCGGAGTTCCCCGATCTGTTTCCATGGGACCTGCCCGGCATGCCACCCACTCGGGAGGTAGAGTTCACCATCGAGCTGCTACCTGGTACCGGACCGATAGCCAAGGCACCATACCGCATGGCTCTGGCCGAAATGAATGAGTTAAAGGATCAGTTGAAAGACTTGTTAGATAAGGGATTTATTAGACCAAGTGTATCGCCATGGGGAGCGCCAGTTCTCTTCGTGAAGAAGAAGGATGGTAGTCTCCGCCTCTGCATCGACTACAGAGAGTTGAATGCAGTGACTGTGAAGAACAAGTACCCACTACCCCGTATTGACGATCTGTTCGATCAGTTGAAGGGGGCATCTGTGTTTTCCAAGATTGATCTCAGATCGGGGTATCATCAGATAGCCATTAAGGAGGGGGATATTGAGAAGACAGCATTCCGGACACGATACGGCCACTATGAGTTCACAGTGATGTTGTTCGGTTTGTCGAACGCACCGGCGAAATTTATGGATCTGATGAACCGCTTGTTCCGGGAACATCTGGACAAGTCAGTTGTGGTATTCATCGATGACATATTAATATATTCAGAGTCAAGGGCTGAACATGAGGAACATTTGAGGAGAGTGTTAGAGATATTGAGGGAGAACCAGTTATATGCTAAATTCTCAAAATGCGAGTTTTGGCTTGACCAAGTCTCATTCTTGGGTCATATTATCTCAGATGCTGGGATCTCAGTGGATCCAGCAAAGATTGATGCCTTACGTACTTGGCCAAAACCGGAGACTGTTACCGACATCCAGAGCTTTTTCGGTCTGGCAGGTTATTACCAGAGGTTTGTTAAGGATTTCAGCAAGGTCGCGAAGCCGATGACTAGTCTGATGAAGAAAGATGCACCGTTCGTGTGGACGGCTGATTGTGAGAGTTCGTTTCAGAGTTTGAAGGACTCATTGACCACTGCACCGGTTCTGACTATTCCAGACGGTACGGAGGGCTTTGAGGTTTACTGTGATGCATCCGGCAGAGGGCTGGGTTGCGTGCTCATGCAACATGGCAAGGTGGTGGCATATGCCTCACGCCAGTTGAAGAAACACGAGGAGAACTACCCCACACATGATTTAGAGCTGGGAGTTGTAGTCTTCGCTTTGAAGATATGGCGCCACTATTTATACAGGGTTAGTGTGACGATCTACACCGATCACAAGAGTTTGAAATATATATTCACTCAGAAGGAGTTGAATCTCAGACAGAGGAGATGGTTAGAATTTCTAAAGGACTATGACATTGACCTCCAATACAAAGAGGGAAAGGCCAATGTTGTAGCGGACGCCCTGAGTCGTCGAGCACACTCACTCCATTCACTAGTTTCTTTCTCCAGCTTGGTTGATGAGGTGTGAGAGGCTCAGAGGACAGATGAGTACATGAAGGAGGTCAGACAAAAGCTGACAGATGGTACCTTTGAAAATCAGAAATATGACTTCAGACTTCACGACGATGATCTGATCAGACTTAACGGTCGGTTATGCATACCACGGGGCAACACGGATCTGAAAGACCGTATACTTAGAGAATCTCACTGTTCTTCAGTCTCCATCCATCCGGGAGCCTCTAAGATGTATAAAGACATGAAGAGATACTTCTGGTGGTCGGGGATGAAGACAGATGTTACTGAGTTCGTCTTGAGGTGTCTCACATGCCAGAAGGTGAAATTTGAGCACCGACGACCGGGCGGAATGGTACAGTCGATGCCAGTTCCGGAGTGGAAGTTTCATGATATCTCCATGGACTTCGTAGTTGGACTTCCACCTGCTAGGGGAGGTCTCAACATGATATGGGTGGTGGTGGATCGCCTTACCAAAGTAGCCCGATTCATACCGATGAAGGATACTTGGAAGGTGACCAAATTAGCTGAGTTGTTTGAAAAGGAAATTGAGACATCACGAGATACCGAAGACCATAGTGTCAGATAGAGATACCAGATTCCTTTCGAGGTACTGGAGAGCTACCAGAGAAGCGTTGGGTACAGAACTAAAGCTGAGTACCGCGTTCCATCCTTAGACAGATGGTCAGACTGAGCGTACGATTCAGACACTCGAGGACATGCTGAGAGCATGTGCCTTAGACTTCCAGGGCAGTTGGATCGACAAGTTACATCTGATCGAGTTTTCATACAACAACAGCTATCACGCTTCGATCAAGATGGCACCTTTTCAAGCGTTGTACGGTAGAGCATGTCGTACACCGCTCTGCTGGGATGAGTCGAGTGAGACGGTCATTATAGGACCAGAATATCTAGAACAAGTTAAGGCTGAAGTTCAGCAAATCAGGGAGAACATGAAAGCTGCTCAAGATAGGCAGAAGTCGTATGCTGATGTTCGACGACGGGACCTGGAGTTCGCAGTGAGCGATCGGGTATTTCTGCGAGTTTCACCGATGAAGGGTGTATTCAGATTTGGGTAGAAGGGCAAATTGAGCCCGAAGTTTGTTGGTCCTTATGAGATTACGGAGCGGGTGGGCCCAGTTGCTTACAGGTTGAATTTACCTGCTGAACTGGGTAAAGTGCATGATGTTTTTCATGTTTCACAGCTAAAGAAATACATGCACCACCCCTCCCATGTGTTAGAACCTGAGAGGTTGACGTTAGAACCGAATATGAGATCCGTGGAGATTCCTCAGAGGATCTTGGATAGTAAGACTAGGGACACTCGCCATAAGTCAGTACGACTGGTGAAGGTTCTCTGGTCTAACCAAGATGCTGAAGAGGCCACGTGGGAATTAGAGGATAAGATGAGGTCGAAGTACCCTTCTTTGTTTACCGACTAGATCGTCTGTATAGGGTACAGGGCGTACCCCTTTTTAAGGGGGTAGAGCTTCCTCGCTTTGAGTTAGTAAACGAACATGTTTGTCGTTTTGTTTGGTTGGTGTAAGATGTGGTTTGTGTAAGTTTGTGTAAGTTATTACACCTTGGTGGTAAGTTTGAGATATGTATTGTTATAACCCGTTTAATTGCAACCTTATTTTATGTCCGGTTTATATAATGATCTAGGTTGGATTACATTTATTATCAGTTGGGACACCGGCGGCATTGTTTTAATTGCAGAGGGCAGGAAGGTCCATCTTTTAAAACAATTAAGGTAATTGTTTTCTTTAATTAATAAGGAGTGGGAGCCTTATTTAATTATTCTCCATCTAATTTATTCTTGCATCACGATCAGTTTCCTCCATCGAGCCGATCGTGCGTTCAGAGCAGCGACAGTTTTCTCTCTTCTTCCCTCTCTCTCAATCTCTTCCTACGTTGTGAATTTGGCTCTACCGCTGCAATCAGATTGGCGATCTTCGTTGTGGTGTGTGTTCCTCTTCGATTCCAGGTTTGAATTGCAGAATTGGGACTTCGTTGTTGTTTCTTCGTTTTATTCAGTTTTTCTGATTGAGGGTTCTGAATGTGTTCGAATCAGTTGTCGTTGGCTGCCTTCGGATTGGGTTTCTGCTGCAGTACTACATCCGGTCTTGATTCAGGTTTGTGTTACAGTTTTCGAGGTTCTGAGTTTGGGGGTTTCCTTCTTCGTTTTCTGATTATAGATTTGACATTTTGGGAATCAGTTGCTGTGGATCTCCGTCGGATTTCTGGATTGCTGCGGACTGTTTCAGATAGTTGTCTCTGCTGATTGATTGAGGTAGGTGGTTACTCGATTCAGTTTGGAAGTTCAGCCATGGGGTGTTGCAAGGATTGTTTGTGGTTTGTGTGTGTGGTTTCTATTAGCGTTTGTTGTGATTTGAAGTGGCTAAACCCCCATGGTTTCCTGTTTAATGTCTGATTTGGTGTGTGTGATTAATTGGCATTTTGAGGCATTGATTTGTGTTGTTTTTCTGCTCTGTTTCGTCTTCTGGAAATTGCATTTTTCGCACTGTCCGAACTTCCGTCCGAGCTTTGAAGTTCGGACAGTGCATTTCTGCCTTTCTGATTTGCAAGTTCGGGTATGTCCGAACATCGTCCGAACATGAATGTTCGGACACACCCTCAAGTCTTCCCTCTGATTTAAAGTTCGACTTGTCCGAACTTCGAAGTCCGGACACAAGGTCGGACCTTCCGCGTGTCCTTCCGTAAACCCTGTCCGAACATCCGTCCGAACTTGGATGTTCGGACATTCTGAATTCCTCTATCTGATTTCATCTCACTTGTGTCCGAACATCGATGTCCGGACACAAGTTCGGACATTTGGCTTTCTTTGGTTTCTGAGTCTCGACTTGTGTCCGAACTTCGACGTCCGGACACAAGTTCGGACACCCCTCTGTTTTCAACATAACTTCTTCGTTTGAACTCCGATTTGAGTGCCGTCTGCGGCGTTGGTTTCCTTATGATCTGTGCTACTGATTTATGAGTGTTTTGGCATATTTAGATGCAACTTTGCTTCTGTTTAAGCAACCTTTCTGTTTTGGGACATTACACATTGTTTCTGAGCCGTGAATGGCTGGGTCGAGCTATTCCGTGGTATACCATGTAGACGTCGTTCTGAGTGTGGGTCATTCCCTTTCTGTTCTGTGGGGTTGACGAACCCTTTGGCTCTTTCGAGTCATTTCTGCGTTGCCGAGAGACCTGGTATGGTCTATGGGTCTTCGACCCTTCTGAGTGTGTACATTGTGTTTTGTCCCCTTTCTGTTTAAGTGCTCTGACTGTTTCTGGAATGGGAACCCCTTGTGTTCCACTCTGCTTCTGTTTCTGAAAGCTTCTGACTATTTGAGAATTGTGCATAAGATGTTTATCTTCTCTTCTTCTGATTTCAATTGTTTTGAGCGACCTTGCTGATGACGGTCGCTGCTTACTGGGCATAGTTGTGTGCTCATTCCCCTACTTCTAACATTTTTGCAGATTGATCAGCGAGGATCATCTTGAGTTCTGGAGCTGTAGTGCTTAGCTCATTTGACTGTTTAAACTTCTGTTATGACGTTGTAGCCTTCGGGCCTTCCTCTGTTTTGAGTTTCTGATTCGGATATGTTTTTGGAATACGTTAGCTTCCGCTGTATTTGAATACATTGGTTTACAATATTTGTATAAACTCTGTTTTGGGCCTTTATTGCTTTTGATCGTTTAGAGCCTTGCGTTATTGGTAGTAATACGCGGCGTGTAATACCCTTAACTCTTAGGCCGGTTTTAGGGGTGTTACATGTATAATACTTATGTATTGTATTTGTGGTAGACCTTTGAGTCTTGAGATGTGTGAATGAGAATATAAGATGTGGTATTAAGATTAAGAAATTGAGTACCGTGAATGATTTAGTACACGTGTGAACTTTGGGGACAAAGTTCTTTTAAGGGGGGTAGATTGAAATACCCCAAACTTAGATATGGTATTTAAGTGATAAGCTAAGATAAGGAGGCTAAATAATGCCTTAGAAACATTAAGAAACATTTTTAATCAAAGAAACATAAGGAAACACCAAAAGAGCAGTTTAAGCAAAAACGTGCTCTAAGCTTGGAGAGACTTGGGTGAGCACCCAAATATCATTCTAATACCTAGCAATATCCTAATGGTCATTTTAGGTCAATTACCAAAGAAAACCAAGCTCAAAAACAAGTTAAAACACAAATTGTGCTTTAAGGACTCTTAAAGCACATTTTTGAAAAATTGTCTTAGAAAGGGGTTTTGAGTGGCTAATGCCCATGATTACTCCTTAATTAACTTTTGTACTAATATTATCACATTGGGAAGTCTAAATCAATGGGAAATCAAAATTTTCACAATTATGTGCACTAATTTGTGAATAGTGCTCAAATTGGACTAGTTTAGCATTAAGTCAATAAGCTAATTAATTGGTCAACCAAGACCATAAATATCTTGTTTATTAAGGGAGTGGCCGGTTTTGATGTGGGGGAGTCACCACATGACTCAACAATTAAAGAAAAAAGAGAAGAGATAAGGCAAATAGTACTATTTACCTTTTAAATAAAATCTTGCTTTAGCTTCCCTCTCTCCTCCTTTCTTCATTCTTCATCTTCTCCACCGATTTCTCTTGATCCCTTTCATCCCTTTCACGTAAGAAGCAACCTCCATGATTAGCTCCATCTTCCTTTGACCACTACTTACTCATTTTAGCTCCAAAACCAAAACAAAGTATATATTCTTCTTAGTTAGCTCAAGCTCTTTCTTTCTATCTTTCCAAAACTTCAAGAGCTCCATTTTGGTGCCAAGCCAAACCGCCATTAGAAGAGGAAACTCAAGCTTGGAGAGTTCATTGGCTTCTCCATTCTCTTAAGGTAAAGAATATGTAAGAAAATCTAGGTTTCCATCATCTTTCTCCATAACCGAAAATCTATACTCATGGGCTTCATGTTTATGCCTTGTTCTACTAGCTTGTTTATATTCTCCAAGGGCTAGAGGTGGTCCTTCTTGCTTCATATCCAAGCCTATTCTAAGACTCCAAGGTAAAACAATCAATTTAATACCTTAAAGCACATTTTTAACCTAGGGTTTATTCCTTAAGGTTAGTGCATGGTTTAGTACTCATTGGAATCATTGAATGTTGATTAGAACATTGGCAAGGAGAGTTTGGTTGGTGACCGAGATTGTCAAGGAAAAAGGCTAAGGAGGAAAGTTTGTGAAGCTTGAAAAGGAGCAAGGTAAATGTCTTACCTTAAGGTGTTTTATTGTTTAAGGGAATGGGATTTAGATATGGGATGAGTTTAGTGTAGAGTTTACATTGGGAAAGGGTTATAAAACCTAGGAGAAAGAACATTCTTATATTGAGAACTTGTGACTAAGGAGAAAATGAGAAAAGGAGATAGTTTAAGAATGCCAAGGTGAATTATAAGAGCATTTAAATTGCAATGGGAGCCTTGTTGTGTGTATTTGCAGGTCAAAGGCTATTTATATTGAGGAAATTCAGTGTTTAAGATTTATGTATTTAAGGGCCTAAGAGCCAAGTCATTTAAGGGCCTAAGTGCTAAGCAATTTAAGTTTATGCACTATGTTGTGATGTAGTGTAGTTTTGGTGTATGATGTGTGTTAAGATGGTGTAATGGGAATTTAGGTGTTCATGGTTGTTTGATGGTGAAAAAAAACTAAGTGTTTAAGTGTAACAATATACTAGAGAACCCATGTCAAAATTTGGTGAAGAACCTAGGTGTTTAAGATGTGTTAAGGAGATTTTATGACTAAGGAAGTACTAAGAAACTTTAGGAGTCGTTTTGATGAAAAAAGGGTGAGTTTAAGGTGTTTTTATGAGTTAGAATGACTTAGGCATCATCATGGAGGATTTAGGAATCAAATGAATGCTTTGGGATATACTTGTGTATTTAGGACTTAGGCAAATATTGGTAAACAAGTAGAGAGCAAATAATGTGTTGAAAGGAGAAGGGATAAACTTGTGAAGGAACTTTAAGTAGTTGCATAAAGGGATTTTAGATGGTGAAAGATGCTTGGGAGATGATGTTATAGTGGTGAGGAAACATTTTGGCATAGTGGTTATAATAGGTATGAACCACCACTTAGAAGTCTAGTGAAAAACATTACAAGTGTTGGCATTATTACAAGGAAAATGCATAATGACTAAGATGGATATTGATGAGTGATTTAAGGAGTTTAGTGGAGGGCTTAAGGTGTGTTTTAAGTGCCCAAATGAGGTTAGAACATACTAAGATATATGGGGTGAAGTTTGGAGTCAAATGGGAATTTGGAAACAAAGGTCTGGAGCCGACCAACCTTAGGGACCGGACCTGCAAGGTCGGTCGAGCTCAGTTTACACTACCGGAAAGAGTTTCTGGAATGGACCGACCTTGGGGACCGGACTTGCAAGGTCGATCGGGCTTGTATTTTGTGTACGAATTGAGTCTCTAGAATGGACCGACCTTGGGACCGGACTTACAAGGTCGGTCATGCCTAAAACTTTGTACGAGAATTGGTCTCTGGAATCGACCGAACTTGGGACCGACCTTGACAAGGTCGGTCGGGCCTAAATTTTCCACGGGGAAAAACTCTCGGGAATGGACCAACCTTGGGGACCGGACTTGCAAGGTCGGTCGGGGTAAAAAATTTCAACGGTAATAAGTACTGGAATGGACCAACCTTGGGTAAGGTCGGTCGGTAAGGTCGGTCAAGCCAAAAAAAAAAAAAAAAGAAACTCTAAGATCAAAAGATGTTAGTTGGTAATAAGGTATGCCATTAGTAGGGTAATGATGATTAGGAACTTAAGGACCTAAGGAATTAAGTTAAGTTAAGTATAAACCTTAATGTTTAAAGTTAAGTTTATAAGGTTAAGTGGTAAGGACTTAAGAGAGTATTGGATGGGAATTTTTAGGGACTAAATGAGTTAAGTAAGGTGCAAATAACTAATGGCCTAAAAATGAATGAATGTTTTAGGTTTGTGAATTGGGACCCCGGAGAAGGTTAAACAAACGACAGTCGACGGTGAACGGTACAGTCTTTCTTGTGACCTGCTTGCTAACGAGGTGTCCCTCGGCTTGTGTGCTATCTGTTTATTTGCTATGACTAAGACAAGATAAAACATGCAACCGGTTATACTTGTTCTCGTTGTGAATGTGTTTTCTTTACACTAACCCACGATACTTGAGATTGTTACTAACTAAGTTTAGTACTTATTGAGTTAAGAAAAGGAGTTAAGTATTGGTATCTATTGGTTAATACCTGTTAAGGTTTAACTAACACATGGTTTGTAAGATTTTCACTAACTGGAACTTAAGGGGGGAGTGAGGAACCCGGGACTGACTCCGGTCATGCATGCTAAGGAAAGGGGGTCGGTATCTGAATCAGATCCGTCCTCCGCTTAAGGACTTGTCTTCGGACTTGTTGCCTAGGGTCAGTTGCCGGCTCAGCTACACTGGACTCCCGTCCAAGGTAGATGGCATTAAGATGGTGCGGTAGGATCACCTAAATCCTAAGTTTAAGATAAGATACAACCATTTCCATTCTATAAACGGTTTGTATACTGAGATTAAGATAAGGATAAGACTGAGGTAAGCTAAGGTGAACTGAGGTTAAGTGGAATCAGATCCGAAGGAGGTTATTACTAACCCACTTGGTAAGGGAACGCTTGAGTCGTTCATTTATGTGTGAACTATGTATATTCATCTGTGGATGGTTGTTTATTGCACTTCATATTATGATTGTGTATCTAATCAATTTCCATGCTATCGACAATTAGTCGTCGTAGCCCCGTTAGCTTGGGGGCCACGAGAGGGTCGTACCAGCATTCGTGCTGACCCCCTTTGGGGGCTGTTTGTACACTTGCAGGTAAGAGGCCCATGAAGTCACACCACGAGAGTAGGAGCGGTTAGACTTAGGATGGGTTATTTATTTTTGAGCACGGGTTGCGCATGTGCGCCCGTCTGTTTATATTTAAACTAATGGAAGTTTATGTTGTCACTTGAGATACTCAAAACTCGGTTGGTGGGCATTTTGGATGGTATGTATATTTGGATAAGTGTTGTAAATTAGTAAAGTTCGGTAGGTTCTTTTGATCAGACCTTGGCAAGGTCCCGGTGTTAGTTTATTCCGCTGCGATCATTGTGATTAAGTTGTTAAATTTTGCGATAACCACGATTGGCTTTGGACGGGGTGTTACAGGCGAGTAATGGCCGGTGACACCCGAGTGAGTATTGTTGTTGTTATTATTTCTTCCGCTGTAAGACGTTTTATTTATTGCTATGAGAGAGATTATTACGTGTTTAAGGAGAGGGGTGTTACAGTTCCCGTTATGTTGTGTGTTGTTGTTGCTATGCAACGCTTATTGCTATGCCTATATGTATTGTATGTTAAATTAATGCCACGTTATCATGACAATTAGTTGCGTGTATCCCGGTAGCCGACGGGCTGCACGTTAATCATACCAGCCATGGGTTGCTGAGCCCCTTTGGGGCACCATATTTCTTTTTGCATGATGAGGATCGAAGAAGCGGAGTGGCTTTAGTTCCTTAGGGTAATGAGATACTTTTGTTAGCTTTTGGATGATGGACCCGGGATGCGCCTATGCTCCCGTGGTGGTATATTTTGATAGCACCAAAATTACTGTGATGGTTTGTATATATTTATACTCGGTATAGTTGGCTGTAATTTTGGATGTTAGTAACTATGCTCGGGAGTTTGTGCATCAGACCGATACAATTGTACCTATTCAGCCTTGTTAGGCACGTGGGTGGCTAACGACGTGTAACACCGGCTCGTTTTAGTTACTGTTTAAGTTATAAATTTCCGCTGCAGTTTCTTTTTATTTTTAAGTTTATAGTTAGGGTGTTACATTGGAGAACATAAGTCCCGATTTGGTGGGGTTCATACTCCCCAACCTCATGTAGTTCATCAATTAACTCCATAATGGATTTAACATTACTCACATTGGCTCGACCAAAGATCACACATTCATTAGCAGAGAGTAGATTTGTGATATCAAAGTTCAGACCTCAAAAAGTGGTACCTCTAATTGCATTAGAGTACGCATCCCTACGACGACTTGAAGAAAGAGTATCCATGCAACAAATGAGCAACAATGGCGATAGGGGTCGCCCTGCCTCAAGCCTCTATTGGGGAAGGGGGGAAGAGCTATGCCCTAGATGACCATTAATAAAGTAAAAAAGAGATAGAGGTAATGCATTTTTCAACCACACCAACCCATCTTGGGTGGAAACCCATGTCGAAGCACTACAAAGTATGAAAGACCATCAACTTTATCAAAAGCTTTGGCCATGCCCAACTTAAGAGGAAAGTGACCTTTCTTTGTGGCGCCTGAGTTTTTCATTGTGTGGATCAACTAGTGTGTCGTGATGATGTTGTCAAAGATTAGTCTCCCTGGAACAAAGGCACCTTGATTTTTAAATATGACAAATTTCATGGCATCTGTTATGCGATTAACTAGAAACCCTTGTAAAGTAAAGCATATTTCACATAGATATAGACCTGAAATATTTCATCGAGTTGGCACTTGTCTTCTTAGAAATCAACATAATATGGGTGTAATTTAGGTCAGGGGCATAGAGTTTGTGTTCACGACCTTTAGGGTTATGTTGACGAAGTTCTCCTCTACTATGCCCCTAAAAATGTTGAGGAAGATGCCATTAATGCCATCAGTGCCTAGAGCTTTCTTTGGGTTCGATTGCTTAAAAACGTAAACAACACAAATATCAAGACACTTTTATGTTCAACCAGATTATGCTATTCCTGGGAGCACTTCTAAAATGAAGTGGATTTGTGGAATTTGATGGAGGAAGTATACAAAATTAGTTGGAAGTTTGAAAGCAATAGTAGATGAGGTTAAATGGGTCTTTGGTACTCAGCTGGATCTGATCTAGCTCATAAAACATGGGTAAACCAACATATGAATAATGTATGATGAGAAATTAATTTGATGTTATCACAAACTTAAAGACATAAATAGCACAAATATCATTAGGGATGACAATGGGTTTGTGGGTACCCGTTTCACCCGGCCACCCGACCCGCTAAACCGCGTGAAACCCCACACAAAACGGGTGAAAAACGGGTGACGGGTGAAACGATGCGGGTGCGGGTCGAGTGACGGGTTGGACATTTTTACTTGTCACCCGACCTGTTTGACGACCCGCTCACCCGCATAAACATAATAAATATATACATTATTATATTAAGTTGTTAACTATTCTTCATTCTCCTCCACTACGGTAATTTTGCAACCCTAAATAGTGAAAAAGGAACATTCATGCTCTACGCGACTGCGCCATTCTTCATTCTCATCACTCGGTAATTTCGCAACCCTAACATACATGCCTTGCACAGTTTTTAGTTCTCTTCACTAAAGGTAATTTAGTGACCCTAACTGGCGAACATGGAACATAGATGCTCCACGCCTCTATTTTCCCTCTTCACTCTCGGTAATTTTGTAACTCCTTAACTAAAACAAGGAACTCACATGCTCTGCGTAGTTTTTCATTCACATTACTAAAGGTATTTTGAAATCCTAACCGACGAACATGAAACATACATGCTCTATACCCCTGTTTTCTCTCTTCACTCATGGTAGTTTTGCAACCCTAACTAACGAACATGGATATATGCTCTACGCAATTTTTCATTCTCATGTTTGAAGGTAATTTTGCAACCCTAACTAGCGAAAAATGGAACATATATGCCTGCACCTCCATTTTCTCTCTTCACTTACAGTAATTTTGCAAACCTAACTGATGACGAGTAAGGAATAAGGAAAAACAAACGAGTATAACGGGTTCACCCGTTTCACCCGTGATGGGTGATATATAACGGGTGATGGATTGAGTATGAGTCGCACAGGTGAAGTCGGGTGACAGGTGTGGATGATGGTCCACCCGACCCATTATCATCGCTAATATCAATATATTTATGCTTAAAAAGTAGGACAAGCCGACTACCCACCTAAAACCAACTTTCAACAATTGACAATATATTATTTTTGTTTCAACATTATCTACAATTGAATAAAAAAATGTTGACTAAATTTAAAATTAATTATGTTAATTTTCTTTAAAATTATCTTCTTTTTTCATTGCTAAAACCATCGCAAGCAGATTTTGTGACAAGAAGCAGAATCATGAGCTGCTTTTAATTAACATCTATTTGTCATTTTCCCGTAATTACGAAAGTTTTGTCCAAATTTGACACCTTATAATATTACACCAGAACGGTTCGGTTAAAAATGCATAAGCTATGGGTTTGAAAATTATGTTTCCTAATATTTTCATTCTCTCTCTTTAGAAAAAGTGTTCACAATTTGAGAATTTTATTTTTTGGAAGTAACGAATTTCGCAGGAGTATCTTGTGCTGCTGCGCACTTACACCTTATACTTAAGATATGGTAGATTAACCGGTTAATTGTTTTTAATTAATTAGATTTTTGATTTTCTAAAATCTAATTCCATTACCATCTATTTAGATCGATTAATCGGACTTGATTAACATTTAATTCGATTTTCTAAAATCTGTTTACATTACCATTCCGTTTAGACCTGTTAAGTCTTAGTTCGGTTCGATTTTATCAGTTATTTCTATTAATATTATAGTATAATATCGATCATTCACCTAAATCATAAATGATAAATCAAACACATATGACAAAAATATAATATTATTCATATTTTCTTGATGGCAAATTAGAGGCTGCGGCGGGTGCGTACATAATATTGTGCGGCAGCATTATGTGACAATACCAGTAAGTGCTGACTGGATTGATTATGTGTCATATAAATGATGATGAAACTTTGAATGATTGTAACTTTTAAAATATAAGTCTAAATTTTAAAAAAATTATATCACCGGTCATCTAAATTCAAGCTCTTCAAAATAAGACCAATCATGAATATGTTTTAACAACTTTGAAAAAAAATTATTTTTACATATTATGATGATACATTAAAAAGATGTTTTGATTCATTAATTTTGATATTATGATTCATTAACTAATAAGTGGTGAATTAGATAACAAATTTTTCGGACCCGATAAAAATCATTATTGTTTTGTAGTGTAATATTATTGTTGTATGGTGTATTTTAAACCTTATCTAGTGAATCGTGTATTTTTCATGTATACCAAATATTATTTTGTGGCGTTTATTGTGTAAAATTTGTTATTCTTATGTGTTTACGATGATACACTAAAAGGACGATATGATTCATTAATTTTGATATTATGATTCATTAAAATTGATATTATGATTCCTTAACTAATAAGTGGTGAATTAGATAACAAACTTCGAAACCAATAAAAATCATTATTGTTTAGTAGTGTATTATTATTGTTGTATGGTGTATTTTAAACCTTATTGGTGAATCATGTATTTTCATACATACCAAATATTATTTTGTGGTGTATTATTGTGTAACAAATTTTATTCTTATATGTTTGCAATGATACACTAAAATGAAGATATGATTCATTAATTTTGTTATTATGATTCATTAAAACTGATATTATGATACCCTAAAATGAAGTTATGTGTGTACGATGATACACTAAAGTGATGTTATGAATTATAAGTCTCATTGATATATTGTATATTACATATAATTAATATAAATTTGAAAATTTCTCAAAACATATCCATGAATGGTCTTGTTTTGGAGAGCTTAAATTTAGATGAATAATGATATAATTTTTTTACATTTTGGACTTATATTTTAAAAATTACAAAAAATTAAAATTCATATAATAAAAGACAGTCTAGTCAGTTGATGACTGAGCTGCCAACTAGACTACAGCTGCTGAATGAATTGACAACTGGACAAGAGTGCACCAAATATAGTGCGGATGGTTTGCACAATCGACGCTCTGTTTCTTGATAACTAATATTAATTATTATGAAAAGTGAACATTAATATTTTAAATATTTTATTGTTTATATATCGATTAACTGTTATGAAAAATTCAATACTGTTATAGATTCTGAAATCGGTCAATTTACACGATTAAATTAATCATACTATAATAATCGGTACAATTAATCTGAAAACAGGTACCATTCACATTATTCAGAAAAAAATTCTGAAATAACACTCCACAACAAAAATATTACTCATATTAACCTCAAATCAAAACTAATTCCTAAAATAACACTTCCGGGAGAAATCGTTTCTTCAAAAGACGATTTCACAAATTGTTGAAATTGAAATCGTCTTTTGAAAAGACGACTTCACTTATTACCCAACACTTAACAAAATTCTAAGTATTGAAACGTTGCGATGGTTTAGCTTAACTCAGGGAGAAATCGTCTTTTGAAAAGACGATTTCTCAGTTTCTCATAAATAAGTGAAATCGTCTTTTGAAGAGACGATTTCAGCTTCTACAATTAATGAAATCGTCTTTTGAAGAGACGATTTCTCCCGGAGTGTTATTTTAGGAATTAGTTTTGGTTGGGGTTAATATAAGTAATATTTTTGTTGTGAAGTGTTATTTTGGACTTTTTTTCACATTATTCATATCAAATACCGCGGTTTGGGAACTATTTGGACAGCCGAGATTATACGCCCTACGTCGGAAAAAATAGCTAGGGATCAGGGAAAGGACAGTGGGGGTGACCACACTATAGAGCATCCAGTGACGCCTCTTCATCTACTCCTCCGCCCTCCGCGTATCTCCATTCACACCTCTAGACGTCGTTGCAGTACGAATCACCTTTCCTTTTCGTCGACAAGCAGAACCTCTGCAATAACAATCCCCACCACAATCGGCCGCCCCCTAGTTCCCTTCTCCCCGTTTTGTTTTCTAAAACCCGTTTCCAGTTGACGATTAGGGTTTTTACGGATGTAAAATTTTCTTCTCTGGCATTTTTATGGTCTGTGTAGTCTGCATCACTCGCGTCGGGATTTGATTAATGGGGACCTGTGAAGATGTACGCCCAGACATCACTTTGGATAAAGAGATTAGCTCGGGTGCAAGTGATCTTGGCAATGGAGCTCATCCTCACCATGATCTTGTCTGTAAGGATGGCGATGGCTGCATCGATGCTGAAAATCATGCTGTCCATGCCAATCCTGCTGGTGGGGATCAAAACCATTGTTCTTCTCCCGAGCAAGCTCTCACGAAGAAGCTTGAAAATACGCACTTAGTAGGAGAAGAAGTAAGAGTAGAGGTGGTGGAGGAGGAAAGAGGAGAGGCCGAGGGAGCCAATTTGGTAATTGAAGCTGGAGAGGAAAACGCTAGAGTAGGAGATGACATAGAAGGGAAAGGAGAAGGAAAAATTGTGAATCCTTCCATGGAATGGGATGAGAAAAAGGATGTGGAAGAAGAGGATAGGTTAGACTGGCAGGAAAATGGAAATGGACCTTTTCGATTTCCTCTGCGTCCGGGTGCTGAAGATTGCTCCTTCTACATGAAAACCGGATCTTGCAAATTTGGTTTCAATTGCAAGTTTAATCACCCTGAGAATAGGGAGAAGCACGAGGTGAATATCTTTTTTTTTTCTGGTTTCCTTAATGTCAATTTTGGTTTATTTGGGGTTCTGTTCGTGCTGTGTTGCGATGCTTAGTTGAAACGTAAATGGTTTCCGCTTTCTCACTATTTCTTGTCCGTGAATTCAGGCTTACGCTGAACATGGCCAGGAGTTTGAACTGCAGGGGTTGTCGGGTGATCTTGGGAAGATTGAGTGCAAGGTTTGATCATATCATCTAAGGATGATACACCTAGTATTACTTATGTAGAAACGGCCCTTCCCTTTTTAAAAATGTTTCGTAGTTCTACCTTACAATTGATGATTTGGATTTTGGTTTGTTACTGTTTCTGTCCAGTACTGTGTTTGAGCAAAGTATAGCCTCTTTCCCTTTTTAGATGTTTTAATGTTCTACACTACACGTGATCCTTTGATTTTCTGTTTCTTACCTCTTTGGTCCAGTTATGTGTTTGAGCAAATATAACCTCTTCCCTTTTTTTCCCTTTGGTCAAATCGTATATGCGCTTTAGCTAGGCAAATCATGCCATTCTCACTTAACTCACAGCCTGATTGTACTTGTGGACCATGGTGTGTGATGATTTAGGGAGAGCATTCTATCACATAACGTCAATTATGATATCTACTGCAAGTTGCTCTTTCAAGTAGAGTATGGCTTAGATTAGAAAGTATACTGTGCAATTTTCGCCTTTATCCTAGAATTTCTAATGTGATCATTGCGGGCCAACATAGTCATAAACTGCAAAATGATATGTGATGTTCGTCCTTTCATGATAGGTTTAACTTGCCTAGTTTTTTTGGAGTCCGCACCTTGTTGATTTCTTTGGAGTCTTTAGTTACTTGAGATCTGCCACATTCCTGATCAATGCTGGTTTTATTACCCACGACTAGTTATGAAGTGAGGGTGAATTTTACTCCTCTCAGCAGATATGACAATATTTAATGTCATATAATTACAAAATCATTCTATTAATCAGTAGATATGCTTTCTCATAATTAATTTGATGAGTTATGTTGATACTCTCCATGTATTCTGGTTGCAAATTTTCCAGTTCTACCTTTCACCAAGTGGATGCAAGTATGGTGATGCATGTCGATACAGCCACTCCCGAGAGAAAATTGATGGAGACCAAACAGAGCTTAATTTTCTCGGTTTGCCTTTGCGTCCAGTAAGATTCATTTCTGTAAATTTTGGTTCTCATTCTAGTGCCTTGAATTTGCTAGAGCTAAACTATATGTTCTTCAAAAATGAGGATGTTTAATTCACAGTTTCATTTTTCGTACATACAGAGCGCGAAAGAATGTCAATTTTACATGCGAAATGGTTCATGTGGGTATGGTGCCAATTGTCGTTTTAATCACCCTGACCCAACTGCTACTATTGAAGACTCTAAGAGTGCATTGTACAATGGTCTGCCTAGTAGAGATAATACAGTGATTTCAGCAGGTAATAGTAGTCAAATGGTGCCTATGTCTGCGCCTAGGCAGGTGATGGCTCATTCCTCGAGCTCTGAGAATTTTCCATCTCAAATGCCGTGGGTGAATCCTATTTCTCAGGGGGTTCCACCAATTTCTGGATGGAATCAGTATCAGGTAGCTGGGATACTTGACTCAGTTTGATTCAACTAACTTTCTTGTATTTCAAATTTATTATTATTCGTCTGTATAAAATTTGTTGCATGTATAGTCCATGGACATTGGCGTAAGATTTTACATACTTGTGTGATTTGGAATTGTGCAGGATTTGCGTGTTTATGGTATTCTTGAGGAAACCTCTTAGTTATCTGATAACATGTCATGACATGATTTGTTTATAATTGTGCTAATTTTGAAATAGGTCCACATGAGTAGTGAGAATTAAGTGATATTTTTAGCTTCTTCCTTCTTTTTCTCTATCCTAAATGCAGTTCTCTGTCTTTTAATTTTGGTTCTTTCTCATACAGATGCCCCTTAACATGCCAAACAACACTATGAGTACTCAGCCTAATCAAGTTATGACCGATTCTTTCAAGAAAACAAATTCTTTTGGGAGGCAGCTCGAGATTCCAACCGGGGAAGAGTTCCCTGAACGACCTGGTGTACCAGAGTGTGATTACTTTATGAAAACTGGGACCTGCAAGTTTCGATCTCAATGTAGATATCACCATCCCAAATCCAGACTTCTACAGAATGCTCCAAATGGCCTAAATCATAGTGTGATGAAGGGACCTTCTGTAATGTTACCACATCAGCACTTCCAACCACAGACTGTTCATGAGGTGGAATATCCTGAACGACCGGGTGAGCCTGAGTGCTCCTTTTTCATGAGAAACGGAGATTGTAAATACAAGTCCCAGTGCAGGTATCACCATCCGAAAAACCAGATCCCAAAATCCACAATGCCTGCAGCTGCTCCTGTCATGAATGGCTGGTCTTCTGGGGTGGTAATAATTTGTTTCAGTTTACAGATCTAACTATATCAACTTGTATTGATATACCAAAGAATGAAATTGGTAGAGTAATGAATGTATGGGGAAGGTTCAGGCATAGATCCTGCACGAAGAAAAAAATTCGATTCTAGGATCTACCATTGCTAAATCATGCAAAACATTTGAGTAACTTGTGAAATTTCATTCTAAAATTACTCATTTAGGTTTTGAATTAAAAGCTGTTGCTTGGCTGTCTCTGCTGTTCTTTATTTCCATAGGCCCAAACTTTGCCGTCTGAACCCAAGAGGCCTTTCCAATCATACCCGAACTATCTGAACCAGAAGCCAAAGAGTAGTTTCAACTTCAAGCAGCATCAGCAACCTGGTAGAGTAGTTGATGAATTCCCTGAGCGGCCTGGTGAACCTGAGTGTGATTACTTTATGAAAACTGGGAACTGTAAGTATGGGCCGAATTGTAGATATCACCATCCCAAAGGTGACACAAAAGGAGGAGTAGGAGGAGGTGTATCAGCTTCTGCAGTTCCTAAATGTGAGCTCAATGAGAAGGGTCTCCCTCTTAGACCTGTAAGTGCTCTTCTTTATTAGAATAATCTTGGCTGTGTCTTGTCTGCCTCTGCCTCCGCCTCCCAAATGATCTGTAGATTATTAGGGAATCTTTTGTTTCATTTGATCGAAACATGACTTATGGTTCATTCTCTTGCTGATTTGTACAGGGTGCTAAAACATGTCGAAACTATGAGCAACTAGGTATCTGCAAATACGGACCACGTTGTCTGTTTGATCATCCCGCAGGCTATGGATTGTCAGTTGACAGTGGTGGCTCTATCCCTATCTCTGACCACCTCCACTCTCCTGTCCCCGAGTCACCAACAAACAACAATGATGACTGGGGCGATGGCTGGGTGTAATTCATACAAGGTAGAAGAAAACTGAAGCTTAAGACACTCAGTGGGAAGGGATTTTTTTTGGGAATTGTGGATAGGCAAATGCCCATTTTTACCCCTTGAATTTACTCTGACAAGCGGGTTGGTTGATAAACTACTACTCTTTTTAGTCTGTGTTAATTGCGTTTTTTTATGGTCCTTGGCATTGGAATAACTGGTCTGAAATCAAGCTGAACTAACATTCCTGAAACACTTTTTTATGTTTTGGTAAGATGGGGGTGTTGCTGATGTCTTTTTATGTCGACCCAAGTGAAAGACTTGTTTGTCGATAATGACATATATTGAGATTATAGAGTTAAAAACGTTTCTCTGATCTATCCTTGTGTGTGTGATTTATGAGTATACTGTTTATCTGCTCTTTAGTTAGGGGAATCGGAATGATTCTGGAGCTTTGGTAATTTGCCCTTAAGCAGATGTCATCTATATCCATATCTTAAGGGAGGGAGGGGGAGGGGTGGGGTTGACTAGTGTACCATGCCAAAGTTGTTCATTTGGACCGGAGAAGATTACAAGAGCACATAACGGAGGAGGATGAGAAGAGCAGAATCAAAATTTGCATTTTCTGATATAATTATGAAAATCCTCACTTTGAGATGATGAATACAGGTATATTACATCAAATAGAACAGGGCATTTTGTGCTCATCGTCTGCTTGCTTCAAGCTCCATAAGCGCAGCACCACCACTTCTGCAACAAATTGACGAAGAACATTGTATAAGGTCAACAGTCTGTTCGCAAACATTAGAGGTCTCTACTAGTCTAGTATTGGGTACTTAGTAAAGTCAATTTGTAGTAATAAGTATTGATTGATCAATCATACCGATGGCTTGTGTTGCTTCTTGGGGTTGTCTTTCTGGTGGTAGTTGGTATGTGGAGCAGGCACCTCGCCACCACCACCGCTGCAAGCTGTCCCGCTGCTCTTCTTCTGATCCCTTGCCTTGTTGAAAATTACTGTGAATCCTTCAGCTGAGGCCGGGTTGTTCACATCCCATTCCCCGAATTTGGGCAATGGTCTACCGCCGGCTGCCTGTTCATCATGACCATAGTCAAATGATTATAAATAAGTTATTGTTCATCTGATATGTATATATCATGCAACTGAGTTTCAACATGACCAATTGCAGTGATTAGATTTGGATGAATCATACCATACAGAAATCACCCAAAAGGACTGGCTAGCTCTGAAGCTGCTGCTGGATTCCACCTAAAAATTAAGAAAAGATGAACGGCAGGCAGAAGGAAAAAGAGAGATACCCAGAGCTAGCAAAATAAGGGAGAAAGAAACTATTCGAGACGATAACAAACATCCACACAAGTATATATAAAGAGCCGCGTCATAAATGTACACGATACGCACACGGAATAATGGTGCAAAGTCTTATGGTGTAATGCCATGCACGTCTCTTTACAGCTTCGACAAGAAGGCAACAGTCGGTTTCTCTTTCTTGAGTGAGTTGTATATGATGTGATAGAGTGTATAGTCTAGCCCAGCTGTCTTACAAAAGAAATCATCGTATGCGTCATATCACTCTGTCAAACTTAATGCCACTGGCCTGCAGCCAACTCTCGCTTGGACAGCCAATCGAATGACTTGAATGAAGAGGTTGGAAGAGGACAAATCATTGAGGCGCCATTCTTTTCTAATTTAAGAAATAATGGTACATTAAAAAAAGGGAAAAGAAATAAAATAAAAACAGAACGAAAAAAAAATTGATCAGGCAAAGTAATTTCCATAATCCCACAAAACAATAAGGTCTCGTCCAATTAGCATTGTCAGCTGCGGCGGGAAGAATTGTATGTTGTCCGGTTATTCTTCTTTTACCAATAAAAATTTTTGTATGAACTTTTTATGAATAAGGTTCACAATATTCATTATATAGTTTGTCTTCTCAACATAAATTTAAGGGAAAATTCACGATATACCCCTGTTTTCTTTCGTAATTCACAATATATCCCTGTGATTTTAGTAATTTAACTTTAAACATGCTTAAATGTTGTCCAAAATTGATGAAATTTTATATGGACGATGCTAAAGTGTTATATTTTGGTCCAATATCAAATTTGAAGCTTTTTAAGCTCACATGAACATATCTCTTATGCTTCAGAAGTAAATCAAAGACAAAACACTACAAGAAGATCGACATATCTATGCAGACTCACACATCCTCATAATCAACTAGCACACGCAAGAATATAACTCATTAATGTGCAAAAGAACAAGATAAGTTAAGGGCTATTTATTAGAACGATTACATAGCCATAATGAAGTCTAAACGAGCATTTATGACATTAATGAGCCAAACAAGATCAGACAATGAGTACACAAGTTGTGTTCAACCAATCGAGAGAGCTGCCGCCGATGTGTTCAATCACAAGGTGACATGTGTTCTAACGTCTCCAGATCAAGTTGAAGCCTTTCTACAAATCTAGTGTGGTTTTTATGTGAAAGGTCAAAGCTGTAGTCGACTCCTAGAGTCTAGGATTTTATAGGACGGTAGTTATATCTTAACTAACCATATATATACTTGCATTTATGTCATATGTAAACAAGTCTGTACTAGAGAGAAAAAGATAGAGATTATCTGAGTAAGTGTGAATCAGACTTAAGTGTGTTAAAAGTTGGAAAGTTGGTGAGCTGGTTAGGACTGGAGTTGTGTGACAACACTTGTATTTGATAGACTAATCAGTCGGGGAGCGGTTGGGGAACCGTAGGCTGGCTGTCAGGAGAGGGTAGAGGACTTTGGGATGCTGTCCTAAATTGTCTGGAGTCCGTGTGTGGGGCGAGGAAGATTAAGTGAATTTCTGTTTGTAAATTCTCAATGGGAATGAAGTTTCCAGTTTAAGTTTATCTCGTGTCTTTCCTAAACTATCCAATAGTTTATTTGAGTCAACGATACGCCCACGATCGATCGGGGACGCATAGGGAGCGATAGCGAGTTTCAACTTCATTAGCTTAGTTTATGTCCCATCTCTTTCTTTTGCTTAGTCTTTTTCTTCTTTTTCTTTGTAGTGACTGGAACAAAAAGGGAAGGCTGGAGCATTAGTCAGCCGAGAAGACATGGAAAGATGGAGGGAAAGTGAAGTAAAGTACAAGGTTTTCTTCTTATTTTTATGCCTTAGACTTGTACTTGTTTATCTTCCTCATATATTTTGTTCCCTCTTTCATACATAGTCATCCGGCCATACAAGACTTTGGAAGGATATTTTGAATTTTTTTAAAGCTTAATATTAAGACATTAAGTTGTACACTTGTGACTTTATTTATGGGTCAAGTTGTGACTTATGGTGTTTCTTGTTTTAATGTATGTATATGAGTGTCTATTGCACTTTTAATTTGTTTTGCCTATATCAATAGTTTATATAGTTTATTGAGTGATATTTGTGATATTGAATACATGTACTAACATGTTACATGTAGTATTAATATTAGGAGTTGATTTCCCCTTAAAAATATTCTCTCTTTGATTAGAGATTTAATGTATGGTTTAATGTCCATTTTAGACTATATATTGTTGTAATAATATATATAACAATTATTGCTCATGATTTAAATTAACCCTTATTAATTAAGGTAATAAATATTTGGGATATTTCATTGACCCTGTGAGGATGAGACTTGTTCGCATGTTTTATTAAAGAAAATATTGGGGCAATCGATCGTTCCAATCGATGCCATGAACTCTAGCTCAGATTGTCTTAAGGAAAATACTAGGGGCAATTGGTGGTTCCAACAATTGCCATGACAACACCAATTGAAACCCAAAGCCTAAGCACCACCACCACACAGGCCACATAAGCCCTTACCTCCACATCACGCCACACAGGCCCATATAAGCCCTTACCTCCACATCATACCTCACAGGCATACATAAGCCCTAACCTCCACAAAAACACTCTCAGGCCCATCATCAGCCCTACCTCCACCACAACATCAGGCCTGTCTTAATTTCTGAATACCAGCAAAAGCTTTTAGCACCACAAGAAAACACCACACACTTCCACCAGCGGCATGTTCATCTTCTAAGAAACGAATTGCAGATCTAAATATTTAGTCGGGAAATGATAATTTCACTTTCCTTCTTCAATCAACAAAATTTCCTTCAAAGATTGCCATGTTTGGCACCCATCTTCTTAAAAAAACAGTTCCTTGTTTTGTGCAAGTTTTCGTACAAACACTTTGGTTGCAAATTCACCTCAACATTGCCATGTTTGGCACATTTTCCAATGATTTCTTGTTGTCGACTAGTTTCCTATATACACTTTGACTGCATTTTGACATTTCCGCAAAATTCACCTCAACACTGCCATGTTTGACACATTTTCCAACGGTTTCTTGTTTTGAACAAGTTTCCTACATACACTTTGATTGTATTTTGACATGCACCTTATTGATGCCACATTTGGCACCTTCATAATCAACTTTTATCATGATCATTTGCATAAGAATTTACCTTGCATCTATCCGTACGAGACTCCTCATCATAGACCCGAGATACAGATTCTCACGCGAAGATACATATTCTAGCCTGAAGATTCAGATTCTTCAGAGATATAAATTCTCACCAGAGTAGCAGAACTCACCAGTAGCAAAACTCACTAGAGCAGCATAACTCACCCGAGTAGAAGAACTCGCCCGAGTAGAAGAACTCATCTGAGTAGAAGAACTCACCGAGTAGAAGAACTCACCAGAGTAGCAGAACTCACCAGAGTAGAGAACTCACCGAGTAGCAGAACTCACCAGAGTAGCGAACTCACGAGTAGAAGAACTCACCCAGTAGAAAGAACTCACCAAGTAGAAAAACTCACCGAGTAGAAGAACTCACCTGAGTAGAAGAACTCTTCCAAGTAAAAGAACTCCCGAGTAGAAGAACTCATGAGTAGACGAATTCACCCAAGTAAATGAACTCACCTGAGTAGAAGAACTCAACCCTAGACCACCTTTCAATCATTTAGGTAGTAGGCACGTTAGAATAGCTCAACAACATCTTTTTCCTAGGTAGTCAGCGCCTTAGAACTGCTCGACAACGTTTCTCCTTTTCCATTTAGGTAGTCAACGCCTTAGAATAGCTTGAAATCATTTTCATCCTTTTAGGTAGTCAACGACTTATAATAGCTTGACATCATTATCACCCCTTTAGGTAGTCAGCGCCTTAGAACAGCTCGAATATTTTATCATTTCAGGTAGTTAGCGCCTTCGAATAGCTCAGCAACTTCTCTTCTTATCGTTTTGGTAGTCAGCGCCTTATAATAGCTTGACACAATCCACCGGTTCTCAACGGCATACAGGGTTTCTTAGACCAAAAATTTTAGGGTATCACTCAAGCAAACTAGACTCTTCATATCCATTCTAGAGTCCAGTTGACGGGGGGAAATCTATTATACAAAATTTTGACCCCCCGGTGTAGGGTTACTGAGGCTTTAGTGTTGCAAGGGACACTTTGGTCAAATGATGAGGAATCCCGATTCGATCGGCGCGTTCTGGAGTGTTGGTGACAACTTAGTCATCTTCAGTGTAACACCCCAACTATAACTCCATACTTACTACTAATTGCAGCGGAAAATATAACATTAATCATTAACTAAACAGGGGCGGTGTTACACGCCGTTAGCCACCCACGTGGCTAACAAGGCTAATACATACACCATGTATCGGTCTGATGGACAAGATTACAGAGCACTTACACATCACAATTCTGTTCCATTTCTAACAAATCAAATACATTTACATTCTGATAGTACCAAGTATAATCATAACTCTAATCTAGTTCCATCAACATGTACCACCACGAGTGCACAGGCGCATCTCAGGTTCGCTATCCAAAATTAACCAAAAGAATTCCATCTACTCCATAGCTGATAAGTGTCTAAATGAGCATGATTTATAGGTGTATTTCATATATTATATTAACAATTTTCTTGCTCATTTCTCCACTTTTGTTAGTTTTCCTAAATTATGTTTTGTGTGGTACTTTACTTACTTTCACGATAATATTACCCACTTATATATTTTCTTAGATTTATGTATTAATATGAACTGTTACATTTTATGTGTCTAATGCAGAAAAATTACAATACACCCGTATATATATATATATATATATAAAAAATATCACGTTCACCACTTAAATGAATCACGTGTGACTTGTATCACGTACAGCACTTGCATCGTGATCATTTGGTGAATTCTATTCACGACCACGAGTTTTCAATTTTTCAGCACAACAACCGCCTAATATAATGAGGATGTGAGAGCATATGCAACCGCTTGCAAATGGGCGGACCTTTCAGACACAACCGCGAGGCGGACTAGAGAGGGGCTACCGCCCATGAAGGAGGCGGACGTGACAGAGAGTACCGCCTAAAAAGAGGCGGACAAGACACGGAAGACCGCGAGGCGGTCAAGACAGAGGGAACCGCCAAATAACAGGCGGACAACATACAGAGGACCGCCTCCCTAACAGGCGGACGAGACACATGGAACCGCTGGTTAATTAGCGGACAGCACAGAGGGGACCGCAAGTTATCAAGCGGCCGTGTATAAATGGTCTTCGTCTGCAATTTGCCTGACCGACGGTCTGCAACTCGCCCAACTCGCTACCTTATCTATCTACTGCGTACGCTCTGTCCCCTGCAATCAATGCTTCAATCAGTGGGGCAATCAACGAGCTCCTCATGCGTCCCTTATCTGCTTCCTTCTTCTTCTCCTTCCTTCTAAAAACCCACGACCTCTGCTCAATTATACACAATTCCATCCACGACCCAACTTACACACAGCATCTCATTTCTCTTCTCCCGCTTCTCCATTTTATTTATTTACAGTCCACAATTCACCTTAGCCTTCGTACATAAAATAGCAGAGCGAGACGGAGTGATTACGGATGATTTCTATCATTCTTGTTCTTTATCTATTTAATATGTTAGGCTAGTTACGTTTACTTGGAATATTATATGTTTGTATTAATTATGCTATATTTTTACTGGTTTATTTATATACAGTTGTTACGTTTTAAAAGTCATCTCGCCTTTTAATAGATCTCGCGAATTTATTAAACTGCTTTTCTAAGTCTATTTGATCAGACCGGTGATAATAGACAGGTTGATTAAGGCGTAAAACTGGAGGAAACTTGATTATGATTTAATAAGTTAGTATTCAGTTGCAAATGTAATTCCTCAATACTCCTCTGCCGTTCGCAGGCTTTTGCTTGAACCTTGATTAGAACCTTGCATTACAGGTGAACGAGTTCTTATGAGGCTATGATTAGTCCTTAAGAATTACAGGAACCTTGCCAAATTATTAAACCAGTAGAAATAGCTTGATTATGCAGATCATATAACCTGACCCAGAGTTCCATTTATTTATCTGTAACTTAGTTTATTTTATCTTTTCTTTTTATTTATTTACAAGTCAATTAATCCCCCCTCCTGTGACACGCTTAGGTACTTTATATGTATATTAGTCCCACGGTTCGACATCCGGTTTGCTTACATTTTCACTATACTACTGCGACCGGGATTTATTTGCAGCCCGACGTTTATTTTTGGGTTTTTAATTTCTTTCTTTTATGTTAATTACACCCGTTCTAACCACTCACTATATAACGTCGCAAAATGGCGCCGTTGCCGGGGACTAGTTTATTCTAGTCCCTAAGCCCCGGATTATTCACTTGTAATTAGAATATTTTGTCTATATTTTTTTTGTGTTTAATTTTCTTTTATATTTTGTTTATATTATTATTATGTTTGTTTCTAATCCTTTTATTTTCTAATCTGTTTCAGTAGTTTGTTTATACAGAAAAAACACAAAAAAAAATATATCTGTACGTGGCAAATGGAAGAAGCGTTTGAATTTTGGCAGGATTATATGCTCCGAATGTGGGGGAGCTCATGATTTTGAGGATTGTTCATAGTCCAAGAGCAACTCTGGTTAGAAGATCAACCAGACTACCTGGAGAGAATCGCTCAACTACTAGAGCAATCAATGAGCGAAACAATTCAAGAGGTAGAACACCCCACTACAGACGAGCCATTCATAAAGACTCCTCCCTCAAAATCAATTACCACTATTTTCCATCCTTCTCTATAATATACCCAGACAATGAGGATATTTACATCCTCGAAAAGAAGAGAAGGAATTGCCATCACCTCCCGCCAAATTACAAACAAAACGCCACTATCACCTTTGAAGAATCTTTCTCTGAAGATGATTTAATCAGCGTTCTTTCTACGAGCCTCACCTACAAGAGGAGGATATTTTACATCCTCCAATTTGAGGAAGAAAAATCATCACGCCGGTTCTTCTGTTAGAACTACGTCCCGGCAATACCTCCTCAAACACCAGATTTTGTGGAGTATTAATTTTATTTTATTTATGCCGAGGTAACGTTTTGTTTTGATCCAGGATAACGAAGCAGGCGTCTAGCCAAAGACGTTAAATAAGGGCAGCTTCCGGGAGGCAACCCGGTTGTACTTTTATTTTATTTTGCTTTTATGCTCTTTAATTTTCAGGTTCTCTTAAAATTTTATTTTTGCTAATTTTAACCCCGTTTTAGTATGGTTGCTTCTAGTGTCTTATGCAGTGCATCTCCATGTGGACACCGCAACCAAGCTACGCTATTGAGGCTGAAGCTCAAGTGTGGGGGAACTCCTTTAACAAATAGCAAAAATAAAATCAGGGGAGTACCAGTTCTTTAATTATGCTTTTAAATAAATAAAAAACGCAGAGGAGCGTTTATGTGCTTAAATGTTTATTTGTGGTCTTTGTGTTATCTCTGTTTTGTCTATTTAACCGAAAAGGTTTCTAAAAACCTTCCCTTGTTTTTCTGGTGAACAATGAGGACATTGTTCAATTTAAGTATGGGGGAGTGTGCCCTTTTCGGTGACATTTTGTGCTTAAATGTTTAATCTCTCTGCTTATCTTGCGTTTGTCCAATTCAAATATTATGGACCCTTTATATGTGGGTTGTTCTCTTTAAAAATAAATACTATTATGAATTGTAGGATAAATTGTACAAAATTTTAAAATTTTTTGATTACTTTTGAGGAGCATTTTATATGGGTGTGGTGACCAAATAATCTGCAAATGGTTGGATTTTATTGCTCAGGGTTTCTTTCTGTCTTCTCTCTTAGGGATTGCTAAGGGGTACTTCTCTGTAAAAAAAAAAGAGAGCAGAAAAATAAATAAGGGACTAGCGAGACACCATTGGTAAACAACAAAGAGAGTTGAGTGTTCTTAAATACAAAGGCGTTATGCCTATACTTTTCTCATCTTATGCAAAAGTGAAACAAATGCATAAATCTATTTTTCCTTTTGTTTTCTCCTCAAATGCCCATTCTTGAGAGAAGTTGGTCATGGTAAAAGTTCTCGGAGTCACCTAAACAAAAGAAACATTGAAGTACCCTAGATCATACCCCGAAACTCTATATTTTATTTTTACCCTGAGCACATCTATGCCACAGCAGTTGATTTTTCACACTCCTCAATTAAGTTAAAAAGATCATGTTTATCCTACCCTTCATAATATATGAGTTAGTATTAAGCATTCCTACTTGGGTACATAGTTTGCTTGAGGACAAGCAAAAAGATAAGTGTGGGGGTGTGATAAGTGTCTAAATGAGCATGATTTATAGGTGTATTTCATATATTATATTAACACTTTCTTGCTCATTTCTCCACTTTGTTAGTTTTCCTCTAAATTATGTTTTTGTGTACTTACTTACTTTCACGATAATATTGCCCACTTATTATATTTTCTTAGATTTATGTATAATATGAACTTACATTTATGTGTCTAATGCAGAAAAAAGAAAAAATTACAATACACCCGTATATATATTACTTAAAAATAATCACGTTCACCATTAAATGAATCACGTGGGACTTGTATCACGTACAGCACTTGCATCGTGATCATTTGGATGAATTCTATCACGACCACGAGTTTCAATTTTATCAGCAACACCGCCTAATATAATGAGGATGTGAGAGCATATACAACCGCTTTGCAATGGGCGGGACCTTTCAGACAAACCGCGAGGCGGACTAGAGAGGGGCTACCGCCCATGAAGGGGCGGGACGTGACAGAGAGTACCGCCTAAAAGAGGGGGACAAGACACGGAAGACCGCGAGGCGGTCAAGACAGAGGGAACCGCCAAATAACAGGCGGACAACATACAGAGGACGCCTCCCTAACAGGCGGACGAGACACATGGAACCGATGGTTAATTAGCGGACAGCACAGAGGGGACCGCAAGTTATCAAGCGGTCGTGTATAAATGTTCCGAAGCTTATCTTCTTCGCCCGTCTTCGTCTTCGTCTGCAATTGCCTGACCGACGGTCTGCAACTCGCCCAACTCGCTTACCTTATCATCTAATGCGTACGCTCTGTCCCCTGCAATCAATGCTCAATCAGTGGGCAATCAAGAGCTCCTCATGCGTCCCTTATCTGCTTCCTTCTTCTCTCCTTCCTCTATAAAAACCCACGACCTCTGCTCAATTATCACACAATTCCACCACGACCCAACACTACACACACGCTCCATCTCATTCTCTTCTCCCGCATTCCCATGTATTTATTTCTACATTCCACAATTCACCTAGCCCTTCGTACATAAATAGCAGAGTGAGACGGAGTGATTAACGGATGATTTCTATCATTCTTGTTTCTCTTTATCTATTTAAATGTTAGGCTAGTTTACGTTACTCTGGGAATAGTTATTATGTTTGTATTAATATGCTATATTTTTACTGGTTTTATTTATATACAGTTGTACGTTTTAAAAGTCATCTCGCCTTTTTAATAGATCTCGCGAATTTTTAAACTGCTTTTCTAAGTCTATTTTGATCAGACCAGGTGATAAATGACAGGTTGATTAAGGCGTAAAAATGGAGGAAACTGATTATGATTAATAAGTTAGTATTCAGTGCAAATGTAATTCCTCAATACTCCTTGCCGTTCGCAGGCTTTTGCTTGAACCTTGATTAGAACTTGCATTACGGTGAGAGTTCTTATGAGGCTATGACTTAGTCCTAAGAAAATTACAGGAACCTTGCCAAATTATTAAACCAGTAGAAATAGCTTGATTATGCAGATCATATTAACCTGACCCGAGTTCCATTTATTATCTGTTAACTTAGTTTATTTTATCTTTTTTTTATTTTTTTTACAAGTCAATTAATCCCCCCTCTTGTGACACGCTTAGGTACTATTATATGTATATTAGTCCCACGGTTCGACATCCGGTTGCTTACATTTTCACTATACTACTGCGACCGGATTTATTTGCAGCCCGCGTTATTTTTGGGTTTTAATTTCTTTCTTTTATGTTAATTACACCTGTTCTAACCACTCACTATATAACGTCTGCAATAGCTAAGCGACTCCGCTTCTTCGATCCTCATCCTGAAATAAAACGGAGTTCCCTGAAGGGCTTAACAACCTATGGCTGGTATGATTAACGTGCAACCCATTGGCTAACGGGCCGCACACTACTAATTCTCATAATGAACATGAGATTCATTTTTAAAAATCAACATACATTACATAGCAGTGTTATTTGCATAATCATAACAATACACAACACATAACAACAGTACAATCAACATAACAACATACATATGGGTAACACAACCAATACAGTCAACACATTAATGTTTGTTAGATTATGTTACTGTGTACTTTAGCCCGTGAGATTTTTCCCTCAATGGAGTTTCATTATTATAGTAACCACTTATTCGTTTCGTCGGATTACACTTAACTACTTTCCACCATAAAAACATAAAGTTGATTTCATGGGTTAACTTACCCGAACATAATAACATATATTACACTTTAACATACGCACCACATAACATAGGAGCAAGTCACGTGAGGACTCGGTCAGAAATAAGTTAGTCACTTAATAGAGCCTAGAGAATATCTTCGTTCTCATGTCGGGCCCATTACATATCACATCACCGTTCTTCTTAGAGAACGTATACTTTACTTAAGATGTGTCTTATATAATATAAATCTGAACACACTGTACATAATTACTTTACTTAGATGTGTCGGATATAATATAGGTCCGAACACACCGTACACATATCCCCCTAACCCCGATCATAAGTCAAGGCAGGAGAGCCATTTATGAGGCTCGTGGGAGATTGAATTCCAAGAAGGAAAACAACCAAACAAAGAGGGAGTTGAATCAATATGGATACCAACTCCCAAACAAACGCGCGCGATCGGGACTCCCATATTCCTCACCCCTATAATATATATTAGTTAGAAGTTCCTTATGGAACTATCACATCACGACACCATATGGTGTTACAAACTTAATTAAACACACAAGGGAGGTAACATTGATATGTACACATAACAATCCACACATGGCACAAGAATAGCTGTAGTTAGACGTTCCTGTAAGTTGGGACGTTAAAGCCGAATACCATTCTCTTATGTGATCCTACCATTGGTTAACTAACGGGGTTAGCACGTATTCGAGGTTAGACGGTATTGGAATAAGCGCACCACATTAAAACAATAACTATAAACTCATTTCATGCTTTAATCTTATAAGGTCATAAACACTCAGAAAAACACACAACACACAAGCCGGTGTAAACCGGTAGCAAGAAAATCATACCTGTCACCTTAATGATGGCTAGCCTAACGTGATGATCTCTTAATCCCGGCTGCCATTTCGACTAGTTCTCGTTCCTATAATTCATTGAGTCGAATGGTTAATTCCTTATTAACTTCGACTACTTATTATTACCCACAACATTTGTCGTCTCGTATATTTCATTAACCTCTCAATTATCACTCATCTTATCTCAAGGTTCTTCATTAATTAACACTTGTGATTGAGAGTTCCTAATGTTATCCTTAACATTAAACTCATAACTCTAAACTTCACATCATGTCTCACACTTGAACATCCTTCTAATGACCATTAAATGTCATCTAACAAGTCCTTATTACCTTCTAATATCATTACCAATCAATTCCCCATCATCTAATGTCATTTATGCACTTATTAGAACATTTTGAGAGTGGTCCGGGACTTGGTCATGCTCTTAAGTCCCTGACCAATACAGTTTAATACTCTCGGGTGAAAATGGGCACTGGTCCGGGACCTTGTACCAGAGGTAAGTCCCAGACAAAAGACTAAAATGCACTCTCGACCTGTTTTATGGTGTGGTCCGGGACCTTGTCCTAGATCTAGGTCCCGGACCATGCTGTAGGTTTTTCAAAATGTCATTTTTACTTGTTATTCTACTACCTTTCTTTACTCCTTTCTTTCCCCAATCTTCACACATGTTTTCTAACATGTTTTAAGACTTTTATAACACTCTAAGAACCCCTAATTCATTGGATAAATTTATTACATAAAACTTTATTAGATTCACACAACTTCCCACTCTCAATTTTCCTTGAACTTGCATTTTGCTTCCTAGGTTCCTAGGAGGTATGTTTTGATCTCAACTCCACTCATTAAATTCATTCACAACTAATATATTATTAAAGTGCAGCTCACAATATTTTTATCTTACGTTTTACCCAACTACATATCTCTCCTTTCATCTTGTTTCAAAGTGATTATACACTCCATTTGACTTCTACAAATACCTAGTAATCCCCTAGGTTATTTGTACTCAAAATTGCACTTAAGGCACTTAAATTTCTATACAAATTTTGACATGGTTTCCCTACAATCTTAACATGCTCACAAGTGTTATTCATTACACCTAGAGCCATTCAACAATCAAACCCATTCTAGGCACTAATACACACATCAACTTCATCTCTTTAACAACAATAACATCAATATGCATTAACTTTAAGTGCTTGGCTCTTAGGCCCTTAAATAACATTAACTAAACACTGAATTTCATTCATAAATAAGCTATCACCTGCACTACACTCAATGCATTTAAAGCATTTATTTTGCACAAACACAAATACAATCCCAAAGGCATTACTCTAGATTAAGGTAAGCCTTTTACCTTGAGTTGTCTTCCAAGACTTTTCCTCCTCTTTACTTCTTGTTCAACAACCGGTTTTAAAATGGGGTATTTGCTAATCTAATGACCAAGTAAAATAGAATACTAGTGAGCATTAAGAAACTAATAAGGCTCTTGAATTAACACTTGTACTTAGAACATGATTTAAGCATTAGAAATGGAAGGAATTACCTTATAACTTCGAAATGAGGATTAGGAAATCAAAGATAGTTGTTCTCCAAAACCTCTTGAATACAAACAAGGCTATGATGAAGAACAAAAATGGGGTTTAAAATAGGGCAAAAACCGGTTACAAGAAAATGAAGGAGAAGATGATTTTTCTTGGTTTTCTTACCTTAGAAGAACAAGGGAGTTAATTAGCTTCAAGAATGAGTGGTTTTCTCTTCAAAATGAGGTACACCCACGGATTTTGAATTCAGCCTTTGAAGGTTTTGAAGGGTGAAAATTAATCTCCAAGGTGAGGGGAGTAATTTGGGTATTTATTTTTCAATTTGGAGCTTGTTTGATGGTGGAACAAGAAGAACAAGGTGGAGCTGGTTGGGGGTTTAACAAATCACCATGGGAGAAGGGATTTAGCAGAGAGAAGGTGCTGGTGGGGAAGAAAATCATAAAAAGAGAAGAATAGAGGAAAGAGAAATGTGAGAGAGGGAAATAAAGTAAGTTACTTTATGCTTTTTGTTCCTTTGTAAATAAAGTAGTGTATATGTGTATAGGAGAGGGGAAAAACGTGTGGGTTTCAAGAGAATCAGATTTTATTTTAAAATTTAGAGAGTATTTTACTCTTATTACAATTTAGACCCCATAAGTTTCCGTTTTTACACTATTCATAATCCGGGCCCGTTTTCCGGATTTTTCTCGTTTCATTAATTTTAATGGTCCTTAGACCTTCAATAGTGTTTTATTATAGTTATATGATAAAATATAGTTTTACGGGGTCATTTAACTGTTTGAAGTCACGTTTTCGGGTTTTCTCGAAAAACGTGCTTTAAGACTCCGTTAGCATTTTAATGCATTATTTGGATCCGTTTTCTTCGGGAATGAAGTACCCCAAACCTAAGTATGCTAAGTAAACATCAATTTATGATGTAATAATGCTAAAACATGCCTTATAAACATTGGTAGACAATTTAAACCAAGGAAAACACAAGAAAACGCCATAAGGGCAATTTAAGCAAAAATGTGCTCTAAGCTTGGAGTAACTTTTACTAGCACCCAAATATCATTATAAGACCTTATTAACATGCTAATGGACATGTTAAATCAATTACCAAAGAAAAACAAGCTCAAAAACGAGTTAAAACACAAAATGTGCTTTAAGACTCCTTAAAGCACCTTTTTGAGAAATTGTCTTAGAAATGGGTTTTGAGTGGATAAATGTCCATGATTACACCTTAATCAACATTTGTACTAATTAGTATCACATTAGGAAGTTTAAATCAATGAGAAGCCAAAATTTTCACAAATTTGTGCACTAATTGTGAATAGAACCAAATAGTGCCCAAATTAGCCTTTAGTCAACTCTACTTAATTAATTGGTAAACAAATACCAAAAGTATCTTATTAATGAAGGGGGGGGGACGGTTTTTTAGATGGTGAGTCACCATAAGGGCCAGCAAAGTAAGGAAAGAGGTGGGAAAGTGAGTAAATTCACTATTTGCTTTAAAATGACAAATATCTTAAGCTGGCCTACCTCTCTCCTCTCTTCTTCATTTCACTTTCTCCCCACCAATTTTTATTCTTATTCCCTGCTCCAAAACCGTGAGTTTCAGCCTCCATACCCCTCCACCTTCATTTGCTCACCAAATATACAATATTGCTCCAAATAAAAAACTAAGCTTAAATTATTCTTAGTTGGAGCAAGGCCTTCACTTCTATCTTTTAAAATCCTTCAAAGCTCAAGTTTGGTGCCATGAGAAAACTCCATTGATGGAGGAAAATCAAGTTTGAAGAGCTCTTTTGGTTCTCCATTCATCCAAGGTAATGAAAGTGAAAGAAAAATCAACTTTCCTTCATTTTTCTTCATGACCGAAAATTTCTTTCTCATGGGGGTTTTGTTTTACTCCTTGAACTAGCTTGTTTTGATCACCAAGGACTAGTGGAGGTCCTCTTTGATTCATACCCAAGTCTATCTTGAGACTTCAAAGTTAATCATCTACTTTTAAGCTTTAAAACACACATTTTAACCTAAGAATGAGTTCTATGAGTTTAGGCATATTTTTTAGTGCTCATTAGATTATTTGAATGTGAATTAGAACATTGGCAAGGGAATTAAAGTTCATTGCCGAAGGTCAAGCAGGAAAATCCAAGGAGGAAAGTGTGAAAAGCTTGGAAAAACAAGGTAATTGTTTTACCTAATGGTGGTTTAAGGTTTTAAGGGATGATGTTTAGATAAGTACTAATGTAGCTTAAAGCTTACATTATGTAATGGGTTATATAACCTAAGAAAAAGAATTTGAACAAACTTGTGAACTTATGACTAAGGAGCCAATGGACATGAGTTAGTAAGATAAGTATAAGGTGAATTATGAGAACACTTATATTGCTATGGGAGCATTGTTGTGTGTATTTGCAGGTTAAAAGCTATTATTGTGGAAATTCAGTGTTTAAGTTTAAGTCGTTTAAGGGCCTAAGAGCCATGTCATTTAAGAGCCTTAGTGCTATGCAATTTAAGATTATTGCACTATATTGAGTTTGTTATGAATGGGTTGATTTGGGTGAGAAAATAAGATGAGAAAGGATTTGATGTGTGTGAGATGATTGAATGAGAAAAACCATGCATATGGGCATGATAATATACTAGAGGAGCTATGGCGAAATTTGAGTAGAAAACAAAGTGTTTAAGTGGTGGTTATGAATTAATATGACCTAGGATTTACTAGAAACCATTAAAAGGAATTTGAGTGGAAATGAGTTAACAAAGGTGTTCTTGAGGATTGGAATGACCTAGAGTTGTCTAGGAGGAATTAGAGGATTGGTGGGTGTGTTAAAAACACCAAAGTCATGGTATGAGGAGTGTTGAGAGTTGTGCATAAATCTGTAAGAAATGATGTATAATACTTTGAGATGATTTAGGTATGAACTAGAGAATATAACAATGAGAATTTTGGGTAGCTTGTGTAAGTGGTGAAGATGCTAGTGGTGGATTAATAAGGTTATCGTTCGGGTGGTAATGAGTGGACTTGGGTGATGGAAGTGAAAATTGTAGGAGGATATTGTAAATTGTCAAGGAAAATGACTAGGAATGTATAAGGGTGTTTAACCATGAGAATGGTGAGTAAATTGAGTAAAGGAGATAGAAATGTCTAAGGAGGGTGTAGGATGGTCAAGGTGAATGAAGGACAAGGTTAGGGTTGTTAAGAGGATAGGAAGAAGAATAGTATGTTCAAGAGTTTAGGAGTGATGAGTAACAAATGAAAAGGAGAGAATTTGTGCATGGGATGCAAGATAACCTTGGAAAGTTTAGCAAAGGAAAGATGGACGAATAATGATGTTTGAGGAGTAGTTATATTGGTTGAAGGAAACACTTTGGTTAGTTGGAGTTTTAGACAAAATTTACATGTTGGAAGTGTAAGGAATTAAGAGTGTTAAGAGTTTAGTAAGAACTTGAATAATGATCAAGGAATTTGGAGGTGAATTGATCCATGAGTTAGGAGATTTTAAGTGCTAAAATGATGCTAGAACATGTGTGAATACATGGGGAAAGATTAGAAGAAGATTGGACAAAAGAACAAGTGGAGATGATGTTCAAAACTGTAAAATTTGACAGTTTAAAGTGTGCACAATCACGATATAATCCCTCACGTAGCAATAAATAAAAACGTCTCGCAGCGGTAAAACAATTAACTATTACAAACTCACTCGGGGTGTCACCGGCCATTACTCGCCCTAGCGAGCAACGTAGCCAAACTACATCCAACTTTCAAAATAAATAAACTGCTAACCCGAGCATGACAACGAGAAATTCCTATACATCACACTAAATCCATAAGTCACAAACATCGACAAGTGAGCATCTACCCAATCCTGAAAATACACAACCTTACCATAAGACCATACACCATCTCATTTCTATACAGCGTCTTCAATTACCCTGTTCCGCTCTTCAGCTCCGACAATGATCAACAACCTGAAATGGCGTAGTATCAGCGATAGACGCTGAGTATGCCGGGCCTGGACCCTAATGGTCACTTGTCATTTTAACCGTCTTATTATAGATCGGTTTCATGCTTTAACCTTTTTACAGTTATATTCAATACTGTAGTAAACATGCATAATAAATTTAACCATCCATCCAAATATCCAAACTTCAACCATCCATCCAAATATCCAAACATTCAACCATCCATCCAAATATCCAACATTCATTTAATATTCCACACAACATTTATATATCGAACGTATCGAGTATTAAAACAAATAATGTACCATGTACATTCGCCGTAGCGTTCAGTTTTCATATTTCATTTACCTTAGCCTTGTAGGCTCCACCCAACCATCAACACACCTTAAAATATCCACAAGTATAACCAATGAACAACAAGCGAAACAACGAGTACAATAAACATATTAAGTCTCGTCCATGATATTGTTCGCCACTGTATAAGTTTCAATTGTTTTAGTTTTTCTTATACCTAGTGACAATGTCTCGTTAAAACGACACGTCTCTAGTTACCCATATATTATGGCGGGTCACCCACGGCAGTAGCCACTCCAACGGTAGAGTCTCCGACCAACGAGCCATTCTAGCTCACGGGAATTTTCTTGATACTTACGGACCCGTACGCGCATCCTGGTATCGTTTTTGTGATCACAGCGCGCACCAAGAGCCACATCCTCTTGGCTTTTCCTTCCATTATTAATTTTTTTTAATTATACCATCGCATCGCATCGCATTACCAAATTTTCTAAACAGCAGACTAAGGTCATTAGTCCAATCCAGAGTTTGTAAACTCGGGATCCAGTGTAGATACGAGAGCGGCGTATAGAAAAGGCCAATGCTCCTACAAAAGTCTCAGATAATATGTATGTGTTTTATCATAGTGCTACAACGTTTTACTTACTTCCTTATTTTTCATATAAGATAGCACCATAGCCGCTAGTTCGTTTATAATATAGGGTTCATATATACGAACCAATACTGTTAACTCAACAACAGTAAATATAAGCAGCTATAAATATACAATTAACACATTCAGGCAAACAATCTTATCACAGATCACACAGAAGCCTGAATTGAGGAAGCCCTCAAAGACAACCAGAGACATATAACAACACACAAGTTATATCAACCAAATCCGAGCCCAAGGAGCAACCTTAGGACAACTCGGCAAACCCCTATACATACCGTTCACCCTGACAGTATTACGGTGGAGTATGAATCAGCAAGATCCTACGCTCCGTGTAGTCCGCTAGCTCGTCAAGCGTCCTTGTCAGAGTATACTCTAAACGGTAATACAAACTATAAGTCAGTCTCCATGACTAACCACATCCGGTATTTCCGAATAATAAGTAACCCCGACAATTCACCCCTGTTTTCTACAATTGTTGTTACGGGTTTCTCTAAAACAGTCGGTGTTGTTACTTAAAACGCGTACGTCAAAACTATTTCAACTGTTAAGTTTAATTCCTTATATTTCTTTTAATCTTATCCACATATAGTTTAGGTACGTAACCTATAGTTGCATGTAGCATGCATGATTATTTTATATTGTATTATTTTTTTCCATATTGTATTATTTTCCCACCATTCCTTATCATACCATGTTATATAATTCATTATCTTAGCAAATAGTATTTGCATCCCAAAAACCCATAGCATATAGTTTATACTATATATTTTTTTAAATAACCACCACCATTAAACCATATGGTTTTCAACCAAAATATATATCCACCTTATACATTTTCTTGTGTATGTATATATATTTTTACCACGTAGGTAATTCTCATGAGTTTCATAAACTCTTATATTTTATGTTACATTTTATCATCTTTTATTAGATGATTGTTCCCATTAGTTGTATTATATTATACAACTTATATAAGATTATTATCCTAATATTATGTAACATTTTATGTTGTATAATTACAACTCCTAAGGTTTATTCTATAAACACCTTAGTTAATAAATCCCATTTATTTATCGTTTGTCACATTATTTTATGTGAGTACCCCTCCTTATATTAATTCCCTTAAGCCACCTTAATACCATATTTTTGTCATAACATTTATGACATTATAGACCATAGTCTAAAATTCATTTTCCAACTCTTATTAATTCGGTATAGCCCTTGAATTTATTTAAATCCCCTTTTGACCACATAACATTATGTAATGTCATACCGAAATACTAATGCCATTTGATATGATATTTTTATTTTCTTTAACTCATAACCTATAGTTTTTTATACAAAACTATTGTATATTGCCTCATAGGCATATATTAAACCTTATACTTTTCCTTAAACCATAATTTTCCTTTATTTACCAAATCACCCCTTTCTTTTCACCATGTTATATATACCATTCAATATAACATTTCTAACTTATAAAAGAGTATAACCTATGGTTATTTTTTGTAAATTTCGAACAGACCTCAATATACATTTTATATTATCATTAGGCCCAATTTATAACATATAGTTTGATAATATCATTAAAACTATATTATACATATATCTCAACAATACTCTTATATAATTCTAAAAATCTTCAAACTTTACCAAAGGGTTATAATATCCTTATTAACCCATATACTCTTGGTATTTACCATTCCACCATCTATTTTTCTCCAAAGTGTCATAATGACATAATAACTATATATTATACATATATAGTTTATTTTTAATTCCAAAAAAACAACTCAATAAATTCCTAAAAATTCCTAATAGCCCATGGGTGTTTAAAATACCATTGTACACCCTTTATTTTTGGTAATAACATATTTACCACATATGTTATAAAATATTACCATAAAATATATAGCTTATTATAAAACCTTAAATGAGTTATCTAACTTATTTATTTTGGTCAAAACCTAGCATATGGTCAAGGTTGACCTCCTTAATATTTCCTTGACCACCAATTCTTTATATTTACGGTTTAACACCCAAACTTTCTAAAAATCACCATTTAACCCCAAAACTTTATAAAATCTTATAAACTTTTTTAACTCCTTTTTACCTCTAATTTTCGGTCTTATTATTCTAAAGCCCTCAAATTTAATTTAATTACACCTAAGACCCCATTTCATTTCGGTAATAATTATATATCACCTAAACTTAAATAAAAGCTTGTAATGCATAATAAAATGGCCTAAAATACATGGCCTTATTACAAACATTTGCTCACAAAATAAATTACACATAAATGTCCCAAAATACATATGAATTTTCGGCCTCACCATAGATTCTTTGTTTAATTACCAAACTTCCACATAATGTCTTAAATTTGACATTTATGCTTGTTTAATTAGTTATAAAACTTATTAAACCATTCCTTAAACATTTTAAGGTCAAACAAGACCTTGTTTTTCTCCTTCACTCACGGCAATTGATATACACACACTTAAACTTGTGTTAATGTATCAAATTAAGGTTTTAAGTGATTTATACCTTGATTTAGCTTAGGTAAAGCCTTGTTTGGTTCGGCCACCTTGAGTAGAAATTCTCCACAGCTTGTTTTACATGTTTTCAAATAGAAAACAAGGCCTAGTTAGTCTCTAAGCAAGATCTAACCATAAGGAGTAATTTAATGTAAGATTTAAGGCAAAAATTACCTTAAGAGTGCAAGGAAAGTTCTAAGTGGTTTCGACCTGAACCAAACACACCACAAGGTGTTAGATCCACCATATTGACATAGGAAATAGTTAGATCTCGAATTGCTACCTTGTTATTAAGTTTTACCTTGGAAAAATGCCCAAAAGAGAGATTTCTCTTTATCTCGGCTATCCTTGCTCCAAATGGCTAACCAACAGATCCCACATGAAAAGGAGAAGAAGATGAGGCTATGGCCAAAATTTCACAGCCAAATTCGAAGGGAATCAAAAGTTATGAGCTTAAAGCACATTTTTACCTTAAAATGTAGATTTGAACAACCTTGGTCCCTCTACTGGTCTCAACCGAGTTTAGCTCTTGTTCTAACCTTAGAACACTGAGAATAAGCCATGGGAATTGTTGAGCCACGAAATTTAGGTGTTGGTAGTGAATAGATGAAGAAAAAGAGCTAAAAATGACATTAAAACACTTACATTAGGAACTTAGGAGCTAGATTTGCCTTCCATGCTCAAGAACAGACCTTGAGAGCTTCCATGGAAGGGAGGAGCTCGGCTGGGATGAGTGGGAACGGACAAGGAAGGGAGAAATGAGTGGAAAGGCTTGCATTATTTGAAAAAGGTAAGAAAATTAAGCTTTTTACTATTCTTGTTTGTATTAGGTAGCATTATTGTCAATCAATGACTTATGCTGTCTCCCCACCTCCATGCCAGCCGATTTCCACAAGGGCAAATGGGTCATTAGCTGCCCATTGACCAAACTTGTCATTTTGACTCATGCGGGCCCCACTTCAGGGTTTTATTAATATTTTAATATTAAATTTGTAAAAATCTGTAAAATTTGGAATTAAATTCCTAATATCATATAATATGATATTTTATTATATTTAAAGGTATTTATAACCTTTTAGCCCATTTAAAACCAATTTAAACAATTTCACAAAAACGTGCTTTAAGGAGTTTTAGCGCACATTTTGTGTTGCCTGGTGTTTCTGAGCTCTGTTTTCTTTGACAACGGTCTTGATGTGTTCCTTACATGATATTTGATCATGTAATTAAATTTTATATCATTTAGAAGTCATTAGACCTTTAGGTTTCTTAGAGCACATTTTTGCCCTTTTTGACCTTGAAGCGTGAAAGTGCTTTTTCTTTGTGTTGGAGTGTTGCCCAACAATTATAATATGTTTAATATTAGTTAATAGACTTAGGACAATTTTTAGGTCCTACATAGTTTCATTTGGGTATTTGTTTACCCTTAACAGTCAAAGGGTGCAACATCTTGTTTGGTGTTGACCACTGTTGTTCTCAGTTGACTTTTAAGGCATGTTTAAGCCTTAATTAATATGATTTGATATTTAATCCGTGTTTAATAAGTTTGGGGTATTTCAACTTGGGTCGAATAAACATGGAGTTCGTTTATTTCATACAGACATGCTGATACTACATCATCTTACACTAGCACAATACTCACATATATCTACAATATTCAATACTTACTAAGGAAGACAGTTTGTCAGTCAACCGTTCATGTTAGTTATTCATTCACCCGGTTTAATCGGATGCTCTCTTTTTTCCATTCGGGTTCTTAAGTCTTACACCAAACTTAGTCCTACATAGTTGTTGCTTTACTCTCACTACACTCATTACTTTACTCATTACTTACTCGTGCATGCTCTATACTCGTTACTATACTAGTACTTACTCATTACTCGACACTCATTACTTACTCTCACATACTCAGTACTCCACACTCTTTACCTTACCCGTACTTACTCAATACTCGGTACTCATTACATACTCATACTTCCTTCTTACTCAATACTCATTACTTTACTCATACATACGCATTACTCAATACTCAATACTTTTGGCCTCCGGGCGGAGTCATACACAAGACTCGCCACCGGGCCTACATTACAAAGGGGCTATACACTTAGCTCCTCAAATACTCAAATGTCCATTTTTACCGGGCTACTCAAATTTCCAGTACTCCTCTCACGGAGTATCTTACAATCTCATGGATTAGCCTAGAAGTATCTCTCTCGATAACCTCCACTAGCTTAGGGAATTACCACCGTCTAGTATTCTCAGATTAAAGGGTTTCCCCAACGTATCGAATACTCTCATGTTCGGAACATTACATACATTAGTCGGGTCCTCTCATTGTGGATCGACTAATTTCCTAAGGGGTTTGGAGATCCCTCATCATTCTTTACTACTCTCATGGTTCATGTCTTGCACCAACATTAATACCTCCAATAGAGGTTACTTATATACTTCCACTACTTATTGTTTGTGGGTTATTCATTTCGGTTCTCTTACCGCTATCAGGAGGTTACTACTCCCGTACGCTCTCTCACATACTAGTGAGTTCATTGGTTTGTGTTATCATTTCTTGGTTCGTTAGTTTTAGTGCGTTTCTACATTTCCCTTAATTCACAACGTAACTCTTACTACGAGTCACTAAACAACAAGACTCATCTACGAGTCGGTCTACGCACTAAGTTAAGCCACACAATCAATCAAGAAGGGTTAGCTCATACAACATATAACAAGACATACAATGAAAGGCAATAAACCGTTTTCATGCTTTAGTCTTGATTAGCCGGCATACAGCACACAAATCAACGTAGCTCGGTTAGCATACGGGGCATGAGAAAATCATACCTTTCACCGGGGTTAGCTTTACCGCGTGTTCCCTTGTTCCTTGGTTCACACTTGTTCCACTGATAATGTTTAACATTGTTATTAATACTATGTTCATACGGTACATAAATAATTACTACTCCCTTAATTTAACCCCATTAATCGTAGGTTCTTATGTGCATACAATTTTATTTTATTTTTTTCTTACCACCATTAGTCTCCCCATGGTCTACTGCTTAAGCCCATATTTTTTTTTGCCCGACCTACCTTGCCAAGGTCGGTCGCAAGGTAGGTCGAAGTCAGTAGGTGGCTGGCCGAATTTTTTTTACCCGACCTACCTTGCCAAGGTCGGTCGCAAGGTAGGTCGAAGTTAGAAGGCTTCATAAATGCAGATTCCAGCCCGACCTACCTTGCCAAGGTCGGTCGCAAGGTAGGTCGAACCCAGTACCCCTTTTTACTACTCATTTTGAACTCCAAATTCACCTCAATTCTTACCCAATCCTTTCCTAATCGTTTCCCCATGTTTCCTACTAATGGTGGCCACGGGTCCGGTTCCACCGGTTCTGGAAAATGCGTATTCGTATTCGGAACCGGTCTGTGCGGTTCCGGTTCTGAAATCTGGATTCACTTCGGATTCGGTCAAAAAAACGGTTCCGGCCGGTTCCGGTTCTGGTTCCGGTTCTGATCGGTTTCGACCGGTTCCGGAGTGGTTCCGGAAAGATTCGATCGGCTCCAGTTGCTTCACTTTAGCTCCAATTTGAGATCTGTTTGAGCGCACACGTTGCTTTTTTAATCCACTTTACTCCTAGATAGGTTATTTTTCAAGTTTATAAACTTAAATGTGTAAGAAACAAAGACTTAGGAATTTTTATTGAATTTACAAAAAATAAGGAACAAAGAGAATTTTATTATATGATTCACTGCCTCATTAAAACCTAATTAGGTAAAAACCCATTGGGAAAACCCTAATAAGGAAAAAAAGTACAACTACTAAGAGGTTACATGATTTCAATTTGCAAGTCTTAAAAAAAAGATTACATGGAAAGAAAGTAATACTAAATTACTAATACATTCTAAAATATTACATGGTAACTTCATCCGGTTCCGGGGTGGTTCCGGTTCCACCGGTTCTGGTTCCGGTTCCCGGTTCTGAATCCGACGATGGTTCCAGGCGGTTCCGGTTCTGGTTCCGGGCTCGGTTCGGGCCAGAATCTCAAAACATGTATTCGTATTCGGAACCGGCTGAGGCAGTTCGGTTCCGGTTCCCACCGGTTCCCGGCCGGTTCTGGTTCCAATCGGTTCCGGGTATAACCGGGCCCGATGGCCACCATTAATTCCTACATGTTTAAGTACCTTAAAACATTCTTAATCATGCTCTAAACCTCCCCAAATCATTTCTTAAATTCTTTACTCAAATTCTTGCTCAATTTCTACAAACTTCAATACCCATCTTTGCACTTATTCACTCTAGTGCATTTCTAGACTTCTCTTGACAACCTACCTCTTGTTCTCACCTATTTTAACCATTCCAATTCATTCCTAGATAGATGCACTATCTATACCCAAGTCCATCCTTTCCTTTCCAAGGTTATGCACACCAACTTCTTTCTAGAACTTCTACACACTAAATATTGTTTTGCTACAGATTTTTACACACTTCATTCTAGTTCTCCAAACACCATTCCAAGGTTATTAATCAACCCAAATCCATCCTATAAACACCTAGTTGAGCCTAGGTCATTCTTTACTCAATATACACTTAAAACACCTTCGATTTCTACCGAAATTTTACCATAACTCCGTTGCTTTTCTAGCATTGTCCAAAACTCATCTCATCATTCAATTTCATCCTAAACTAGCCACACCCATACAAGGGTCCTACCAGCACTCAAAGCAATCATAATTTACCGAATTCTCCTCAAACAACAATACCAATATACATACTCAAATTACTTGGCTCTAAGGCCCTCAATACAAACAACATTCACAAAGTTCATCATACTACAACCTAATACACTTCTAGCAAGGTTTTGGTTTCGTTTATTGAATTACCCATCCCAACATCCTAGTACATATAAGGTATACATTAAGGTAGGGTTTCTTACCTTAGATTTTCTCATAATCCCTCTTTTGCTCCCTTCTTTCTCCTCTCTTCATTTTCGGTCACATTGAGGAATGGGGTTTCCAAACCACAACTCAACATTCAAGAAACACAAATTGAATATAATTAAACTCCTTAACCCATTGAATAACTCTAATCCAATGAAAGGGCTTAAATGCTATAAGTTAGGGTTTTACCTTGGAGTTTCAAGAGAGGTTATTAAACCTTGAATACAAAGGAGAGTTCCTCCACCATTGGAGAGTTTAACTAAGCTCAAAACAAGAATAAGACAAGGCATTACAAAGGGGGCAAAAATCTGCCACTATAGAGAGTGAAGAAAAAATGGGTTTTTCTAGGAACCTTTTACCTTAGAAGGAATAGGAGACTCCAAGCTTCAAAATGGTGCCATTTTCTCTTCCAATGCCCAAAACCCATGGAGGTAAACTTCTTTATTTTGAGATTTTGAAAAGATAGAAGTGTAGAGCTTGAGGAGGGGAGTTCAAATATGTGGTTTATTTCTCATTTGAAGTTTTTGTGGAGCTTGAGCATGGAAGAGAAGATTGGGTAGCCATGGAAGCAATGGGAGGGCTTCAAAAATCGGCTGCAAGGGGGGAGAAGAGGAGTCTCACGATGGGGGAACGGGAGAATAGGAGAGAGAGGAGGAAATGAGAGGAGAGAGGGGCCTTTTTCACTTTTTGTACTTTTCTACTTTTGACTTTTCAACCCCTTAAATTAATAGATTAGTCTAGTGTGTGTGAGAGGGCTGTTTACACTAGTAAAAACCGGCCCACTAATATATACACACTGGAGCGTTTTTCGTCTTTTACAGAAAACGCTCATTAATTTACTCGGTTTTAGCACTATTCACTAACCGGGCCCGTTTTCTGGAATTTTCTCGTTTCTTTAATTTTAATGGTTATTAAGCTTCCATTAATGTTTATTTATAGTTATTTAATGAACTATAATTTTTACGGGTCGGTTTGACCACTTAAGTTCACGTTTTCGGGTTTTCTTGAAAAACGTGCTTTAAGGCTTCGTTAATGTTTTAACACATTATTTGGATCTGGTTTCTTCGGTAATCATTCCCATATATTATTTAGGCATGAATAAGCCTTAGGAATCCATATAATACTCTAACCGAGGTCTCGTACCTCCTATGGTTATATGATGCTTGTTTTAGCGTTTTTCGCATTTTAAGCATTTTCTCATTTCTTTTGGATTTATTTTCCTTACCAAAATTACTTAGGAACTATTAGGACCTTAAATACCATATTAGAATAATTTAATCACCGTCTTTAAGTTCGGGGTATTTCAATCTACCCCCCTTAAAGAACTTTGCCCTCAAAGTTGGTGAATCTAGTATTGTTACTCGTATAAGTACTCTATGCTAAGGTTATGACCTCTACATATAACTTGTCAGACTCCAAATGTCTGACTCGATGTATACTACACATCCAAACAGCATGTCACTGCATGCATAGCAATAAAAAATATCCTTTACAAGCTCTCTATGGGGTCCGTCCGTAGATAAATGAGGTACGATCCTCTCCCATGTCGAGCGATCCCTCAGGTACCAGTCACGTTTGAACACTTATGCTTTCTGGTTCACGGCCGTCATGACTAATGACACTTACGCTTTCTGGCCACAGTCCTTTGGTTCAGATCCAATTCATTTGCATATATAGAGATCCTCAGGCACTTACTCATACTTACTTACTCATACATACTCATACTTACTTAGGGACTACGCTGCCCCAGTGCCCTTGGAAAAATACAAAACACACACTGTCACCGCACCCAACTGGCCACTTAGGACCGTCGCACGAACGGTGTAGTGGTTTCAAAACTAATCATCACTCCCATCGACTCTTAACTAGCTTCACCTCCATGGTTTCAACCGGATACCCGTGCCTAGTCATGGAAGATCCACTAGCGCCCATGGGCGCGGTTTCAAAACCGATCCTCATTCTCAAGTTTGAAGAAAACATTGTACCAAATTAGTTTTGGGAATTCATTTTGAAAACTTGCATACATCTCCCAAATTCCATTTATGATGATTATACCTATTACTAGTGTTATTACTGTGACCACTTATAGGGAGCTTCAAGAGTCCTTCAACCCCAATGTGGTCAGCATTGGTGTTGAACTATCCTTCCACCCCAATTTGGTGTTCAGTTTCCCTTGATCGCTAGCAAATCAAGTTCCACCTCCTACCTCAATTCCAACAGAAAAATCGTCAAACATTGTTTCATTTTTCTATCTTCTTAATCTTGCTAGTCATGATCACACACATATATTTTCCAATTTATAAAATTCACTTACTAATCGTCTCATCAATTATTACTACATCATCTCCAACTACTATACTTAAGAAATTCAAAGGTATAATAGCCAATTAATTCTCTATCCTCAATTTATAATCATCAAATACATCGGTTTCATACCGATTTATACTCACCAAATACATCGGTTCCATACCGATTTATACTCCTCAAGTCTCCCATACGTACTCATTCCTCATACTATTACCAATCGGGATTCTCATTCCCCTGAGTTTCTCTACTCCTTTTCCTATTCTTACTTCTCAAATAACCACAATTACACGAAAAGTTAATACAAATGTTTATGTAACATAGGTATCAATCATCAAAACAACTACTTTTGCGTTATGCGCATTGTAGTTTACACACTTGTCACGTAAAACTTACACTTTGCGGTTTTCGCTCTACCCCCCTTAAAAAGGATTACGCCCACGTAATCTACCATGTGTCAATGTTGAACATTGGTCGAAGGCATTCATCCGTCATGGACTGGTTCAGTTTCCATGCGGTCTATTATACAATGTTCCTTGATCAAAGGGTTTTAACCGTATTACCGGTTAGTCCCTGCATCAAGAATTTTCATCGGAGTTTATTTAAATTTTAACCGGGTTTGGTTCTAGCCTAAATGGCTTTAAGGTATTGATGATTAACCTTTTATTTACTAGGTGTATTTCCCTTAGAATTCTGGGCCCATTAGCTTCTACTGCGCGACCCTGATAACTTGGGTTATTCGCCCTTCTCGTTATCCTTAACGTGCTACACATCACCTTTTTATCCCTCTTTTTGTGGGAATAAGGTTTATTCCATCAAGTGTGGTATTCTTTTACCGTGCGTGAACTCAATGAGTTTTAGATTTATAACCAGCTCTCTGGCAATCTATTGTATACACTGTTCATACTCCCATGATTATTCACTGGGTTCCTCCGGCTTATTGTCGGGTGAGGTTAAGTCACTACTTAGTTGTAGTGCTTCCTCTGTTGTCAGTAGTTTTTGAATTATGCCAGTTTCTCTGGTTCAGTACAAGTGTTCTTTACTTGTATGACCTTGCATTTTCTATGCGTCGGTCCTAGTGACTTTCATAAGTCTCCTTTCACTTTTTATTCCAATGGAATTCACATCTTGTGATTGCTGGTGTCTTTTACACTCTTCGTGCTTCTTTGGCCTTAGGCCGCACGGTTTGTTTCTAAGCTTTGCTTAACTGGCTTATGCCATGTTCATTGGTGAAAGGAAGAATTTACCATGATTACATTTTCCATATTCCTAGCTATCCCACTAGATCATTAACTGCACAAGTGCAATACCAAAACACTCAGTCCTACAGAGTGTAGAGGCGTAAACCCTTGGCATTAAATCTCTCCTATGATCGCAATAGGAATGAACGTTACTTCTTTGTGAGGTGCTTCATCATTTGGTGCAGACTTCTGGGTTGTTGCCCGGTCTGTCTGCCATCTCGTATTTTACAACTCCATAGCATTGTGTAATTGTGCACATCCATTGGTCGCTTGCTGTGCACCATGTTCGTGTTTGATTACAACTTTGGTTTCAATGGCATCCGCTATCATATCAGCTTCTGCTCATGTATTTCTACCATTTAGATAATGGTTCTCCACTTACTTGGCTGATTATAGGATATATTATTCTTCATGTTACTAAGCTCCTTGAGCGTTATTGATTTTATAACCGTCTACTCTTCCCGTTTCTGATAGTTGCTGTCAAGGCTCCTTTGGTTTCATTTGTTACCATTTTCGCATGGCAATGACCTGATGCTCAAGCCCCACTACATTAGTGGTTCTGAAAGAGGTGTATTTTCAGATATTCGCTGATGGTATCCCCTTCTTAGAATCCATGTGTTCACTGCTCTCGCGGTCTCACATTTATGAGGGGTATCCTTGCTCGTTGGTTATTAACCTTTTATTGGTGTCATCCCTGACCATTTCCTATATGGTTCACAATGGGTTTTCCAACCGTTGAATTATGTATTGTAATAGTTTCATGGCATACTAGCCATATTGCCTAGAGCTCTGCTCATCATAGGCTGTCCCCAAGTGGTTACTTCCCGTAAGCCATCACTAGGTTGGAGGCGATACTGGGCTCCAGGATAGGATAAATGCATCATGCTTCCATCCGTTGGAGACCCTTTAAGTATCTTGGTGTTGATCGGTACCATTTATTAATTGGGGTATCCCTGTCAAGTAGGATCACTTCGGTGTTCTAACCGAATGTTCGTTCCAATTATGGTGCTCTTATCACGACCTTTCGTTCACTGTGTTGACTTGATACCCTATATGGATTGCTCCTGGGTGTTGTTGATTATGCTATTTCATCTGGCTGACATTTATGAGTATGTCCAATTTGTTATGCTACCTTGCGGTTCTGGATCTGAGTTATCCTGTTAAGGGTTATGAAGTCTTCCGTTCTTAGGGCAGACCATTGGTACTTCTCTTATATTTTTTTTGAACAGGTTGGTATTTCCTTTAGTGGTGAATGGTATCCTCCGGTACCTTATATGATCACCCTGTGTGTTTGTGGTAGTTGTCCTGGGAATTCCATCACGTTCCTTGAACACTGATGTGTTAATGTTAGGCATTTGCCTTACAGTGTTTAGACTGGGTATTCCTTCCAGTTATCATACTTTACTTCAATATATTCGAGACATATCCAATGTCTTTATTCAGTTGTTAGTGCTTCTTGCACTTTTAACTCTTAATCATCCTCCTGGAGTGAGCTCTTGACTCCTTAGCTTGTAAGCTTATTTGAGTTTCCCTTCTCGTTCGAGGTATCCAACTTTTTTGGTTTGAATTTACTTATGGTCCGTAGAAAGGAGCTGACTGCTTCCCGTGTTTCGTACACTACATGTATACATACGTGGGGTACCTTATTGGCACGTTACCACTTACCTAACTATCCGTTAGGCCCGCAAGCTCCTTCGGAGTGCGGTCGTCCCACATCCCGTATTTGGGTACACTCGTAGTGCTCGTCACACGCCTAGGTGAAGTATTCTATTGTCAGCTCCTCTTGTATCATTCTATGATACTCACCACAATTCCTTTGGTTCGGTTTTTAGAAATTTGAGGTCTAAAAGAAGGGTTTGTGGTTTTGAAAGAAAAATTTTGGGTTTTGAAATAACAGTTCAGTGTCAAAAGAAATTCTTCATGGCGTTTCCATGTCTGAGGTCTTGACCAAATCTAGCTCCTCGCTGACTGGTATGTTCTTAATACAACGGTCGGGCCGTTAGGCCTTTCCAAGGTTTCGTTATTTAAAATCCATAAGATTGGTGATCCTATATTTGCTCCAATCGTCATAGCGGTACTTTAGCAAGTATTTGTGGGTTGTTAAAAGTCTTCCAACCATCTTGTAGTTGCTGCACTTGCCCTAAGCAAGTGCGTGGGTAGGTTGTTTTTCGGTTAACGTAAACCAGTTACGGTATCGTTTCCATCCATATTTGGTGGTCTTATTAGATCTTCCTTTGATCATTTGATCTTGGTAATCAATCTCCTAAGTCGTTTCTCAGTGTTCTTGACATGGTTGCCGTCAATCCGGGTGTCTCACACCCTCACTGTGGTTAACGAGACTTGCCTTATTCTTAGGAACCACGTTGTAGTCCTACAGGTGTTTTTTTTAATACTTTCATTGTCATCTGAACTATGTTGTTCGGTTATTACGGCCTCTTGGCGTGTAAGTTTGGTATTAATCCAACCTTGACTAATTCCTTAGTCGGTTTGTATACCATTATTGGTATTATCAAGCATTACAGTCTGTAGACTCTCTTGTCTTGGGCTTGTTACTCTGTTTTTTTTGCTCCACTGCGCGGTTGTGCTTCCATTCTCACCGGCTGTGCATGGTTCTCGCGACTGCGAAGCACGTCGCCCCAAGGTGCCATAAATTCCATTATCCTATGTTTAGGATCTTCAATCCTCCGCTATTAAGTGCGGTCATTGTCATTCAATGGGAACCGTCTTCGGGACTTCCAGTTCTTAAACTCTACCGTATGACAGGTTCCTTTTTCTAATAAGGTTTGTTTTTGCAACTGCCAGATCGGGTTTTACCCGAGTGTGAGAGTGTGGAGGGTGATTTTTCGGTATGAGGGGGGTCTATCTAATTCGGGTCCTGACTAAGAAGCCTAGATCCTTAAAAAAAAGTCATTATGTGGAGGGTGAAAACCCGTTATTCTGGCATCCCTCAAATACCTACTAGATCGTCCGTCTTTCCCAGAAAGCATAAAAGGGAGTGCAAGTGTGCACTACACCCGCTCTCGATGGGCTCCACGCGGACTTATGCCCTAAGGGCGGAAATTGACTAGAGTCGCCACCTAGTTTGGCCTATGGAACTAGGAAGGGAGGAGAAGGGTTCTAAGAACCGTTAATTGACTCTGATGATTTGTTGCCTATGGACAGGACTTATCTGATCATACTAGAGATTCTGTATGGGTTCGCACTGGGTTACACCCCTTGGAAGTGGCAACGACCACGACTTCGGATTGGTGCCCGAGGAAACCTCGGTCTCCAATTGTCGGGATTACCTTCTTTCAAAACCTTATTTAGAGAGATTCAATTAAAGCCAAAGGATATGATTGAGTGGGGGCTGAGGAAGAGAGTGGATGAGGCGAGCTTTTCTGCCAAGCTAGCGCCAAGAAGAAGAATGGGTGAATTCGGATGAGTATAGAATGAGAATTGGGAGAAGTCTGAGGTTAAGTGAATTGGAGAAGACTTGAAGCCTGATGGTTTGAGTTTGTGGGAGCCGAAGAAGGTTCGAGTGTTTTGAGAGATATGAGAGTCACCTTAGATGGGGAAAAAGAGTTTTTTGTTTGGAATGGGGTCGCACCCTGGATGGGTTGCCTACGTACTCAACTCCCTGTTGAGATCAGACCTTACGTAGTTCATGAGTTATTAGGTTTTGGGAATTTTGATGTTTTTGAGATTTTTGAAGTGTACGGGGTCGTTTGGAAGGGAGATGCCTGAGTGCAAAAGGGTATTTTGATTGATGTGGGGTCGCACCCTGTGTGGGTTGCCTACGTACTCAACTCCCTGTTGAGATCAGACCTTACGTAGTTCAGGGTTTTAGGGTTTTAGGAGTTTTGAGGATTTTTGAGGTGTTTGAGAGGTTAGTCTGTGCGACGCTCGGATCTGTGAGACATCGAATATGAAGATGATGAAGAGACTGAGATGTTCGAGTCTGTGGGGCACTCGGGCCTATGAGACTATAGAAGTTTGGAAGAGGTCGGGATTCAGGAGATGTTTCGAGTTTGGAATGATTTGAGTGAGTATGTGAGGCAATTGAAGTTTGAGTAGAAATCCCGGGCTTTTCGGATTTAAGGTTATGAAAGATTTGATGTTTTGGGATATTTCAAATTTAGAGTGAGATGATGGTGGACTGAATTGTTTGGAGGAATGATTGTCAAAATTGTCTCTCTTAAAGTTTTTAAAATCGAAAAAAATCAGTTTTTGTTGTAAAAGGGCGGATAATCTCGAGGGATTACCCTATGTACCCCCTCGAACACGACACTTAATTGATGGTAAGTGCCAAGGCTCGAAAGATGGGGCAATGAATTTATGTCGAAAAATAGGATTTAGAGAGAAACACCATGAATGAGATGTTCTCGGTCAAACCCTAATAACGTCTCTAACTCCCGGGTTTTAAAACGTTAAAAACTGAAAATATTGAAGTCGAGTAGAAGGGAGTTAGACGATTCTAAAATCCCGGCTGCAACTAGGAAGGTCGTTACTTCCCTAGCACCCCGCCTTGTAAAAATCTAGGCTGCAATTAGGGGAAGTTTGTCACCCTAATGCCCCGCCTAAAGAGATCCAGACTGCGACAAGGGAGGTTATGACCCCAGTGCCCCGCCTCGGATTTTTATTTATGGGAAGGAAGACAAGTGATGTTCTAACCATGGAGGAAATGTTTTGAAGGGGTTAGACATTACTTGCTCCCCGAAAACGGTTTATTTTGAGTTAAAAAAACTGAGTGGGAAAATTTTTGAAGTTGTTCGGAATCTCGGTAAAGAAGCACTGATTTTGAGAAATGTTTTAGGAGAAAACTTTCTGTATATGTGAGAAGAACTTTCTGCATTTGAGAAGAGTTTTCTGTGATGTAAGAAGAGTTTTTCCTTTAAAATTCCACAAAATGGTTTCTTTTGAAAACTTGATGAAGTTTGAATAAAATGATTGTTTGAAATTCGAGAAAGGAGATTTTTTTGGATTTGGAGTTCAAACGGGATTTACAAGTTGAGTTTGAATTGGATGAGTGGAAATTGGGTTCGATGGTTTGAATGAATTGGGTTTGAATTGAATTTGGTTTGAATTAGGCTTGGAATGAATTTGAATTGGGTTTGGAATCGGATTTGGTTTGAATCGAATTTGGTTGGAGTTGGAAAACGAGGCGGGTCAAAGTTAGACTGAGTCAAAGTGGGATTGAGTCAAAGTTGTGTCAAGGTCAAACACGGGCTGGTCAAAGTTTGGGTCATGGTCAAAGTTGGAGGTCAAGGTCAAAGTTAGGTTGGTCAAAGTTCAAATTGGTCAAAGTTTGGGTATTGGTCAAAGCTTGGGTCATTGTCAACAGTTAGGTCAAGGTAAGGTTGGACTTGGTCAAAATTGAACCAAAATGGGCTTAGACCAAAGTGGACTTGGGTCAAATTGGGCTTGATGGGCTGAATTGGTTTTGGGCCGATTGTGGGCTTGTTGGGCCTTGTTCAAATTTGGAAAAAATGGGCCATTTTGAGTTGTTTTGAGCTTTTGATTTTTGGGTCTAATGGCTTTGGAAAAAATTTGGGAAGAAATGATGAATCAAATTGGGATGAATTTTGAGAAAGTGTTTTTATTAATAAATGTTATTATAATAAGATGTGGTTTGGGTCTAGGGATTACCCAGTTTATTAGGTGGGACCATGGCTCACCTAAATCTTAGGGTTCACCCTCTATCCTAAGGCTTGGACCTAAGGTCTAATAACTAGGGCTTAATAAAATAAAATATTGTACAAGGAATGAAGCAAAATGGAACAAAACTAAATATACGGTATATACATGTATGGTGCAAATGAAATCAGAGAGAGAATCCCATAGTAGATAACAGATTAGAATAAAAAGGAAAGACAAATAAATCAAAACGAATTGGGTCCTATAGCTAGGTGAACACTTTGCATTAAAAACAAAATAATATGGAGCTTAGGGAGTACTTCAAGTGTCAACAAAATTATACTAAGTTGCTAAACACTTCATTTTCTTTTCTGTTTTAACGCCTAAACGTTGATCAAACTTACGCCAAGTTACTCACACAAAGAATTATGAAGCAAATTGAAACCGAAACAACAAACCAAACCACACGTAGTGTGTCATACACAAATAGCAGGAACTCAACAGGATTACTTTTTATCAGATTATGACCAAGCTCAAACGAAACAGATGAAGGAGAATATCACGTTTAGAACCAGAGCGAATGAACATCTATAAAGCACGAAACAAATCAGACAGATTACATGACTAATCAATGCATATTTCTTCTTAAAAAAGGGTCAGAGAGTCGTTTTGGTCGTAGGAGAGGTGTACCAGGAAAGTTGATGAGAAAACCTCCTGCGAAACCATACATATGTACAGAACAAACAAAACAAGAAGATGCACAATTAGTCTGTGGCCACACAATCAATCAACTGTGATACCAGTAAATAGAATAAAAGAAAGGAAATATGAGCTATGCAAAGACAGAACACAGGACACCAGTAGGTTCGGATTGGACTTTCTTTGAGCAAGTTAAACCCCTGCAGAATGGAAGCCTCCTGCTAGGGAGTTCGAGACACAACCATACTGAAACCACAACAAAAACATATCCATGAAAGGGCCATTAGATTCAACAAGTAAGGCAGACCAAATCGATTCTCAGGTTGGTAACAGTTCGACAGGAGCTTGAAGGAGCGTTCGCTGAGCTCAAATAATCAGATCGTGTGGAGTCAAAATGATTTACCTCAGTAGGGACATCAAAAACATATACCCAGCAACATATAACATGTAATAGACTCCAGCTGTTCACAGGGAAACAAGTTCCTTCTCGCAACACAGAACGACTTCGAATAGGAGTACATACATAGTTACTCCTTCGAACAGCTTTGAGAAAATCCCCGAACCCACCATGGGCTAGGCATCGATCAAGCTGATTAAGTTATGGAAAGAAACAGAGAGAGATACGAATAACACGGGAGAACGGGGAGTGTTAAGCAAAACCCAAAATCGAGCAAATAAGGCGTGAGTGATTATCTCAATCAGGTTACGTGAATGGACGAGAAAGAGAGGAGTATGTCGGCACTAGCATTGGATTCGAACTCCAACGAAGCCGAAGAATCATGCCCTACTCCTTAAGAGATCATCGGGCGAATTTCTGTTGGAACCAGAGAGTATATTGAGAATGTAATAGGGGTGAGAAGGGAAAATAGGTAGTATAGCATCAGCTTCGAAGATTCAGAAAAGAAAAGAGAAATCAGGTCGAGCTTAAATTGGAAAAACGATGGTGAACGAGTATCCGCATTTGAAATCGTTCTCTGGAAAAGAAGTACTGAACGGAGGAGAAGATTGCCCCTTACTCTACTATTACTTGTGACGAATGAGGAGGAATGGGGTGTTATCGGAGAATGGTGTGCTCGCCGCGGTTCCAGAAGGACGATGATGAGAACACCTTCTGGCGTTTCTATTCTTTGAGCTTGAACTATGCCTGGAATCGAAAATGAGAGAGATGATTGGTCGGGATCGGGAAGCTTCCGATGAAGGAAGTGACGATTTCGGAAGTTCAGAGTGGGGTAATTTTCGTGGTAGTTCAAGGCGGAAGAAGAACAAGCTTCGGGCGTTTGGTTTTCTTCAAGTTCAAAATGGAGAAGAAGAAAGGACCTGAGAAATCCGACTGGAGAACGAGAATGAGCGAGTTGACGTCGGCCCCCCTTACAAGATTACAACAGTAGGGTTAAATAGAAGAGAATGGAACAACTAGGTTTTTGTTAGTCATGGCTTTGCCCATAGGTCAAATGGGGCTTAGTATGGTGGGCCGGAGCTGACTGATCCAGCAGGGACTGGGCTGGAGGATGTGTTTTGAATGATAGATGGACGAAAGAGAAAATAAAACGTCCAAGAAATAATTCAATGTGTGACTAAGAAAAAAAAAGTTCCACTATGAGCTAAAGGAAAAAAAAAGATCCTAGCAACCTGTCCAAGTTTTAAAACCGGATTATTGTTTGGAAATTCATTTTCAGAAAATCGTTTTTTATAAAATGCTTTAAAAATTATAAAACGATGGTTTTTATTTTGGCACACCCGCTAATACGTTTTTGAAAAAGAAAGGCGACGACCCCTCTTATTTTATTTATTATTTTGGAATTTGCTTTATGGGGTGAGAATTTTTGGTGTCTACAGATGGCTCCCCTTGATTCAATTTTGCAAGCCCTTACAGAACTGGATCAAGGTTGACGGGACGCCAAAAATTCTCACTGCGGTTTAGTGGTATTGGGATGCGACCGTGAGTGGTGTGAATACGATTGGAAGCACGAGGATTTATGACGAGCCTATAATGCAATTGAAAGTATGAGGACTTAGGAGTGCCTCAACTAGACCTCTTGACATCTAGCTATAGGACTTATGACGAGCCTATAATACTTTAATGGGAGTACCGTACTAGTAGCGTAAGAAAATGTGGGACCGTACTAGTAGCGTAATAGCTGCCTAGCAGGCGGATGTGAAACAATCTCGCACTAGTAGCGTAATAGCTTGCCTAGTGGAGGAAAAGTGGTGGGACCGTACTAGTAGCGTAATAGCTGCCTAGCAGGCGGATATGAAACGATCTCGCACTAGTAGCATAATAGCTTGCCTAGTGGAGGAAAAGTGGTGGGACCGTACTAGTAGCGTAATAGCTGCCTAGCAGGTGGATGTGAAACGATTTCGCACTAGTAGCGTAATAGCTTGCCTAGTGGCCCACTAGTACAAAAAACGTCTATTTCGGTGCCCCTATTTCGGCGGTTGTAGATAAAACCGCCGAAATAGAGGCCCGAGATGTTAACAGTATGTAAAGAAGGGGTCTATTTCGGCGGTTCCTAGATATGAACCGCCGAATTAGGCCCTTTTTAATAATAAAAAAAATTAAATAGACCTATTTCGGCGGTTCCTTACACGAAACCGCCGAAATGGTGTTTTATATTTTCTTTTTTTTTTAAATTTAATCATCTATTTCGGCGGTTCTTTGTTAGGAACCGCCGAAATAGGTCTCTTTAATTTTTTAATAATTAAAAAGGGCCTATTTCGGCGGTTCCTAACAAGGAACCGCCGAAATAGGTCCTTTTAATTAACCCCCCAACCCCGTTTCGAAACAATTACGATTTCATTAGGGTTAATTACCCCCCTTCTCCTCTCTCTGTTCGCGGCGATTTCGAACAAACCACCCGCCACCACAGCCTCGACCGCCGCCTCCTCCTCCTCCCTTGCTGTCGCCGGTGTCCGCCGTCGGTGTGGTCTTCGGTTGGTGTCGCCAGCCTCATCCGCCACTAACAGAGGTCGAACAGAGGTGAGAGCAACCCTAAACTCTTGGGTTCGACTTTGTTTAGTTAATTGTTAATTTGTTGTTAAAATTGATAGATTGTTGTCACATTGTGATTGTGGATGATGATTTTATGTGTGTGTGAAATCTTTGCAAGATTTGGTTGTTAAACTATTAAATTTATGTATGCACACAATGTTCGATGAAATGTCCGAGTGAATTTTTGTGCTGTTTTTGGCCCTTCTTTTAAGTATAGTTAGGTTAGCTTATTTGGGCTAGATTTATTAAGCTTATAAACGTATGAATGAGTGTTATTAATGTGCAATAAATATATATAGTGATTGCGAGTAAAGTATTGTTAATTAAGATGAGCATTAAGTATGAGTAGTTTGGTTCTATATATTTAAAAGTATTGCGTGTGTGGAGAATTAGAGAAGTGTTATGAAATGTATATGTACAGTGCAATGAAAACATGATTTAAATTAGCAACGAGTAATGATTATAGATGTGTCGCGTGTAGTATGTCTGGTTGTGTCATAGTATATTTCATCCTTTGGTTTTTTCGTTTATATGAAAGGCAAAAAGTGAACCAAATTTCTTCATATAATATGCCCTATAAAACAAAATCCATCATCAACATTGTTTGACCAACTTTTGAGATTTAGATCATAGAGTGTTACTAGGATTATTATAAAGTTTAATAAACATTTTACGAGATCTAATAAGATTTCATGTTGGATTGGTAGACATTATTACACCTAGTACTACTCTATTAAAACATAAAAGGTTTTTGATAGTAGATTAAGTACATAGATGTTTATCCAGACCAAATAAAAAATTATCAAACTATACACAGAATCTTTATAACTATCACTCGATTGTACTAGACTATATTCTACTATCAAAATTGTAAGAACGTTAAATAGACCAATGACATAAAATAGATTTTTCGTCTATTTTTGTAAGATAGAAGAAGAAAAGTAAAAGTATTCGATTTGGTTTTCCAAACTTCCTTTCTTCAGATTGCTACTCTCTCGCTTTTTATTAAATTAAAAGCAAATCTAATTAGTTTAAAGACGATTAATTATAGGACTAAACGTGACCCTGCTCAATGTACAATGCTTTCTTAAAATTAGAATAGCCAATCCAAGTTAATTATTTGGCTACGGCAAGAGAAAATCCAGACCCAGTGCAAAATGTAGCTGGTGAATTTGAATTTATAAATAGGCCTATTTTTTTCTTATTATTTTTTTGGGCGAGAGGTAATGAACAAGAGTAGAACGTTTCGTAGTGTATAATTGAATAAGAGTAGAATGTTTCGTAGTGTATAATGAATAAGAGCGTGAACAAGCAGTCATAGTAGAAAATATTGTAGTAGGTGAGGTATTAGCCGTTTAGTAGCGGTTTGAAGTAGAGGTGTGAGAATGTATTTATATATATATATATATAATATATAATATGAGTATTGTATAATCGTTAGTTTAATATTAAATTATTCTAATTGATCTGAATGTTGTTCAATCTTATGCTTGCCTCTGTAGAGATTGGTGTTGCTACACAAGTCTCGCACGCCCGATTGAGAAGAGGGGCTGAAACAATTCATTTATGAACCGGTATTTTTTTTTTAATTTAACTCTTCATTCTCTTCACTCACTGTAATATAATCTAACTTATCATTTTTCCTTTTGTGTCTCTACGATAAATACTTAAGGAGCTTCTTTACCATTTGATGGTAGATTGAAAGCGGAGCGGAGATCAATTCATTTTCGAACCGGTAATATATCTAACGTATCATTTTTCTCTTTTGTACTTTGTATTTAATTTCCACAAATTATTGGAATTTCGTTTGATGAATGAATTGGTATATATTAGTTTGGTTTATGATGAAATTGTGTTGTTTGAATAATTGGTGAATGCTTAATATAGGCGTAGTTGTGTCTTTATTTTACTTTGTATTTGATTTCCCCACAAATTATTAAAATTTGGTTTGATGGATAAAGTTTTGTATTAGTTTGATTTGTGATGGAAATTTGTGTTGATGAATGGTTGGTGAATGCTTAATAATAAGCATGGGATAGGTAAAATTATGCAAAAGTCATGCCGTTTTTTTTTTAAAAATCTCTTCGTAATTAATATTGTTTGATGTATGTGTATATTCTAACAATATCTAATTTTTTTTTATCAGGTCCGTGAATCACCTCTCTTTGTTTCCCGCCTTCTTCCCTTACTTTTCCTCTTTCCTCCTCTGTGCACAAGTAAGTACTAACACCTTATTTTTTGTTTAATAAATGCAATTATGTTTAAATATAAGTGCTAGTACATAATTTAGCTTCATTCCCTATTTGTTGATACATGTAACACCCCATCCAACAACACATAATGACAATCTGCAGCTCCGAAACTCACTCATCACATTCTTATTCCAATGGTGTTACACGCCGTTAACCACCTACGTGGCTAACAAGGCTAATATATTTACATTTGTATCGGTCTGATGGACTAGATTCCCGAACACCAACAATACCATCCTCGTTCCATCTTCAACATTTATTACATACATACACTCCCCCTGTACCGAGTATTTACAAACTACTGCCGCATAACAACTTCGGTCTTACTACCCATATACTCAACGCCATTTAAATGGCTACCCATGTATAAACATCTGCCCGTCCTACTCTCGAACGTTTCCGCTCCTTGTACCTGAAATCCTGAAATAGAAAGGAGGGCCCCCAAGGGGCTCAGCACCTTGCTGGTATGGTAATCCCGCAGCCCACACTACCGGGCCACGCACGACTACTTGTCGTCTTAGCATGCAGTTGATTATATTTAAATCATGCATACAAACCATTAACATATACACATAATATTTCGCCTCAATGGGCTCAATCTATAACCAAAACATCCACACTTAACCAACCATCCAATGATTCCTTAAACCCTAGAGTGGCTCTCCTCTAACGGAGCTACTTCCTTAACGAACGACGTTGTACCCATCAATCGGGTTATCCTTAAACGCCTCTTGTCACAATCTGGGTTCATTTCTATGATCCACACATTCCATATCCTACAACATAACTCGTTCCACACATAACAAAACACTAACAAACCTTTCTTGCTTCGATGTATCCATGACAACGTTGCACTCATTTAAAACATCCAATATATATATATATACCAAAGCATAGCAAGGGAATTGCATAGCATTATAACATTACATACACCATAAATCGGTTCTCACAAGGAACCTTCCACCATAGTTAGTATACCAGGTGAGCCTAGGGATTTTTGCCAATCCCATGTTAAGCTCGTACCATCCTCGTTACCGTCCGGTTTATAGACGGTTAACTTATACCCAAGGTGTGTCGGATATAGTAATCCCAAGCACACCCGAAATAACATACGTATGCCCCTGTGGCCCGACGTGAGTTCAGTACTAGCTTTGGATAGGCTAAGGGAAGGTAGAAAACCAAATTGGAATACCACCATACATACACCAAGAGCCGAACCGGATATGATATCGACTCCCGTCCTCACACGCGTGGCCGGAACAGACGGACTCCTCACCCCCCATTATACATACATTAAATATTAAGTGTTAGAGATCCATTATGGAGCCCACCACATCCACAACCATACGCTATCATAACCGAGTTAAGCACACAAGGGAGGTTCACACACTTGCATACAAACAACAATGTCCAACTAACTCACACATAGCCGTGGTTAGCACGTTCCCAAGGTTTGGGTCGTTAACTCCGAATACCGATCACTCATGTGTTCCTAGATTTGGTTAATTAAGGTTTAACACATATTTGAGGTTAAATGGTATCGGAGGCCAATTCGCCACATAATGAATTACTATAAACTCTTACATGTTTTAATCTTACAAGGTGGCAAACACTCAAGAAAACATATTGGCATACAAGCCGGTGTAATCCGTTAGGACGCAGGTTGCAAGAAAACCATACCTGTCGCCGGAGTACACTTTACCACGTCCACTTTATGTTCCTCGAGCAATTCTCGAACAACTGTTAACATCACATGTGTTTCATTAACATCGGGGTTGCTTGATTATTTAATGTCAATGCTTAATTTTTTCCCGTTAACTTAGTTACATAACTTAACATTTTAATTCTTGTTTACTCTCACATTTTAATACAACTTTTAGCCCTCTTTATTGTCATTAAAACTCACCTATCATGTCCTTAACATCCTTATAACATCATTACCTACCATCCCCATCATCACATATCATTTCATAACCTTAAACCATGTTTTTGGTCCGACCGACCACCGTCCGACCCCAACTGGGTCGGTCCATTACAGACCCCTTTTACTTCCTTACAAACATGCCCGTCCGACCCACGTCCGACCCACTTCTGGGTCGGTCCATGTGCGAACATTTTCCTGTCCTTTGAAAACTTGACCGACCGACCCATGTCCGACCCACCCTTTTGGGTCGGACCTTCACCGAACACTTCCCTAACATCTAACGAGGCTCGACCGACCCAAAAAACTGGGTCGGCCCCGGGTCGGTCGCCTCCTAATCTACCCAAACTTTGCCAATCTTCACCAAACTTCTCCTAAGGCCTCTTATGTGTTCTAAACATCATTTGGCCCTTCAAACACACCCTTAAGATATTCTTAAGCACTCACAAAACTATGTTTCCTAATTCCTTAAACCTTTACTTATATTTCCACAAATTCCTAACACTCACAATGTTTTCTCCTTATGATTTCTAGGTGGCATTTCCACCTATAATGACCACAATACCAAGGTTTTCCTCTACACCTTATCATCACCTCTCGACTTCTTCTTTCTTACTAACTAAATCTCCTTTTCCAACTTCTTAAAACTCCTTACTCAAAACCTTACCTAAACATCATTTATTCTTTGAACACCAACATTACCTAACCTTTAACAAACTCCTCCAGACTTAAATACATCTCAAGAACACCCATGATTTCTAAAACTTCCAGAAATGCCTAAATCCTTATAGCACCTAAATCACCTTACATTTTTCTTCTCAAGTAAACATTCATTCACCTTTAATCCTTCCTAGTTCACCAAAAACTCACTTACCACCCTTAGAACTTCTTACACATTTCACAAATTGGCCATAGCTTCTCTAGTATATACCCACATCCAAACACTTAGGTTTCTACCTTATTTCATCCAAGAACACCTAAAACCATCAAACACATTTTATACACAAACTTCACACATTACAGCACATCACAATATAGTGCCATAACTTAAATTGCTTGGCACTTAGGCCCTTAAATGCATGGCTCTTAGGCCCTTAAATGCAAAACCTTAAACACTGAATTTCCCACATAATAATGCCTTTGACCTGCAAATACACCCAACAATACATATTCCTTTAATAAACTCCTTGAGAGCATTTTACTAGCTCATTTACCATTTGCTCTTTAGGTAGTTTTTAACAAGCATTATAAGCTTATTTCTCCTAAATCAGCATTAAACCACATTGAGATAGCTTGTTTCACCTCTTTTCCTCACAAATTTCTTCTTGTTTCCTTGTAAACCGGTAAGGCATTTCCTTCCTTGTCAACAACTAAACAATACCAACATTGAAATGAGTATATAAGCTTTAAGCTTTTATCTCATTGTAAACCCTAGTTGCATATATTATCTTAAGGTATTAACATGATGTTTTACCTTGGAATGGAAAGAGAGCTTGAATATATCAAGAGAGGACTCCTCCTAGCCCTTGAAAGATTCAAATGAAGCTAAAACAAGACAAGAGACACCATTATGAGGTGAATTTTCGGTCAAACTCCAAAAGTGAAGGAAATGAAGTTTTCTTTGGTTTTTCCTTACCTTGAAGCAGATGGTGATCAACAAGGTATAAAAAATATCGCTCAAGCTCCTTCCATGGAAGTTCTCCTTGGCAACGAATGGTGGTTTTGAAGTTTTGAAAAGACAAGATTGTAGAGCTTGACTTAACTAAGAGAATGGTGGTCTTGAAATTGAATTTGGACCATGGAGCTAGAAGATACAAGAGATCAAAGATGGAGTTTGGTGTGGTTACTATGCAAACCGTAGAAGAGAATGAAGAAGAGAGGTTGGAGAGGTTGGATACGTGTGAATGAGGAGCAAATGAAGAATGAGGTTTGCTTTTGCTTTTAGAGATATTTGTACTAAAGTGTATAGTAACTTTTGCTTTATCAGTTAGTTAACTCATTTGTTTGTGTAGGTGTGGTGAGTCACTAAGGAAACCGCCCCAATAGTAGCAAGGGTGTTTTGGTCTTTGTTGACCAACTTAATCACTTTATAACATTATATGTTACAAACTAGTTATAAAAATCACTATTCACCATAACAAGGCACATAGAAGTGAAATTTTTGATTTCCCATTGATAAGCCACCCAAGTGTGATACTATATAGTACACATGTTAATTAAAGAGTAATGATGGACATTTGCCATTCAAAACTCATTTACAAGACAATTTTTCAAAAACGTGCTTTAAGACTTCTTAAAGCACATTTGTGTTTTTAACTTGTTTTTAAAGCTTGGTTTTCTTTGGTAATTGATTTTAATAGTTTCATTAACATATTTATAAAGTATAGGTATGACCATTAGGTCTTATCACATTTATCCCAAGCTTAGAGCACATTTTTGCTTTATTGACCTTAAGGTATTTATTTGTGTTTGTTTGGTTTCATTGTCTACCAAAGTTTCCTAAGGACTTAATTAGCCTTATAAAGTCATAATTAAACATTATCAAGTCTTGTAGGCTCTTTGGGTCCTAACCAAGTTTCACTCATGGCTTAGAGCATGTTTTTGCTCATACCGTTCTTAGTGTTTTTATTGTGTTTACCATGGTTTAATGATTCATTTAATGTTTCTAAGGCACTTTTTTAGCCTTTAAATACCATAGTTTAAACATTTACACAACATACCAAGGTTTGGGGTATTTCAATCTACCCCCCTTAAAAGAACTTCGTCCTCGAAGTTCACATTTCCTCGCATCATTGGATTAGAATACGGGAATTACTTATAGCCATAAACTTCCATTACCACCACCCTTTACATCCAACCTCGGACTTAATGGTCCGGGCAACATATCCATATATTTACATAAATATCATACTCACATGGTAACCCCGGACTTAATGGTCCGGGTACCTTCACCACACTTGCACCCATACAATATCCCTCAGACTCTTAGGTCTGGGTGACATAACCACATTTAGACACATAGGTCTATGTACACACACATTTAGACTCATAGTCTTGATAGCACACACTAGGAGATCAAAGTCGAATAACCCTTATCACCCATACCAAACAACATGTCATAGCATGTATATCAAACAGAAATACCTTTTCCATCTCTCCATGGGTTCGAATCCCACGTTGAGTACATATACATTGTGATCCCGCAGAACCCGGTCGCGATGGACACTTTCTGGTCCCCGTTCCTTTGGGAGATCAAAACATTCACTTAATTTTTAACATAGTACTTCTCAGTCACCGGTCCGAAGACAAAGGCTCATACGTCCTCAGCTCGTGAGCAAGTACTACAAAAATATTCTTTACGAGGTTAAGTTATAAGAATCTTTTATTCAAAATATTAATCGATTGTTTGAAAACACCAATTGAAAATCCTTTTGAAAACACCACACAACTCCAATCCATTTTATGCTCCTTGTATCTTTCTTAACGTGGTTATTTGTAATCACTTATAGGGAGCTTCAAGGATCATCCAACCCTGATGTTATCAGCACCAGTGTTGAACTATCTTTCCACCCAATTTGTGTCGGCTTCCCTTGATCTCATGATAATCAAGTTTCACCTCCCACTTCATTTTCACCAACATTAATTTCAAACTATCCCATTTTCTATCTTTGAATCCTCTCTAGTCATAATCATACATCTCCAAGGGATAGAACTCCGTCTATCATATCATCATCCAAATCCAACTTAATTCAGTTACCTAGGGAATTTAATTCTCACTAGGTTCTATGTCGGTCTCATAACCCTTCATAAATCACAACACTGTATATATACATATATTTTTTTATCAAAATACAATACATGGCTTACATTTATGCACCATCGGGGTTTTAGATCCCCGGGAGTTTCTTTACTCCCTTCCACTTGTACTCTCACACACCACTGTTAACAAAATAAACACACTTCCCACAATGGTATTCGCATCCTCTGTGCGCAATTACCACAATTTACCCACAAATAAATGCGTATGTTTATATAACACACGCGCCAACCATCATAACAATCATTTTGTGCTATGCACACCTAGTTCGCGTACACTTGTACGGTAAAACACACTAAGTGGTTTTGCGCTCTACCCCCCTTAAAAGGGATTACGCCCACGTAATCAATCACTAAACCTTGGCTTAAAATGTTCTGCCGTCGTGAAGTGTTTTAACTTCCACGCGGCCCATTACACAATGGATTCTGATTAGAGGATCTTAACCATATTGGCGGTTTAGTCCCTAAACCAAGAATTCGCATTGGAGTTGTAACTCATAACCGGTTTCGGTCCTGGCCTGTGAGGCTTTTAGGCATTGATATCTAGCCATCCATTCGTATTCACAATGTATACCCGGTTCCTGACGCATGGGCTCACTGGCCTCTGTTGCGCCATTCTGGTAATTATAGAGCTAGTTTGCCCCATTCGTTACTGTTACTGTATTGTACATCTCCAATGTATTGCCCTTATCTTGGGAACAATGGGTTCTCAACCGACGCATGGTATCTCTTACCCTGAGCGAATTCGGTGAGTTTCACAATTTTCCATCCATTTCTCCAGTAGCTTACAGCATAAACTACTATGTAATTCGCAATGATTGACTTGCTTCTACCGACTTACTGTCGGTTGAGATTAAGCTACTACCAAGTGTGTAGTGCTCTCTCAGTTATTTACAATATTTGGGGTATATTCCATACCGATATTTGGCAGTTAGTGCTACTGTAGTCACTTACTGTTAATCATGTCTCCACATTTGGTTTTATACAAGTACTCTTTTATTGGTGCGGCCTTGCATTTCCTATGCAACCGCCATTATAACATTATTCCTCCACCATTACCATGCTTCGGATTCCTAGCTATCCCACTTGATCATTACTGCACAAGTGCAATACCAAAACACTCAGTCATACAGAGTGCAGAGGCGTAAACTCCTGACAGTAAATCTCGTATGCGATAGTAATTAGGAATTTCACCGTGTTTCACTGAAACCCTTATCACGTAACACTTGCTTCCGGCTTACTGCTCGGTTCGCTTGCTATCGCTTATTGTTGTGCCTCCACTGGGTTTAACTCATAACTCTGCTCATTCCCCCTTTTATCATCTAACAATATTCAGGCAACAGTCGCTTATTGCGCACCGTATCCTTACTTAATATACAACATCAACTTATACTGCATCCGCTATTATATTAGCTTCCGCCATTACACTGGGTTCATCTGGCCACTTATTTGGCTGATTTTGTATATACCACTATATTTTTTTGAACCTTTATGTTTCTTGTGCGTTGTTCGCTACTCATTTAGCTTCACACACCTATGGTGATTGCTATCAGACTTATCATTCCTCCTGTGTACTCAACTGGTACGAGTACTTCCTTTTGTATCATTTTATTCCAATCATCCTGGGGTAATAACTACGTGGTCTATACTCCACATATCTCTTGAACTTGATTCACATAACTACCGCTTCTGCGGTCTCGCAATATCGAGAGGTATCCCCACTCTTAATGCAGTGGTTCGCTTACCACTTTATTCACTTATACCACATAAACTTCTACCATCAATCGAATTTATATAACCTATCTTGTTTACGGCTTATAAGCCTTATTTGCCTAGAGTTGGGCTCATTGTAGGCTGTCCACACACATGTACTTCTCTGTACAATATTACATGTTTGGAGGTTGTAGTGAGTTCCATGACAAGGTCGTTGTATTCCGTTTCCTTTCATGGGATGCCCCTTAGGTTTGTCAGTCGTCTCCGACATCTTACTAGTCTAACCTGGGTGTTAGTTTCAACCCTTGTGTTTCTGTCATGCATTTCATTCAACAATTGTTGATGCGAACACCCTTCAAGGATTGCTCCTCGGTGTTGCTAAGGTATGCCATTACATTAGGCTTGCATCTACGGGTAAATTCAGTAAACTACACCTTCCTATGTTCGTAGCTGGGTACTCATTCCAGCTATCATGTTTTATCCCTTAGGCTTATCAAGACACATGTGGCGTCTTTCATAATAGTCCGCGCTCTTCGCACTCCTTGACTCTTTACATTTCCTTGAAATAAACTGACTAGTTCCTTTAGTCCTTTTTAACTTAACTGGGTTCCTTAACTTCAAGCATTCCTTGTATTTTCTAGCTCCTGTTGATTTATACTACTGACCGAAGACGGAGTTGACTACTTCCCGTGTTTCGGACTCTACTGGTATACATATATGGGGTATCATACTGATACATTACTACTTACCCAACTAACCTATAAGTAGGTCTGTCAGGCCCACATGCTCCTATCGGAGTGCGGTCGTCCCACAACACAGTTGGTACACTTGTAGTGTCCGTCACACGCCTAGGTGAAGTATTCTGTTGTCAACTCCCTTATATTGTCCCGTGACAATATTCATTCCTTACTTCCCGAACTTAATCGAGGGAAGGTTTATCCACTGTTGCATCCTTGTCAGTTGCTCTTGGTTTCACTGGTTTGGTTTAAAGAAGGTTGGAAAGAAGTGTTGGTTTGAAAGAAAATCTGGTTTGAAAAGAAAAATTTCCACGGTTTCACAACATCTTCTTACCTTAGCCAAGTCTAGCTTCTTGCTGACTGGTGTGTTTCCAGTTACAGAGGTTAGGCTAACAAGCCCTTCCACTGTTATGACATTCACATTTAACTTTATTGCACTTTTCCAAGTATTCTGTAGTGATTATAAATTCCCGAACAGCCCTGTTATAGCAGCACTTGCTATCGCAAGTGCGCCATGCTAACTGGCTATCGGTTTGACACATACCGATTGTGGTATTGTTTTCGCCCATATTGTCATCAGTGGCCTTGTTGGCCCTCACTGATCTTACTGCCTTGATAAATACTCCTCTAGGTAACTTCTCACTGTTTCCACGTGATATTCATTAACTAGGGTGTTTCCCATTCTGGGAGACCCCCTTGTCGTAGTATTGTACTCACCTTGTAGCCCGTTCCACGTATTTGGGCACTACATTGTAGTTCCCTTGTCTGTTGATATACCGTTGGTGTATTATTCATCAATTGTGGTCCCGTAGACACTCGTCTCGGGTTTCTTTAATCCATTTCTTGCCTGTTGCACGGTTGGTGCGTTGCAGGCTGGTCATCCTCGACTGCTCGGCATGTCGACCCAGGTTGCCAGAAATTCTATTCTCTTATACACAAAATTCTTTATTCTTCACTATTAAATAGGGTTAACATTGTTCAGATGGAGACCGTCTCCGGGATTCCCAGTTTTCGGGATCTACCGTATGACAGATCCTCCATACCCTTAAAGGTATTTAATAACAGCCAGATCGGGTATTCCCGAGTAAGAGTGGACTTCCATCTCCCTGGCGTTGTTTCCCAAGTTATACAACAGGGATTGTGGAGGGTGGGATGGATATTGTAGGTTTCCAGTAGTCACTGGTAGTTCCTAACTAGCGTATCTCTCACGCTATCACTCAACCCTTAACCCAAAGTACTTAAATCCTAACTCGGTACTTCCTAAGCTCGGTAATCCAGTCATCAGAGCGATACTTCGCTCTGATACCACTTTTTGTAACACCCCATCCAACAACAAACACATAATGACAATCTGCAGCGGAAACTCAACTCATCACATTACTTATTCCAATGGTGTTACACGCCGTTAACCACCTACGTGGCTAACAAGGCTAATATATTTACATTTGTATCGGTCTGATGGACTAGATTCCCGAACAACTACACAATACAATCCTCGTTCCATCTTCAACATTTATTACATACATACACTCCCCCTGTACCGAGTATTTACAAACTACTGCCGATAACAACTTCGGTCTTACTACGCCTATCATACTCACGCCATTTAAATGGCTACCCATGTATAAACATCTGCCCCGTCCTACTCTCGAACGGTTTCCAGCTCCTTGTACCTGAAATAGAAAAGGAGAGAAAGGGGGGCCCCCAAGGGGCTCAGCACCTTTGCTGGTATGGTAATCCCGCAGCCCACATGCTACCGGGCCACGCACGACTAATTGTCGTCTTAGCATGCAGTTGATTATATTTAAATCATGCATACAAACCATTAACATATCACACATAATATTTCGCCTCAATGGGCTCAATCTATAACCAAAACATCCACACTTAACCAACCATCCAATGATTCCTTAAACCCTAGAGTGGCTCTCCTCTAACGGAGCTACTTCCTTAACGAACGACGTGTACCCATCAATCGGGTTATCCTTAAACGCCTCTTGTCACAATCTGGGATTCATTTCTATGATCCACACATTCCATATCCTACAACATAACTCGTTCCACACATAACAAAACATAACAAACCTTTCTTGCTTCGATGTATCCATGACAACGTTGCACTCATTTAAAACATCCAATATATATATATACCAAAGCATAGCAAGGGAATTTGCATAGCATTATAACATTACATACACCATAAAATCGGTTCTCACAAGGAACCTTCCACCATAGTTAGTATACCAGGTGAGCCTAGGGATTTTTGCCAATCCCATGTTAAGCTCGTTACCATCCTCGTTACCGTCCGGTTATATAGAACGGTTAACTTATACCCAAGGTGTGTCGGATATAGTAATCCCAAGCACACCGAAATAACATACGTATGCCCCTGTGGCCCGACGTGAGTCAGTAACTAGCTTTGGATAAGCTAAGGGAAGGTAGAAACCAAATTGGAATACCACCTATACATACACCAAGAGAGCCGAACCGGATATGATATCGACTCCCGTCCTCACACGCGTGGCCGGAACAGACCGGACTCCTCACCCCCCATTAGTACATATACATTAAATATTAAGTGGTTAGAGATCCATTATGGAGCCCACCACATCCACAACCATACGGTATCATAACCGAGTTAAGCACACAAGGGAGGTTCACACACTTGCATACAACAACAATGTCCAACTAACTCACACATAGCCGTGGTTAGCACGTTCCCAAGGTTTGGGTCGTTAACTCCGAATACCGATCACTCATGTGTTCCTAGATTTGGTTAATTAAGGTTTAACACATATTTGAGGTTAAATGGTATCGGAGGCCAATTCGCCACATAAATGAATTACTATAAACTCATTACATGTTTTAATCTTACAAGGTGGCAAACACTCAAGAAAACATATTGGCATACAAGCCGGTGTAATCCGTTAGGACGCAGGTTGCAAGAAAACCATACCTGTCGCCGGAGTCCACTTTACCACGTCCACTTTATGTTCCTCGAGCAATTCTCGAACAACTGTTAACATCACATGTGTTTTCATTAACATCGGGGTTTGCTTGATTATTTAATGTCAATGCTTAATTTTTTTCCCGTTAACTTAGTTACATAACTTAACATTTTTAACTTGTTTTACTCTCACATTTTAATACAACTTTTAGCCCTCTTTATTGTCATTAAAACTCACCTATCATGTCCTTAACATCCTTATAACATCATTACCTACCAATCCCCATCATCACATATCATTTCATAACCTTAAACCATGTTTTTGGTCCGACCGACCCACCGTCCGACCCACAACTGGGTCGGTCCATTACAGACCCCTTTTACTTCCTTACAAACATGCCCGTCCGACCCACGTCCGACCCACCATTCTGGGTCGGTCCATGTGCGAACATTTTCCTTCCTTTGAAACTTGACCGACCGACCCATGTCCGACCCACCCTTTTGGGTCGGACCTTCACCGAACACTTCCCTAACATCTAACAGAGGCTCGACCGACCCAAAAACTGGGTCGGCCCCTGGGTCGGTCGCCTTCTAATCTTACCCAAACTTTGCCAATCTTCACCAAACTTCTCCTAAGGCCTCTTAATGTGTTCTAACATCATTTGGCCCTTCAAACACACCCTTAAGATATTCTTAAGCACTCACAAAACTATGTTTCCTAATTCCTTAAACCTTTACTTATATTTCCACAAAATTCCTAACACTTACAATGTTTTCTCCTTATGATTTCTAGGTGGCATTTCACCTATAATGACCACAATACCAAGGTGTTTCCTCTACACCTTATCATCACCTCTCGACTTCTTTTCTTACTAACTAAATCTCCTTTTCACAACTTCTTAAAACTCCTTACTCAAAACCTTACCTAAACATCATTTATTCTTTGAACACCAACATTACCTAAACCTTAAACAAACTCCTCCAAGACTTAAATACATCTCAAGAACACCCATAGATTTCTAAAACTTCCAAGAAAATGCCTAAATCCTTATAGCACCTAAATCACCTTAATACATGTTTTCTTCTCAAGTAAACATTCATTCACCTTTAATCCTTCCTAGTTCACCAAAACTCACTTACCACCCTTAGAACTTCTTACACATTTCCCAAATTTGGCCATAGCTTCTCTAGTATATACCCACATCCAAACACTTAGGTTTCTACCTTATTTCATCCAAGAACACCTAAAATCCATCAAACACATTTTATACACAAACTTCACACATTAAGCACTACATCACAATATAGTGCATAACTTAAATTGCTTGGCACTTAGGCCCTTAAATGCATGGCTCTTAGGCCCTTAAATTGCATAAACCTTAAACACTGAATTTCCCACATAATAATGCCTTTGACCTGCAAATACACCCAACAATACATATTCCTTTAATAAACTCCTTGAGAGCATTTTACTAGCTCATTTACCATTTGCTCTTTAGGTAGTTTTAACAAGCATTATAAGCTTATTTCTCCTAAAGCATTAAACCACATTGAGATAGCTTGTTTACCTCTTTTCCTCACAAATTTCTTTCTTGTTTCCTTGTAAACCGGTAAGGCATTTCCTTCCTTGTCAACAACTAAACAATATACCAACATTGAAATGAGTATATAAGCTTTAAGCTTTATCTCATTGTAAACCCTAGTTACATATATTATCTTAAGGTATTAACATGATTGTTTTACCTTGGAATGGAAAGAGAGCTTGAATATATATCAAGAGAGGACTCCTCCTAGCCCTTGAAAGATTCAAATGAAGCTAAAACAAGACAAGAGAAGACACCATTATGAGGTGAATTTTCGGTCAACTCCAAAAGTGAAGGAAATGAAGTTTTCTTTGGTTTTTCCTTACCTTGAAGCAGAGGTGATCAACAAGGTATAAAAAATATTAGCTCAAGCTCCTTCCATGGAAGTTCTCCTTGGCACCGAAATGGTGGTTTTGAAGTTTTGAAAAGACAAGATTGTAGAGCTTGACTTAACTAAGAGAATGGTGGTCTTGAAATTGAATTTGGACCATGGAGCTAGAAGATACAAGAGATCAAAGATGGAGTTTGGTGTGGTACTATTGCAAACCGTAGAAGAGAATGAAGAAGAGAGGTTGGAGGAGGTTGGATACGTGTGAATGAGGAGGCAAATGAGAGAATGAGGTTTGCTTTTGCTTTTAGAAGATATTTGTACTAAAGTGTATAGTAACTTTTGCTTTATCATTTAGTTAACTCATTTGTTTGTGTAGGTGTGGTGAGTCACTAAGGAAACCGGCCCCAAATAGTAGCAAGGGTGTTTTGGTCTTTGTTGACCAACTTAATCACTTATAACATTATATGTTACAAACTAGTTATAAAAATCACTATTCACCAATAACAAGGCACATAGAAGTGAAATTTTTGATTTCCCATTGATATAGCCACCCAAGTGTGATACTATATAGTACACATGTTAATTAAAGAGTAATGATGGACATTTAGCCATTCAAAACTCATTTACAAGACAATTTTTCAAAAACGTGCTTTAAGACTTCTTAAAGCACATTTTGTGTTTTAACTTGTTTTAAGCTTGGTTTCTTTGGTAATTGATTTAATATGTTCATTAACATATTTATAAAGTATAGGTATGACCATTAGGTCTTATACACATTTATCCCAAGCTTAGAGCACATTTTTGCTCTTATTGACCTTAAGGTATTTATTTGTGTTTTGTTTGGTTTCATTGTCTACCAAAGTTTCCTAAGGACTTAATTAGCCTTATAAAGTCATAAAAACATTATCAAGTCTTGGTAGGCTCTTTGGGTCCTAACCAAGTTCACTCATGGCTTAGAGCATGTTTTTGCTCATACCGTGTCTTAGTGTTTTATTGTGTTTACCATGGTTTAAATGATTCATAATGTTTATAAGGCATTTTTAGCCTTAAATACCATAGTTTAACATTTACACAACATACCAAGGTTTGGGGTATTTCAATACATTTCTTTTTAATTTATTTTGTTGCTCCGTTGCAGAGACATATCAGAAGTGGTATTGCTGCATCTCTCGCACAGAAGCCTACCTCTCAGGCACCAGTCTCCCCTGTCCATAAATCCTTAAAAAACAAGTACGTATTCTAACTCTCGATTCTTTGTTAATCTGTAAACCGGTTTGAACTTATACAGTGGAGAATTGAAAGCGTTGATTTGATGATCTGAATTTGCAATTGGTTTTCAGTTAGCTAGTAAAGAATTGATTTATTTTAATTGTTGGTTGCTGCCATTGTTGGAATGTTTGTGGTTGTGATGACTTTGGTGAGTGCTGAATAATAAGCACGGGATGTGTACAATTATGCAAAGGTCATGCCAAATTTTTTGTAGAAGTGCAACAATTTCTTAAATTTAAAATGGTAGTTTATTTTGTGTTTGCAACCTTAGAGTTAGGCTAGACTAATTGTCAATCATCCCAGTCATGCTCCATTAGGAAATAAACATGTGCAACTTAATATAGGCCATATTCTACAAAGGATCTAACTCACACCTGTGATATGTTGCACATGTAGTATGGAGCGTGACTGGATGTATGGTGATAGAGGCGAACATTTTGACAAAATGCTGAAAGAGTTTTGCAAAGCTGCAGTGCAACACAAGGACAGGACAAAGGCGGAGAAAATTCCATGTCCTTGTGTTGATTGTGGTGTGGTTAGACATTATTCAAGCATCAACCTCGTACAACTCCATGTGAAGACCCGTGGTTTCATGCCACATTATACAAAATGGATTTTTCATGGAGAACGTGTTGAAGATAATGCTTCATCTTCCTACAGTCACGATCGGTGTAACTCAAGAACCGAGCAGACATTCGATACTACTAACGAGTCAGAACTCCCAAGCGCTTCCGGAGTCAATGTTGACAGTGAGTCGACTTATCATGATGAACAAATTGACGAGATGCTTGGTAACGTTGAGGATAACTTTGTCGACCGGCCGGATGAGTATCAAAGGTTGTTGGACGCATCCAAAACGGCGTTGTATCCTACTTGCACTAAGTACACGAAATTGACAGCTATATTGAATTTGTTCAACCTGAAGGGAAGATATGGATTGAGTGACAAAGGTTTCACGGCATTCCTCGAGCTGATTCATGATATGCTACCGGATGAGAACGGTCTCCCTACGACCACGTATGAGGCAAAGAAATGGGTGTGTCCAATGGGAGTAGAGTACAAAAAAATTCACGCGTGTCCAAACAACTGTGTGTTGTACAGGGGTGAATACGAACATCTGGACAATTGCCCAAAATGTTCGTTGTCCCGGTATAAGCATAAAGATGGTGAGTACTCCTCCGTTCAGAAAAAAAGCCCTCCAGCAAAACTTGTTTGGTATTTGCCGATTATACCCAGATTCAAACGGTTGTTTGCGAATCCGAAAGATGCAAAGAACTTACGATGGCATGCGGAGGGTAGAAAGAGTGATGAGAAACTAAGACATCCAGCAGATGGGCCTCAGTGGAGAAACATCAATAGACGGTTCAAAGAACATTTCGGACATGAAGATAGGAATCTGAGGCTTGGGTTATGTACTGATGGAATGAACCCGTACGGCACATTGAGTAGTCAACACAGTACATGGCCTGTTCTGCTAGTGATCTACAATTTGCCCTCATGGTTGTGTATGAAACGAAAGTACATCATGTTATCGCTCCTGATATCTGGTCCCAAGCAGCCAGGTAATAGCATTGATGTGTACCTTGCCCCTCTGATCGACGATCTGAAGCTATTGTGGAATGAGGGGACCGTGGTATATGATGCTTATGCAAGAGAGAATTTCACGCTCAAGGCTTTGTTGTTCTGTACCGTCAATGACTTCCCTGCGTATGGGAACTTGTCCGGTTACACGGTTAAAGGAACATTTGCATGTCCCATATGCGAGGAAGACACTTGTTCGGACCGTTTAAAACATTGTGGGAAGAATGTTTATATGTGTCATCGACGTCTTCTCCCCGAAGATCACCCTTATCGAGTAACGAAGAGAAAGTTGTTCAATGGTCAAGCCGAAACTCGTGTGGCCCGTCTACCTCTGACCTCTGAGGAAGTGTACGAAAAGGTTAAGGACATTGTAAATGTATTTGGAAACACATCAAAACCGACGAAAAACATTTGGAAAAAGTGTTCTATCTTTTGGGAACTACCTTATTGGCGTCATCTTTCTGTGAGGCACTGCTTAGACATCATGCACATTGTGAAGAACGTTGGTGAGGCAGTGAGTGGGACTTTACTCAATATACCCGGCAAAACAAAAGACGGATTGAAAATCAGAAAGGACATGCAAACCATGGGTATACGAAAGGAGTTACACCCACAAGAGAATGGGAAACGAATCTACCTACCTCCTGCATGCTACACGCTCTCAAAGGCTGAAAAGATTAGTTTCTGCAAATGTCTGTACTCGGTAAAAGTACCGTCTGGATACTCTTCAAACTGGAAGAACATTGTATCGATGAAGGATTTAAAACTTTTAGGCATGAAATCTCACGATTATCATGTACTGATGTTACATCTTCTTCCGGTCGCAATTCGAGGGATATTGCCATCTGATGTCAGAAATGCTTTAACTCGGTTATGTTTCTTTTTCAACGCTGTGTGCTCCAAGGCAATTGACGTAACCTCTCTAGATGATCTACAACGTGAAATTGTTATCACTTTATGTCAACTTGAGATGTATTTCCCACCATCTTTCTTTGATATAATGGTACATCTAATTGTGCACATCGTTCGAGAGATACAGTTCTGCGGTCCGGTATACTTACGGTACATGTACCCTTTTGAACGGTACATGGGTATTCTGAAAAGTAGAATGAAGAATAGGTATCGACCAGAGGGGAGCATTGTTGAAGCAACAGTGACTGAGGAAGTCACGGAGTTTGTGACCGATTATTTGAGTGAGGCAGAGTCTATTGGTATCCCAAAACCACGACACTATGGCAGGTTTAAGGGTAAAGGTGTTATTGGTAGAAAGATCGTGCAAGTTTCGCGTCTACTTATTCATCAAGCACATTTGTTTGTCTTACAACATCTTGAGGTTGTTGAACCTTATTTGGAAACCCATATGGTTGAGTTAAGGCATCAAAATCCTTTGAAAAACCACATTTGCTGACAAAAGAACAAAAACCGAGTTTTTATCCAATAGTTCAAAGATCGTGTTGACATTAGCATCATCAATCCAGAAGCTGTAAGCGAAGAGATCAGATGTTTGGCAATCGGACCTGAAACTAATATTACATCTTTTGAGGGGTATGATATTAGTGGGTATACATACTACACTGCACGCCAAGATGCCAAATCGATAAACCAGAATAGTGGGGTAAAAATTGAAGCTGCTGCCACTGAGTACCACAGCGGTAGCCGATCTCAACCAGTTAGTAATTGGTATTATGGTGTCATCGAGGACATCTGGGAACTAGACTATGACATTGATTCCTTTCTGTTGTTCCGGTGCAAGTGGGTGGACAACCGACGCGGGTACCAAAATGATGAGGGCTTACCATGGTTGATCTTTCACGGTTACACGGTTAATATGATGATCAATTTGTTCTGGGAAAGGATTGCGAGCAAGTGGTGGTATGTTGAGGATCCGAAAGACTGCAGATGGTCTGTTGTTCTTCCAGGAAGAAGGCGGTTGTAATGGAAAATGAAAATGAGGATAACGATGAAAATGGGACTGTAGAGGAAACATCCTTGTTTCCTTACTGGATTACGGATTCGATTGATGATACCGAAAATGATTTGCTCTACGCACGATCAGACCATGTGAGGGTGTTTGGGTAGAAAATATGAAATGATTTATGTTTTTGTACGTGTCAGGTAATGTTGTTAGTAGAATGTAGACTGTAATATCATCTTAACTGTTATTGTTATGCATCATAGTATTTATGTTATGAGTTTAACTGATGAAATGCTTTATGATTTTTTTTTTTGCAGTGGATGATCACCCTATGGATGACCCCATTGGACGGCTTATCTCGACTGGAGAACCTGAGCCACAGCCGAATAGACCAAGTAAGCGGGTCACGAGAGGAGGAAAGAAGAAGAAGGAACCAGTTAGCAGTACACGAGACTGAGGCTGGGCCCTTCACAGCAGACGAAGAGGAGTCGGTTGTGCCACCAGAGGCGAAGAAGCAGAAGAAGAGAGGTGCAACACGTGGGCTGAAGGCTAACAAGGGCCCTCCTACAAAACCGGTCGACTTCAATCAATTCACCAGCCCCATGGAAATTGGAAGAATGACTTCACCGCTTACGTAGCCATTTGGTGAAGTCATATTGCGACATAAACCACACCTGGAAGCAAGTGCCTCATCATTGAAGGATACTATGTTTCAGCGTCTTCAGGTAAATATCTACATTTTACTATGATCTTTTGTGAAATAAGAAACATTTATGTTTACTTACTAACTGAATGATCATGTACGTAGTCTCGTTTCTCCGTGGATCCGCACTTAAAAAACGATGTGCTATCAGCGATGTCGAAAACAGTTCCGGGACCACAAGAATAAGTAGCTGACAAGTCATCTACAAGATGCCTACTCCAGAAATCCAGATTGAGCCAGATCATGGTGGAGACGGTGTGAGACCACCATGAGAGGTTTACGAGGGCATAACAGAAGAGCAATGGCTACAATTTGTTGAGAGGCGTCACACACCGGAGTTCCAGGTGCACTTTATTGTCATACATACATAAATTAATCTTAATTTCTTATGTTTTTTTGTGTTCAATTCACTTACATGATCCCTTAATTTATGCGGCTCTCCGTGCGAAACAACAAGCAAATGCTAAGAAGAACACTAGTAGAAAAAAGATTTAAATGACGCACTTTAAACCACGGTTAAATCTTTAACCGTCGTTTAACATTTTAAACCACGGTTTTTAAGCAAACCGTCATATATAGTGCACGCCTCATTCCATAAATGACGGTTCTCTCATATAACCGTCATATATAGTTCGTCCGCTTGAAGATAAAACGACGGTTCAGTAATAAAGGGTTTATAAACCACGGTTCGTTTTCAACCGTCGTTTAAAGTTTTACGGAAAGAATTATAAACCACGGTTTTTTACAAAACCGTCGTTTATTTGTCCAGTCACATACGTCTTTAACGACGGTTCCTTGATTACCGGCGTTTAAAAGTCTTTTAATAAAATAAAAACCCGACCTTTCTTCTTCTTCCTCCTCTCGCTCTCTGTTTCCCCTGCGATTTCTCGACGATTTTTTCCCGCCCCTTTTTCCACCGCCCCGTCTCCCCACCGTCGAGCTTGTGCCCGTCCTCCTCCTCCTCCGGCGCCGTCGAGCTTGTGCCCGTCTTCCCTCCGGCGTCGACTGTTGTGCCGTCCTCCTCTGGTCCTCGCCCGCGTCGCCATTCTCGGCCGCGCGCCTCACCAACCGTCCCTCGCCTGAAGTCTCGACCTCATCAGCGCACCACGGTGCCCCCAGGTAAACCCTAAACTATCTTCGTTTTTGTTTTATTGTATGGGTGTATATATGATCGAGTGGGTACGACTGAGAGTGATAAAACGTGGAGAATTCTTGCGATGGTGTTTTGTAGATTGGTTTGCGATGGTGGTTTGTAGATTGACATGGATAACTCTGTGGTGAACGAGAAATGGTAGTGGAGGAAGTGGAAGTGGGGATTTCGTCTGTGAGTAGGAGGCTGTTGAATTGATATGGTTTCTTGCATTATCTGTCTAGCTAACTTACTTCAGTGATGAAATAATGATCGACACTACTTGTTTTAGGATAATTTATGGTGGTGGAGAAACAGATTGATGAATTGAGTACTGATCGAGATGAAAGAAAGTAAGAAAGAACAAACGAAATCGAGTTTGATTTGGGTAGCTGGTTTGTGTTCATTAATGAAACAGCTTTGTGATTAGTTTTCCTAGGGATTGATAGCAGAGAGTTAGTGGGATTTGGGATCTTCAATTTGATGGGTTCATCCAAAAGAATTAATCTTTCACTTATCTTCATCAATGTAGAAATATAACTATGCAATGTTTTGAATATCAAATCGATCTCTCCGGTTGAATGCGTGGGATTTCCAATGGTGTGCTATGGTGGACTGATGTGTTAATTGTTTATGTCTTCTTTGTTTGGTTGTTTGATTTCTAGTGTCGGTTGAGATATATATTTCTGTCACATTATGATTATTATTGTTGTTGTTATTGCGATCGAGGGGAGGAGAGAGAGTCGTACGACGTATGTTTATGCAGGGGAAAAAAGAATGAAAACAATTCTCTACAGTTCTCTTAAATGTTTGTTTATGCAGGGGAAAATGAAATGGTTTTCGTAGTAGTCTTTCTGATGTTGGTACTATGTTTGTTTCTGCCTTAAAAAAATGTGGAGTATATAAAAATACGCAAAGGTCATGCCAAATTTTTTCCAGAATTTAACCTTATTTTAATTTTATTGAATAGGTGTTTCTACGGTTGAACAATCCCTCTTCCTTCCCATTTGTGACTTGATCATCCTTATTCATCATTAGGTTAGTTTTTTTAAAAAATGTTATGGTTTATTCAAAATATATCTGTTTGTTAATTTGTTCAATTATTCATATATTTTTCAAATTAAAACCTTGTACTCTAATTTCATTGTATTCACTACACACAGTCGGATTGTACTTGTCGCACTATCTGCTGCTGTCAACCTCTGCCACGGTTTGCCTGATCAGAACCCACGGTAAATCACTTGCATTTCTGATTATAATTTTAGAAACAATAGTAATATAAATGTATATATATATGTACATATATTAGATATATATATAATATTGTCACAAATAGACGTTATACTAATTCTACTTGTATTCTGCAATCATTAGAATATGTATTTGCATAGTGTGGTTGAAATGTGATGATGGGTTGAAATGGGGTGGATGTTTTTGTTCATTGATCATATATATATATATATATATATACATTTACTATATGCATACTTGTCTGTCTGATAATAATTCGTAGGGTTTGCCGAGAGTTAATGTTGCTGCTATGTTTGTTAATTTCTGCCTTAAAAAAATGTGGAGTGTCTAAAATACGCAAAGGTCATGCCACAAATTTTTCCAGAATTTAAGCTTTGTTCGTTTGTTTAATATGTTCAATTATTCAAGTTTTTATAAAATTAAAACCTTATTCTAATTTCATTGAATAGGTGTTATATACTGCGCGCAAGAGCATTTGTCTACTTCTCCTTCTTCTGTGTTGTTCGCGCTAGCTGACCATCCAGTACTCATCAGTTGGTATTTAAAATGTTTCAATTTATTTTTGTTTTTCTATTAAACAATGGAAAATCAATTCAAACATAGAATTACCTGTCTGAGATATACCTGATAGAGGTATGTCTTAGATAGTCCCTGTTGGGACTGTCCAATGACCTTTGATCTCACCATCTAGGTTGTGAATGAGTTAATAATATACAGTAGTTCAGTGATAATTTCAGCAGCATTACCCTAGTGTTCTTCTAGTGTACTATATATATGTGAATTGAAACGATTCGTATATATATATCTACACTAGGAGAACTGTAGGGTAATGCTGCCGAAATTATCACTGAACTACTGTATATTATTAACTTGTTCCTAGGTGAGATCGTAGGTGATTGGATAGGTTTAGGTTGTTAAATCTGTAAATAAAAAAAAGAGGAGATCAATGGAACGAGTTCACGACATCTGGTGTGTGTTGAAAAAGGAGATGGAGCGCTCAGTGATGTACAGTGACAGATTGGACATCAAGTACCTAGAAGGGGTCAATAATTTTGCAAAGTCCTTGTTGACAATCTTAAACCAAGGGATAAGGGATATATTCGATGTCCTTGTGTCGATTGCAAGAACGACTTCAAATACCGAGGTGTGGACAAGATTAAGGATCATCTGATTCGAGAGGGTTTACAGATGATTATGAAGCCATAACAATACTGCATGGTCAACATTCAGTACAAGTGTTGAATGTGCTGATAACGTCGTTGCAGAACAATCAGAAATGGATGCTTCACAGGATTTTGGGGATACTCAAGATGATTCACTAGGTAGTGATTCAGATGATCAGGAGGACCTTAATGCAATGATGGAAGATGTTGAACAACATTTTTCCAACAAACCCAAATCATTCGAAAATCTGATGGAAGCATCAAAGGAACCGTTGTACAGTGGATGTGAAACGCAAACACAAAACAAATTGAGCGTTGTCTTAAAACTATTCAATCTGAAGGCGAGACATGGATGGAGTGATGTCAGTTTTACAGATCTTTTACAACTGCTGAAGAATGTACTACCAAAGGACAATGTGATACCCACAACAACTTATGAGGCAAAGAAGTTAATGTGTCCGATGGGTATGGAATATAAAAAAATACATGCTTGTCCAAATGGGTGTATGTTGTATTGGAAGGAGAATGAGTTGGATGACCATTGCTCTGAATGTGGGGAATCACGCTATGTAAAAAAGGGTGACAGAAACCACATAAGCACTAAAGTGGGCTCCTGCGAAGGTGTTGTGGTATCTACCGATAATTCCCCGATTCAAACGTTTGTTGCAGTTCAGAAAGATGCTGAGAACCTCCGATGCATGCTACCATAGAAAGGATGATGGTAAATTGAGACATCCAGCCGATTCCCACAATGGAGAAACATTGACAGAATATACCCTCAATTCGGTACAGACCCAAGGAACTTAAGACTGGTTTATTGCATGATGGGATGAACCCTATGGCACTTTAAGCAGTATACACAGTACTTGGCCTGTTTTATGACAATATACAATCTGCCACCATGGTTGGTATGAAACCCAGAATATCCCTCTCTGGTTGATATCGGGAGGAGGATCATGGTATGAAGCTAGTTGATTTAACGACAGCGGCTCCTACTGATGAACCCTTTATCGTTGCATCAAAGGCAAAACAAGTATTCTACTGTCGTGATCAGTCTAATCCCAGATGGTCTATTGTAATGCAGAGTAAAAGATCGATAGTTGGGATTGATAATATTGTTGATGAGGATGAATACGACTGTGAAGATGAAACAGATGTACCTATTCGGTTGCCGATGGAGGTAGATAATGTAACTAATTTGAATATCGAAGGTCCGACCACAACGAAGGATTGTGGATTGAACGATGAAATGTTATTTTGTAAGTTGGGTTGACAATATTATATTAATTATTTCATTTTTGTCATGTTTCAATATTTGATTCAGTAGATGTTCGTATTAACCTTGTTAATTGTTGATTATTTTTCAGATTATGGATCCTGACGATAGAGTCGAAGAGGACTACTGTTGGGGTTGGATGATATTGACGATGACGTCCCTACTGAAGAACCACCAGCTACATCTACTTCGCAGGACACTCGGAAGGGACGTGGACCGACCCGTGGGTTGAAGGAGAAGAAAATGCTCCCATCGATTTGTTCTGGGACAAGTACCTCCGACATTCTGGTGGGTCGAAGCAGCAGTTTGCTTCTTACTTGGGATTGATGGTAAAATCCCATTGTTCGATTAATAAGGATTGGAAGCATCAAGAAAAGGCAGACAAAGACATCATGTGGCAGATGGTGCAGAAGAAATACAATGTCGCGGCTGAAACTTCGGAAGAAGATTGAATCACTTTTAGCGACATCGCTGCGACAATTCAAGCATCGGTTGGTAGATGGTGGATTAACAAACCGGGCTCCAAGAGGTCACCGCCGTGGGTAGTGTATGATGGTATGTTCACGGAGGAGGACTGGAAGATATTCTACGACCATCGCCAGACTGAAGAGTTAAGGTACTTTTACAATTATTCTGTCTTAATTATTTAAGGAATAAAATTTAACAAATATTTTTTTTATTATGTATAACTTACAAATATACAAATTTTGTAACAGTTACGTCAAGAACAAGCGAGACGTAACCGGGCGAAGAATGTATATAAGCACTACATGGGGCGAGCTGGATATACGGGGCGGTTGGAGAAGTGGAAGAGCGAGGGCTTACTGACGAAGACGAATGAAGACGGCACTCAGTCAGTTGTTGATACTGTTGACGATGCAAGTAGGGTGCAGACATTTATGCTGGGGCGCATGAAGAAAAATGAAGAGGGAGTCTATGTGTTCCGCAGAGCGAGACTGCTGAGTTGGCTTCAAAGATTGTAAGTATATATTTTTAAAAGTTGTTGTTTACTAATTAGTAACTTCATTTCTAATATTTTTGTAATTTAAATAGTCTGGATCTACTGATCGATGGGAGATGGTCCCGGCCCCTCCGTCTCAGGATGATCCACTGAATAAGGCCCTTGGGCAAAAGGATCATCCAGGGCGAGTGCGGGGGCTTGGAGGGGAAGTTCGCAAAAAGACGTGTTTTCTACGTCTCGATCGAGAGTACCGCAGGCTGAAATAGAGAGAATGGTGGATGAACGGGTGCACGACCGGTTGGCGGAGTCGGAAAGACGTCACGCTGAGGAGCTCAGACGTCACGCTGAGGAGCGTCAAGCCTACGAGGAGCGCCTGCGAAGACTTGAGGCTTTAGTATTGGGCCAGGTGCATCTCCTACACCGACACCTACTCTTACACCGGCGTCTGCTCCTACTGCGACGGCGGATACATCGATAGTGGCCGCGTCTCCTACACCGGCACCTACTGCTACACCGACGTCTGTTCCTACCACGACGGCGGATACTGTCGATGATCCTGCACCGACGTCTGCTCCTACCACGACGGCGGATACTCCGATGGTCGATCATCCTGCACCTTCTTCTCCTACCAGAGACACATTTCCTTATCAAAACCTTTCGGTTTGTTCTTTTTTCCTCCTTAGTTATTTTAACATTACTTTTAAAACAATATAATTTTATTAGCTTGCTTACTGTTGTGAGTTGATGTAGGTGGCTAAATCATGTCATCTGTTTCAAGTGTTGGATGGTGGGACTGTTCATGTTGCATTCGGTCGGGTTTTACAGACCGGACCGAACACTGTAGTACATTTCAAGCCCATCCCACCTCTCCACGCTCGTGTGATGGTAGACGATATTGTGAAGGTCATGAGGACTCTCCCCTTCCGTTGGAGTGGAATCAGTGGAGTAAAATAGTTCAAGCAAAATCTTCAGTTGTTCCATGGCCATATTCTCTCATTGATGTCAGTGACAAGGTAAACTATTTACATGCTTACTGTTCAGTTTTTACTTGACTGTTGACTGATATGTTAATTATTTAATTTTTGTATACTATTAGATTGATAAGGAATTAAGACCGGTTAAGAAGAGGAAAGTGGATAAGGGGAAGGAAGTTGTGAAATCAAATGAGGAGAGTCAGAGTGTGAGAAAGGAAGTGGTCAAGCCTTTCGATATGACTCCTAGGAGAGCCGCCATTCTGACACCCAAGTATCTGAAGAAGTTGACAGACAAACAAAAAATGCTATATGACTTTTTCATGACGAAGCCACAGTCTGTCACCAATTTCAACATGAAAGTGTCTAAGCATGTTTTCCACTCCCCCGAGCCCAGAGATCTGATGATTACCGTGAGCGATCTAAGAGAATTTTTGATGGGAGACCTGCTTAACATCTCTGTGATTCAGGCCTATTGTCTGTAAGTATCTTTTAAATTATTAAATTATCTTTCATTTTTTTAAGCTATTTAACATATCTTATGAAAAAATGTTGTTTAGGTGTTTGACTAGTAGACTGCTAGCGAGCAAGAGATTATGTGCCCTCTCTTTCTTGTGTCCGCAATTGATGTCAGCAAATCAGGCCGCATTGGATGAGCAAGGATGTGTACAGCATGTGAGGCAGGGATTTTGTTCTGCGGTGCGAAGAAAAAGCAAATATTTGCTGATCCCATATCATCAGATGTAAGTACACAATAACTGTAATTTTTTGCTTCCTAATTGTGATATTTAATAATTGTTGTACAAAACATTCTTTGTTTTATCTGTGGCAGCAATCATTGGATGTTGTTGGTGTTGTGTATCGACACCTCATGCTTATTGATACTAGACCCATTGGGCGGCCCTGATGACCTTCGAGAGATCGCTGTAGAGAAATGTTTGAAGGAGTGAGTATTCAAAATTTTAATGCATTCTGTATTTATTTTAAGCTTGTCCTAGATTATTGACAATAAATGGCTTCATTTTAAAATGCTGTATTTATGCAGGGGTCATAAGCTTGGTTTGAGTGATGTGAAGAAACCATTCTCCATCTTGGACTTCCATTACATACGTGTAAGTAATCATTTAATTTATGCGTTTGTATTAAAGTTAAACGTTTAATTTTTGATCTATCTAAAGTTGGTAATCCATGGATGGTGTGATGACAGTGTCCTCAGCAGCCTGATTCACAAAGCTGTGGCTATTATGTGATGCGGTACATGTTCGAGATTGTACAAAATATTGACACGCTTGCTGATGATGACAAGGTAAACCATACCAATCAAAGTTTTAGTTAAAGTTATTGCATTTGAAATAAAATTGTGTACTAATGATGATCAGTTTCTTTTTATGGACAGATCGTTTCTTTTTTCACACAAGCAGGGAGCACGTATTCCAAAACGATCTCAACTTTGTAAGAGATCATCTATCGCAGTTTTGGTGTAAAAATTACTTGAGTGTTACTTAGATCTTATCCTAGTGTAGTTAGACTTACACTTTTGTTTGTGCTGAAGCAACGTAGACTCTCAAAGAGTTTGTAAAGTTCAACTCTCTCTTATTTTGAAAGTTTGAATGGGTTTGTTTGCAATTCGTTTTCAATGTTGCAATTCAACTGGCAACTTTGGTTTATGGTCATATAGTGTGGTTGGTTATCAAAGGGCAATACCAGTTGGATGCCCTGTACAGGTTGTATATGCGATTGTAAATTGTGGAAAACATTTGTGGTAGAGGCTTAAAAAACAAAAAAAACTAAAAAAAAAAAGAAAAAAAAAACCACGGTTACTTAAAACCGTGGTTAAAATTCAGTGGAACGACATTTTAAACCACGGTTTCTACAGAACCGTCGTATAAAACAGTCATATACCACGGTTTTACAGACGAACCGTCGTTTAAAGCATGATATACCACGGTTACAAAGCCAAACCGTGGTATAAAATCGGTCTGATCCGCGACAAAAACAACAATTAAACGACGGTCATATAGAAACCGTGGTTTATAATCGCGATTTTAAACGACGGTTTTGAACCGTGGTTTATAGGCATTTTCGAATATACGACGCGCGTATTAACCACGGTTTGGAACCGTGGTATATAGGCTTTTTAACCGTGGTTTATAACATTTTCTGCACTAGTGAAATCTGTACCCTCACCACTTAGGTGGAAAAGTATGCTCAAAGGTTTACCAGAATGGGAGCAAAAGGGATATTGCCCACGGATGGCTCATTGGATGCCAGTGGCAGAAGAATGAAAGTGTGGAGTTAAGCCACATTCCGAAGAACTCTACTCCCGAAAATCCTCAATATGATGAAGCCACGAGAGCAGTTATTGCTCAAATGGTAAGTGATATCATTTCATTTTCAGTCAAACTGTTCATTTCCTTTGTATATGAACTTATGTTAAACTAATAACTGTATTTGTGTGTTATATTAGGGTGAATTAAGCTCTCAGCTCACCCAGGGCACCTGGACCTCACAGAGGAATGATGATCCTCTTACACGCGCTCTTGGTAAGAAGGATCATCCAGGTCGTGCCATTGGGTTTGGTGGGCACGTTGGTATCCGCCAGGCATTTGGCGCACCCGGGTCCAGAATCAGCCAGGGATAGTCGATTAGCTACGAGGAGCACCTGAGAGTGTTGGCTGAGATGGAGCAGAGGATTACTCAGAACGTCGACGAGAGGATCGCTCAGGCTATATCAAGGATTCAGCCACAGCAGCATGAAAGCCAAGAGGTTTCTCGACCACCAGTTGATCAGTCACCCATTCAGCAGCAAAGTGCACCGGTAGTGAGAAGTAGTGTCCACTCGGCTGATCCGTTTCCCTATGCATCTCTACAGGTTAGACTAACGTTTCAATTGAGTACATGACGATTATGATTTTTAACTTGATCACTAATATCATCATAGAAGAATTCTCAATTTTATCTAAACAAGTTCCACATAACACTCAGGCACCCACTGAGTGCCATCTGTTTTTACAAATTGGAGTAGAAGAGGTCATGGTTGCATGGGGAAAACTTTTCCCCTCTCGTCCAAGTGATATTGTGCACGGTGAACCACTCCGACATTACCATGCACGAGTGCTTCTAGACGAATTTGTTGCAGAGCATGCTGACGTCGGTTTACCGGTGCCGATCCCACAAAGACCTACCGTGCGTTCTGCACAAACTGCGACAGTGCAGTGGCCTGCACGATTGGTCAGACTCCCTGGGCAGGTATTACTCTTAACCGTTGCTATAAAACTATTGGTGTACCACCTTGCATCCATATACTTAATTAGACTAATATCATAGGATATGACCCCACCGAAGACTGATAAGGGCAAAGGAAAAAGAATTGCCACACCTGTGCAATCAAAGGCATCCACAAATTTTGTGCTTAGACCTGCTTTGGTGGAGAAGAGAATATTGGCCGGCTTGTCGACCAATATGCAGATTCTGCATTCCTCGTTGTTGGTGCTACCACCGGATAGTGATTCCCTCATTGTGGAAGATCCCGAGCGGATATTTCACTATATAGTTCAAGGAGAAGATATACATCGATTTGGGATGTATATGTCCGACTTCGAGGAGTGCTTCAGGAGGGATTGGTTGAATGTGTCGATTATCAAGTCGGCCGCCATGTGAGTGACTTCTACCTTTTATATTTTGAATTCATTAATTGGTGATGAATTAGATGTTTGAATAAAAAGTTAATGACTAATGATATTGCCTCATAGGTGGGTGCATGATAAGGCGATCAATGTCTTTGAAGATCGAAGATTTGGATTCCTGTGTCCTGCTATGTGCAGTGAAGTCCAGATGACAAGTGATCCGCAAAGCCTTATGCAATATATGACGAATCCCCTCTATGAATGTTCGAACAAGTCATTTATTATGCTGCCATATCATTCAGAGTATGATATTTGACTATTTCTCTTAGTATTATCTAAAACATATAGTTTGTGTTAGTTGCTTAATGATTTCAACACATTGTGTAATTTGTGGACAGTCGACATTGGTCATTGCTTGTGCTGGTGATGGGGAAGCACCCACGAATCTTGCAATTTGACTCACTTGGTAAGGCTGCCAAGAGACCGAAGATCTCCACCGCAATAGGGGTAATTATTTTGTTATCGTAAACAACAATTATTTTACTTAACATTAACTGTTTCATAACTTGCTACTGATGCTTAAAACTATATATATTGCTGATGTATATAGTTCCATGAGAGCTGCATTAAGACTCCAGGGTATAACAATGAAGAGTAACATCCCTTGGAACACTGTCAAGGTACTCTATTAATTGATAATTTGTGTGATAATGTTTAAACTTGTTTATAACTGTCAATATGTGTGTTTGTATAGTGTTCGGTGCAGCCTGGGGGGTCAGAATGTGGATACTATGTCATGAGATTCATGAGTGACATAGTAGGAGCGGCGAACCTTTTACCAGAGCACTCGTTAGACATGGTAACATTCTTTGAAAGTTTCAGTTATGCTCTTTACATGTTGTTAGACTTGTACGTTTTAGATTAATGTTCATTTTTTTTCAAGGCTTACGAACAAGTGTTCAAAGGTGGTCAGTATGATGATGCTCAAATTGTGAGATGCTTGAGGAATGGTCGGAGTTCGTCTGCACAAGTTTAATGAATTGATGATCATGAAGATGTTTTGCTAACTTTTTCGAGTATGTAAATATAACTCTGTACACTTGTGGATGGTGTAATGGTAGATTTGAATTGTAATGGTGTTTTTTATTTGTATTGAAAGTGTGAAAGTAAGTGTAATTGCATTGGTTTTGTTAACTCTCAAATTGTGGTGCGTCGTTGGTATTAATTGGGAGCTTTTATAACTTTTTAAATGTGTGCTGGAGCTCCCTGTATGGATGAAGCATTATTACAGGTCTGATTGAATCAAATGTGGTGAATATATATATATATATAAGCTGGGATGGAAAAAAAACAAAAAAAAAATATACCTATCTCAGCGGTTCTTAGAGAACAAACCGCCGAGATAGTCCCTGGGATTGAACGGGTTGAGATTGACCATGAGTCTATCTCGGCGGTTGTTCCGAGAGGGTACATCTAGTTCGGCGGTTACAACCGCCGAATAGGTTGCTCACACCCTATTTCGGCGGTGCTCATCGGCGGTTCACAACGCCGAAATAGGCCCATGGAACCGCCGAAATAGGCCTTTTTTTACTAGTGATCTACTCATTCCAATTTAATTACCAATTTAAGTTAGGAGGTTAGGTTAGGATATGTTAATATCCTTAGGATATATTATTTATTACTTTCCAGATTTAGGAGTAGTATATATCCTCATACTTAGGATATATTATATAATTCTAACATAATCTTCGCTAGTATAATCTTTTCTATCCTCTTTTGTATTATCCTCATTAATTTAGTCATAAAGGCTAAGTTTCTAATTAGGAAACTACTCATGTATAAATACCCTTCCTGGTATTCATCCAAACACATAATACATACGAATTCTATTCTTTCTCAAATTCGTCTTCGCTCTCTCTCACGTTCCTCTTATGTCGTTCACTCGCCTTTCTCCCGTGCATACTCTAATCGCTTCCGCTTCTCCCATCTCTCTGCAATCGAACATGGCATCAGAGCAGCAGATTTGGCCTAAAAAAAAAAATCTCGGAATCCAGAATGTCATCCGAAATTGAAGAAACTCCATCAGAAGAGGAAGGCGGCGATTCTTCCGAAACTGAAGAAGATAACGATGAAGATCCAAAGCGAAGGAAACACATAGATGTTGATCCTCTCACTGTTTCGAATTCAGAAGTTCCAGGCGTGCAACTGACATCAACCAAATTCAACGGGGCTGGATTCCAGATCTGGAAGAAAAAGGTCGAGATCTGTCTCTTAGCGAAGAACAAAATCAAAATCGTCGATGGCACCTTGAGAAGATCCAATGTTGCCAAGAATCGACGAGACGCTTGGGACAGATGCGACGGACTCATCCGATCATGGATCCTGGCTAGTCTCGAACCCTCCATTGCAGACAGCGTCGTCTCCAGCGCCACTTCTCACGAAATGTGGAAAAGACTCGCGCAAAGGTATGATCAGGTTGATGGAACCAGAATGTTTGAATTGACCCGTGAGTTGTCTCAAATTCAACAAGGAAACTCCACCGTGACTGAATATTTTACCAAATTGACAAGTCTCTGGGATGACATCTCTGGAATGATGAATATCCCTCCATGTTGTTGTGGTTACAGTCGAAAAATGGCTAAGCACGTTGAAAATAAAAGACTCTTTGAATTTTTACTTGGTTTGCGTGAAGAATTCATTAATATAAGGGGAAATCTTCTGATGAAGAAACCTCTCCCTAGCGTCGATGCTGCATACGCCATTGTGTTGCAGGAAGAACGACAACGATCTACTGCCAAAACCGTGAAGGACAACGATACTTCTTTCGCAAACAATACAGGCAGAGCTGAGCGAAATCGTGACGACAAATCCAAAGGTCGTCGTGACAAGGATGTCGCCAGTAGAAATTGGACTGGTACTTGCGGACATTGTGGCAAAACGGGACACCTGAAGCGAGACTGCTTCGAGCTTCGTGGCTATCCGGACTGGTGGAAGGGACCAAGAGTCACCGCCTCTGCTAATATCGTTGAACAACGATCTGAAAAAAACCACTAGCGTCCCTGGTCTGAATGTTGAAAGGATAAACAAGCTGTGTGAGTATTTTGAGAAATCATGCCACATACCAGAGAAGGTAATTAGCAGCAGCAGCGCTTCTGGTACAAAGGATTTCTCTAATTTCTCAGGTATCGCTTGCACTCAATCCTTTACCGCTCATTACAAGTATCATAAACACCGTTGGCTTCTTGATTCGGAGCTAGTGACCATTTAATTGGTGATGAGACGCTATTGAGTGATAAAAGAAAACTGGTTGATGTTCACTACGTGACTTTACCTAATGGGAATAATGAAACAATCGATACTGTTGGTACCGTTCAACTGACCAAAGATTTTAAGCTGGAAAATGTTCTTTACGTTCCCAGTTTCCGCCTGGCACTGATTTCTGTAAGCAGATTGATATCTCAGATGGGCTGCACTGTTACCTTCGATGATAGCAGTTGCTTTTTACAGGCCCCTACTTGGACGAGTAAAAGGAAGATCGGCTACAGAGAAGATGGCCTCTATGTTTTTGACGTTAATCTTTTAAACAAAGACTTTGATGTTTGTAATAATGCGTCTGCTTTTTCTGGAAATTCTTCTAAATTGATGTTTTGGCACAAGAAAATGGGGCATCCCCCTGTTAACAAAATGCTTAGTATGGGCCTCATTAATAAACGTGATGTTCCTGCTAACTTCGTGTGTGATATCTGCTTTAGGGCTAAAGGACATCGCTTGTCCTTTCCCCGTTCTAGTAACAGGTCTAAGGAGTGTTTTCAACTTATCCACATTGACATTTGGGGTCCATGCTCCACCATCAACCATGATGGGTGTCGTTTCTTCCTTACCATAGTAGATGATGCTAGCAGAAGCACATGGGTCATTCTCATGAAGTCCAAATCCGAAGCACCACAACACATTCGAAATTTCATTCTCATGGCTGAACGTCAATTTGACAAGCTTGTAAAAATCGTCCGATCCGACAATGCCTACGAGTTAGGATCGTGTAAAACATTACGACAATTCTTTCACGACAAAGGAATTTTACATCAGACCACGTGCGTCTACACACCGCAACAAAACGGCGTGGTAGAACGCAAGCACCGTTACCTCCTTGAAACAGCTCGTGCTCTTTTCTTTCAATCCGGCCTTGATTTAAGCTATTGGGGCGAAAGTGTTTTGATGGCAACGTTCCTCATAAACAGATTGCCATCTTCAACCTTAAATGGGATGTCTCCTCATGAATATCTATATGGGCTAACCCCTAAACTTGATAACGTCAAAACCTTTGGTTCCTTAGTTTACCATACCGGTCCAACCATTTCCCGATCAAAATTCAACGATCGAGGACATCGCGGTGTTTACTTGGGCCCAGGTTTATGCCAAAAGGGCCATCGAGTCCTTCTTCTTAATGAAAAAAGGGTTATAACAAGCAGGGACTTAACGTTCTACGAACATATCTTTCCCTTGCAAGCTCAACCCACCGAGAATATCCACGATCATTCTGCACCTTTCGGTTTTCCTGTTGTTGTCGATGAAGATCATGATATCATCCAGCATAACAATCAGCAAGGACAAAGCCCACTTGTCCAACAACCTTCTTATTCTATTAATGATGTAGATATGTGTGAGGACAACAGCCCGTTCTTGGGCCAGACATAACTCACGAAGACAATTCTAACGGAGCCCAGCCCGTTCCCTATTCATCACAGGACAACCTTGCGGAAAATCTAATTCATGAGGATGAAGGTCCGACCGCTGATGATTCATCCACCACCGAGACTCCCAACGACATTATTATTGATGGGCCTAGACGATCGACTCGTGTTAGGCAACTTCCAGTAAAATTGCGTGACTACGAGTGCAATCACGCTCTATCTGATCCCTTTACTCATCTCTTATCTACGAGACTTGAAAGCTCTCGTCCAAATCCTATGCCGGATATACACACTTTAACTGACATTGCTCCATCTCGCATTATCTGTTCTCAAGCCACACGTCACTGTCCATCTGAGCCCTCCTCCTATCGCATTGCTTCGCAATACTCTGAGTGGCGTGACGCAATGGCCACTGAACTCAAGGCTTTAGAGGCGAATCAGACTTGGAGCTTGGTTAGGCTTCCCAAGGGAAAGCGATGTATTACATGTAGATGGGTTTATCGAGTTAAATACAAAGCCAATGGAGACATTGAACGTTATAAGGCACGCTTGGTCGTTCGGGGCTTCACACAAAAAGAAGGCGAAGATTTTCACGAAACCTTTTCTCCCGTGGTTAAAATGACCACTGTTCGTGCTTTGATTTCTGTAGCTACAAAACGACGTTGGAAAATTCACCAACTCGACGTGAATAACGCCTTCATCCACGGTGACCTACATGAGGAAATCTACATGAAAATTCCTGATGGCCTCACTACCAACACTAGTGGATTGGTTTGCAAACTTCAAAAATCTTTATATGGCCTCAAACAAGCTTCCCGTCAATGGTATGCCAAGTTATCCTCCTCTCTCACAAGTCTGGGCTTCATCATGTCCGATAATGATCACTCCCTTTTTAAATGGAGTCATGACAAATCCATCCTCTTTCTCGGAGTCTACGTGGATGACATTATCCTTTGTGGAAATGATGACAACAAGATCACTTGCGTCAAAGAAACCCTCCATAATTTGTTCAAAATTAAGGATCTTGGCACTCTTAATTACTTTCTCGGTATGGAATTTCATCATACTACTGATGGTATTGCGATCACTCAAACGAAGTTTGCCACGGATCTACTCACAGATTATCATGTCACCTCCAAACCTCCGGTTGCTAGTCCCCTTGCTCCAGGCACCAAACTTCTTCTTCATGATGGTCCTCTCTTGCCCGATGCCACCGAATATCGTCGTCTCATCGGGAAGCTCAACTACCTTATCAATACCCGTCCTGATCTCAACTTCAGCGTCCAACTCTTGAGCCAATTCAACCAGCAACCTTGTCAAAAGCATTGGGATGCCGCCATCCGCGTCCTTCAATACATAAAAGGGACTCTTGGCTATGGCATTTTCTTCAATAATTCTAACGACTATTCCCTCCTTGCTTACTGTGATTCCGATTGGGCCTCCTGTCCCATTTCTCGTAGGTCCGTCAGTGGGTATTACATTCTTTTTGGAGGTGCTCCCATCTCTTGGAAATCCAAGAAGCAAACTTGTGTTTCCCTTTCTTCAGCCGAGGCAGAGTATCGCGCTCTTCGACGCGTCACCACGGAGTTGTCTTGGCTCTCTCGTCTTCTTCATGAGCTTGGGATACATCACATCACACCTATACCACTGAAGTGTGACAATCAGTCCGCTTTTTCATTGCCCACAACCCCGTTCTTCATGAACGTACGAAACACATCGAAATTGACGTACATTATGTCCGTGACCAGATCAAAGCCGGTCTCATTGAGGTTTCTCATATCTCCAATACTCATCAAAAAGCCGACATGCTCACCAAGGCTTTACCAGGCAAAAACTATCGGAGACAACTTCAGTCTATGGGGATGCTTGACGTTTCTACAAACCATGGAAAAACCCATTTTTCCTAGGTTTGCGGGGGGGGTGTTAGGATATGTTAATATCCTTAGGATATATTATTTATTACTTTCCAGATTTAGGAGTTAGTATATATCCTCATACTTAGGATATATTATATAATTCTAACATAATCTTCGCTAGTATAATCTTTTCTATCCTCTTTTGTATTATCCTCATTAATTTAGTCATAAAGGCTAAGTTTCTAATTAGGAAACTACTCATGTATAAATACCCTTCCTGGTATTCATCCAAACACATAATACATACGAATTCTATTCTTTCTCAAATTCGTCTTCGCTCTCTCTCACGTTCCTCTTATGTCGTTCACTCGCCTTTCTCCCGTGCATACTCTAATCGCTTCCGCTTCTCCCATCTCTCTGCAATCGAACAGTTAGCTTGTTAGGAATAAGTTGAGTACAAGCACACTTCACATTCGGTCACAATACCAGAATCATACATACCAAATTCATCCATCCAAACATTCAGAATTATACAAACTAAATTTGAAGAGGCAATATACCAACCACATACAATCACTACATATTCACAAGTAAACATGATACCCGATTCTGCATTATTTATTGGTATCAATTGCACACAACACACAAATCAGAGAACCAAGATAGATACGGGGCATGAGGAATCCATACCGTCACCGTTGTACGTGTTTCCAAACGTCCTTCGGTGTCACAAATCAAGTCCTATTATAGACATACAATTGAATGATTAATATACCTATCATCAACTTAACTCCTACTTACTATATCCTTATACTTCTTACACTTACACTTTACTAGTTTACTTACTTTTTTCATTACTAAGTTTTACTTTTTACTTAACATTGGCATGCTTACATACATGTACATATATATATATGTAGGTATATACATATATGTATATATATATTATTTAATTTAAATTTTTTTCTTTTTTTTGACCGGACCGGACTTGCGACCGACCTTGCAAGTCCGGTCCATTCCAGTAGCTCAGATTACGAAAATTCTTCTGGCCGACCGACCTTGCAAGTCCGGTCCCAAGGTCGGTCCATTCCAGTAAGTTTTGGTTTCGAAATTCTGGAGTCGACCGACCTTGCATGTCCGGTCTCAAGGTCGGTCCATTCCAGTAAGTTTCGCTACAGGCGATTTTAGCCCGACCGACCTTGCAAGTCCGGTCGCAAGGTCGGTCCATTCCAGTAGCTTACTCGACGGAAAATTTTTTGAGTCGACCGACCTTGCAAGTCCGGTCGCAAGGTCGGTCCATTCCAGTAGCTTACTCGATGGAAATTTTTGAGTCGAACGACCTTGCAAGTCCGGTCGCAAGGTCGGTCCATTCCAGTAGGTTACAGACGGAGAATTTTCTAGTCCGACCGAACTTGCAAGTCCGTCGCAAGTCCGGTTGATTCAGAAGCTTTCCCGTCTTTGTAAATCTGGGCTCGACCGAACTTGCAAGTCCGGTCGCAAGTTCGGTCCGTCCCAGTATTTGCATTTTAATTTCTGTTTTCAGTCCCTCTTCTTACCCATTATTCCCCATTGTTCCTACACTTATTCCCACATGTTTTAACACTAATTAGACCTCTTAATACACCCTAGTTCACTCCTTAACTCTTTACACCTTTCTACACAATTCTATATACTCACTCACATAAATTTCCAAGTTTCTTTCAACACTCACATAGTCTCTTCTCTAGTTGCATTATGCTACAGATTTTCACATTACACTCCTCTTCTACATCTCCCTCTTCTATTGGCATTTCTAACACTCCTAATGCGTTACTCACCTCTCATAACTTACCCACCAAACTAACTCAATTAAAATCTGTTACAACATAAGTTTCACTAGTTTCTAATTCACTAAGTGTTTCTTTCTATGTAAATTTTGCCATGACCTCCCCTAAAATCTTACATTCTCACCACAATTCTAGTTCACATCAACACTTTTCATGTTTCAATAGGACATCCATATACAAACCTTCGTACACAATTTCCAAATGCTACACATACTAAAAATTCCTGACACTACTTCTCATTCCCAATCTGTTTTGACAAGTTTTAAAATGTCTTTTAAGGTTTCAAAATACTTATATTCTCTTACACATCACACTACTAATACACTACCATTTTACAATACCCATTTTCATTTCTAAAAATCTGTTACATAGTCATTTACAAGCTATACAAAGATGAGCTTAATTACCTTGTTGTCTCCTTCTAGTTTCTTCCTCTTCTTGTTTCTTCCTTCCTCTCTTTCTCCACCGGTTCAACAACCACAAATTCTCTACTCTACAACCCAATACATACACATTTCAATACACTAAAAACTAACCCTAACTATTATTAAGTTTTAAATAGGTTTTAGGGTTTAGAATTTATTTTACCTTCCAAGGGTGTAGGAGCTGTTTGGGTTAGCTCAAGAACAATTTCCTCTCCTCCAACAAAGCCAAAATCGGCTATAGAACACAAGGGACCAAACAAGGGTTTAGTCAAATTTCGTTTTGCCCACAAAGGCTAGAAAAAGGTGGAGTTTCAAGAAGATTTTTACCTCAAAAGAACAAGGAGAAGGAGGGCCTTCTAATGGTGGTCTTGAAGCTCCAAATGGGACATACCCATGAAAACGAAAATTGTTGTTTCGAATTTTGGAAAGGTAGAAGTGTAGCCCTTGATGAGGGGAATCCAATGGTGTAGTTTTGTAATTTTTGGAAGAGATTTGAGGGAGTTTCAAGAGGAAAGAAGATGGAGTTTGTGGAGGTCTTCTTATTTCTCCATGGAAATCGGCTGGGTTGAAGAAGAAAGAAAAGAGAGAGTGGAGGAGGAGATTCACGTGAGAGAGGGAGTGAGAAAGGAGGAGAGAGAGTAAAAGTGAGGTAGTGTAGTTACTTTAGTGTTTTTAATTGTTTTTGTCTTTAGCTAATAAGGGGAGAGTGTGAGAGAGTGTGAGGGGGGGGGGGGAAAATAAATCGGACCACTACACACACACACACTCATGTACATTTTTATTTTCAATAGTGGACACATAAGTTTGGTATATTTACATTTCTACCCCACAACTTCCCGTTTTGACAGTTTTACTAATTTCTCATTTTCTTGGTTTTATTGGTCCTAAAGCTTCACTAATATTTATTAATGATTATTTAGTTGACCAAGATTGTTACGAGTCTATTTGACCCGCTTAAAGACACGTTTTCCCGGTTACCTCGAAAAACGCGCTTTAAGGTTCGTTAGTGGTTTTAATCCATTTTAAGGATCTGTTTTCTTCGGGATTTGTTCCCTTATGATTATTTATGCTTAATTAAGCCTCTAAATTACTTATTAGCCTAATTAACCACTTTTTAATTACGGGGTATTTCAATCTACCCCCTTAAGAAACTTTGCCCTCAAAGTGCTCAAGGTTAATAGTTTTATAATTCTGCTCATTATGCAAACCAATTGCCATAATGCATCTTACTACACCTATGAGGTGTTTACTTCATTCCACATTGCAAGCATACACACTTCAAGCATCATACACAATTCCCATACACAATTCAACATTTTCATACATACCATTCCAATCCACAATACACATTACACAACATCATCCATCATACAAATACATTCATACACCACACATTACACATACATACACATACCAAATTCACTTACACTACATGTGCCATACAAAAATATATTACAATACCTACACACTAAGCAATGCAAAAGCAAAAGGGCTCTACCCCCCTTAAAAGGGGTACGACCGTACCCGTATTGCTAATACTAGACTCTCTAGTCTATGAACAGCTGTGGTACTTAGCCTTCATGGCATCCTCCAATTCCCATGTCGCTTCTTCGACATTATGGTTTAACCATAGGACCTTCACCATTCGTAATAGACTTATGGCGAGTGTCTCTGGTCTTCCTATCGAGGATTCTCACTGGGGTTTCAACATATCTCATGGTCGGCTCAATAGATAGTCTCTCAGGCTCTAAGACGTGAGAAGGATCAGCAATATACTTCTTGAGTTGTGACACATGAAATACATCATGGACACGCCCCAAGTCCTCAGGTAGTGCTAACCTGTAGGCTACGGATCCAACTCTTTCGGGATAGTGTACGGCCCTACAAACTTTGGGCTTAGCTTGCCCTTCTGACCAAAAACGGAAGACACCCTTCATAGGTGAAACTCGCAAGAACACTTGGTCGCCCACGGTGAACTCAAGGTCGCGTCGTCTCACATCCGCATAGGATTTCTGTCTATCTTGGGCTGCCTTCATGTTAGCTCTAATCTGCTGCACTTCAGCTTGCACTTGCTCGAGATACTCCGGTCCTATTATGACCGCTTCACTTGACTCATCCCAACACAAGGGTGTACGGCAAGGTCTACCGTATAGACCTTGGAAAGGCGACATCTTAATCGAGGCGTGATAACTATTATTATACGAGAACTCGATAAGATGAAGCTTATCTAACCAACTCCCCTGAAAGTCCAAGGCACATGCCCGAAGCATGTCCTCCAGTGTCTGGATGGTCCTTTCTGTCTGACCGTCGGTTGAGGATGAAGGCGGGTACTTAACTTCAATTCTGTACCCAACGCTTCCCTTGTAGCTCTCAGTATCTCGAAAGAAATCTGGTGTCGCCGTCAGATACTATAGTCTTAGGGACTCGTGGTGTCTGATGATCTCCTTATCGAAAAGCTCAGCTAGCTTTACTACCTTCCAGGTGTCCTTCATCGGTATGAATCTGGCAACCTTGGTAAGGCGATCTACTACAACCCAGATCATGTTGAGTCCTCCCCTGGCAGGTGGGAGTCTACAACAAAATCCATGGAGATATCATGAAATTTCCACTCCGGAACTGGCATCGATTGTACCATTCCGCCCGGTCTACGGTGTTCAAATTTCACCTTTTGGCATGTCAAGCATCTTAATATAAATTCCGTCACATCTGATTTCATTCCAGACCACCAGAAGTACCTCTTCATGTCTTTGTACATCTTGGAGGCTCCCGGATGGACTGACAATGGGAACAGTGTGACTCTCGCAGGATGCGATCCCTTAGCTCAGCATTGCTTCGGGGAACGCATAGCCTGCCATTCAACCGAATCAAACCATCTTCATGTAGCTTGAAGTCATACTTCTTCTTCTCAAATGTACCATTCTCGATCTTGTGTCTGATTTCGGTTAGGTAAGGGCCGCTCAACTGAGCGTCTCGCACCTCGTCAACCAAGCTAGAAGAAGCGAGTAGCGAATAGAGCGAGTGTGCTCGACGGCTCAGGGCGTCGGACAATGTTTGCCTTCCCTTCCTTGTACTGCAAGTTGATGTCATAGTCTGAAAGAAATTCCATCCATCTCTCTGTCTCAAATTCAGTTCTTTCTGCGTGAATACATACTGTAAGCTCTTATGGTCGAGTAGATGGTGATGCTTACCCCATAGAGATAGTGTCGCCATATCTTCAAGGCGAAGACAATGGCTCCTAACTCTAGATCGTGAGTCGGGTAATTCTCCTCATGCTTTTTCAGCTGGCGGGAGGCATAAGCAACAACCTTGCCATGCTGCATGAGTACGCATCCCATTCCTTTGCCTGATGCATCACAATACACCTCAAATCCTCTGTGCCCTCTGGAAGAGTAAGGACGGGCGCTGAGGTCAATGAGTCTTTTATTTCTGAAATGATAACTCGCACTCGTGTGTCCATACAAACGGTGCATCTTTCTTCATCAATGTAGTCATGGGCTTAGCGACTTCGAGAAGTCCCTTACAAATCTCCGGTAGTAACCGGCTAGACCAAGAAAGCTCCGAATGTCGGTAACAGTCTTTGGTCTAGGCCATGATCGTACAGCTTCTATCTTAGAAGGGTCAACCGAGATACCTGCGCTCGAGATGACATGTCCAAGGAATGATACCTGATCAAGCCAAAACTCGCATTTGGAGAACTTCGCATACAGCTGGTTCTCGCGCAGTGTCTCAAGCACTTTCCTCAAATGAATTTCATGTTCCTCTGCTGATTTTGAGTATACAAGTATGTCGTCGATGAAGACAACCACTGAAGTGTCCAACTGCTCATTGAATAGACGATTCATGAAGTCCATGAATTTAGCTGGTGCATTTGACAAACCGAATGGCATCACTGTGAATTCGTAGTGGCCATATCTGGTACGGAATGCCGTTTTCTCGATGTCTTGTTCTTTGATTGCAATATGTGATACCTGAACGGAGGTCGATCTTGGAGAAGACTGAGGCTCCTTTCAACTGGTCGAATAGGTCGTCGATATACGTGGGTAGTGGGTTATTTATTTTGACTGTGACCGTATTCAACTCGCGGTAGTCATGCAAAGTCGGAGACTACCGTTCTTCATGAAGAGGACCGGTGCTCCCCAGGGTGATACGCTCGGGCGTATAAACCCTTTGTCTAGAGGTTTCTTAACTGCTCTTTTAGTTCGGTCATTTCTGCAGGTGCCATGCGGTAGGTGCCCTAGCAATGGGACCGGTACCTGGCAAAGGTCAATTTTCAAATTCCACTGCTTCTCGGTGGTGGCATGCCGGGTAGCTCCTTAGGGAATACATCGAGAAATTTAGATACAATGGGTACATCATCACTGAACTCTGGATCTCGCTCCAGGTCTTGTACATAACAAAGATATACTTTGTGGCCCTTTCTGAGCTCCCGGTACATAGCCATGGCAGATATGAGTGTGGTCGAAGGCTCTCTCGGTCCTCTGGCGGTGAAGATACAGTAACCCCAGAAGACTCTTGAGCAGCAAACGATGCTCGGCGCAGAGGATTCTACCCTTGTGCCGCTCCAACCAATTCATTCCGATGATTACATCGAATCCCAACCCATTGAATTCGATGAAGGAAATGGGAAACGATTCGTCTTTGATTTGGATTGTGGCTGATTGATAATACTTGGTGCACTTTACTCGCTCCTTCGATGGGAGAGTAACCATGAAGTTCGGGAGCTCATCCGCATCTAGCTTCAACCTCTTCACAAAGGATGGTGATACGAAAGTGTGAGAGGCGCCGGAGTCGAATAACACATTGGCATCAATGCCATTTACTGGGAATGTTCCCGTTAAGATGGTGCCGCTTCTGCCGGCTTGTGCTTCGGTGAGGATGCTCAGGTTACCTTCGTACCGAGTCCACAACCTATTGGATTCACAATTGGATAAGTATTGATGGTGGACACAAGTGGAATTAAATCAACACTGCTCTTTATTAATAAACCAACCATCATACATGCCGTGTCTCTAATACACGTTACTAAAACATTACATGATACTATGAATTTAATACTTTCTAAAGGTAAGGTTCAGGCGTCCTGGTTTCATGTGTGTGGCATTGATTATTGCCGGCGGTGCCGTATTCAACTTGATCTTGTTGATCCCGTGATACAGCATCCTAGAGTTTCCACCCATGATTAGGACATCTCCTGATCTCAATACCAGTTTCTCTGCGAGGTCCACACGCTTCTGCTCGCTATACAGGAATACGGCGTCATCACCAATGGACCAAGACACTACGGGCACTCCTTGTTCAAGAGATTCCGCTGTCTCGTCCTTGTCTTGGTGTAACCCAAGTCGTCCTTCTTTCTCGTAGAAGTTGACGATACAGAGGTCCGCTTCAACTGCGGGGATCGGTTCAGGTTCACATTGTTTGTGCAAGTTCTACTGCTTGTGTGATGAGTGTCTGAAACTCTGGTGGTATTGTCGGTGGCGTCGCTCCATCTTGTGTTCGTGTCTCCTGGTATGTCTTGGTATAAGGATTCCAGTCCTTTCCCAAGCACATCATTTTTAGCTTCATCTTCGCTCCACCAGGGAATTCGGGTGTATAAAATCCACCTTGACCTGTTCCTAGTTCGTTGCATCGTCGGATGATTGAGATTTGTGCTTCGGGTGTCAGGTATCCCTTTAATAAAATTATACCTGGTCGGATGACCTGACACTGTTCGTTGGTGTAGTCGTGGTTGGTGATGTCGATCTCTTCTTGATTCAAGTTTACCGGTATCGGGTAACAGATACTAAAGCTTCCTATGGGTACAAATTTCGTCTACGGTGAGTACCAGTTTCAACTACTTCATTTCATGCTTAATACACACTTCATTTTATTTACTCATGCATTCATGCAAACAGCTACGCTACTACTTGGACATGCTTCTTCAAGGATTAAAGGTTGAGATTATTACCTGGGCCGGACTTAGAACCGGACCCATCACGGTCTATGACATGAAGGACAGACTGCCTCTGAGGTGCACCCCGCGGAGGTCCCCGGGATCCTGGTCCCTGTGGTGCCTGCTGGGTCGGTGCATCGCCAGATGCAACCTCCTTGCCTTCCCTCTGTTTGTAGTTCTGGAAGTTCCCCCTTTGCTTCCCATTCTCTGGGCACTTGTTCGCTGTGTGTCCCAGCTTCTGGCAGTTATAGCATTTGATGTCTCTCCCATAGCAGTCCTTGTCGGGATGGTCTAGGTTGCACTTTCTGCACACATAGGTGCGGCCATCGGAGAAGATTTTGGCGACACCGGAGCTAGAACCTGAGGTTAGAGGGTTAGCACATGTGTGCGTGGATATACTAGATACATTACTTATACGAATACAAATTGGATTAGGAATTTACCCTTAGGTGGGTGTGATCTCACTGGCTTTGCTGCCACCGGTGCAGAATAACCAAGCTGAAGAAGCTCAGCTGGTTTGCCCTGCTCAGCATGGGCACTGCTCTCACCCTGGGATTTCTTTTGGGATTGCTGAAAGAAATTCCCCTTCTTCTTCTTCCAACTCTTCCCCTGGTTCTGCTCCTCAGTGCTGGTGTTTTTGTTGTTGGCTTTGCGCTTCAGCGCGGTTTCTTCATCCCTTAACTGGCAAGTGATTTCAACGCGAGAAGCCGCGTGATAACACTCCTGAAATCTCAGGTATTAGCCGGGATTCTTATTTAGGGAAGATAAGGAAAGATTCAAAGAATTCAAGGAATTTAAGGAATTCAAGGAATTAAAATGATACTAAGGGTTAACTGATATTTACCTGAAGGGAGGTAAATCGTGTGTAGCCCATACCGTAGCGCAGGCGATGGCTCAGACCGCCATAGAAGCGATCGACCAACACCTGGCCGGTGTATCCTAGATCTAGAGGAGACGGAGGATAGAGGTAAAGGTGCGGTAGTACTCGTCGACAGACATCTTCTCTGTCATTTTCAAGGCGTCTAGCTCTAGCCTTTTCTTGGTCTTTACATGCTCTGGGTAGTACTTGGAACGGAGGAGTGATGCAAAGGACTCCCAATCGAATGTGGGGTCGCTGACGTGCTCATGCTTGATTAGCTTCCACCAATCCATCGCAGCATCCTTCAGATAGTAAGCAGCAACTCTGACTCGAACTCCAGCAGGAGCTTCGAGGGTTTCGAAAGCCGTCTCCATCTCGGAGATGTAGGCCTCGAGCTTAGCCGGGTCACTCTCGCCCCTAAAGCAGGGAGGGCGGAGTTCCGCTACAGCTTTTACCCGGTTCGCTTCTCTGGGTGGCGGGGGAGGGATTGGCCCCGCTTGAGTTTGTTGGTTCTGCTGCGTTTGTTGCACAGCTTGGATTACTTGTGGTAGCATCTGCGCTACCGTGGCGGCGACGATCTCAGCTATCGTCTGCGCGCCGGGTCCCTCATTGCCCCCTCCTCTAGGGCGACCTGGACCTCTTCCTGACATCTGAATATTCAACAGTTACATTAGGCTTTGCAAGATATGACCTAAGGTTCTTGAAATTTAAGCAAAGTATCGTTCTTAAGAACGTCAAGGGTATCCGTTATTAATAACGGTAGTTCCTAGTTAGGTTTCTAAGTATCCGTCTTAAGACGGTTGAAATCCTAACTCGGTAATCCCCTATGCTCGGTACTATGGACATCAGAGCGTAACTACGCTCTGATACCACTTTTTGTAACACCCCAACCGCTAATCCTATGCTTACCGTCTAATTATCCCGTTAATCCTACGAGTTCGCAGCGGAAATATTACTACTTACTACGGCGGGTGGTACAACGCCGCTAACCGCCCATACGGCTAGCTAGGCTTACCTTACTTACAGTCACGGTCTGATGAACATAATATACCGAGCTACTAATTTACTTACCAAAATATCATATGCCAAATACTTACATCCTGGATCACCGAGTATTTAAGTGTATTCAATTACATCATCTCTAAGTTCCAAAAGAATGAGTTCCTACCGGCTACTCATCTATACCAATTCCCCGTTCTGTCTATACCCAAAAAGGTGTACCCCATGGTACACCGGCTAATCAAAAGTTACAGCCACGTACTACTTAGTACACCCATCACAATTCATCAATTACAATCCAAAAAGAAGATAAAGAAATAGAGCTAAGTCCTCAGCATCTTCATCCTTCACGAGTACCTGCGTGTAGTAAAAATGGTGCCCCAAGGGGCTCAGCAAACGCTGCGTATAAACTCCGCATATACCGCGTGCTAGCTAGGGCACGCCGACTATTTGACGTCCACTAAACATGCAGTTCATTATTTTCATACATACATGCTTTGCATTCAACATACATGCTAATACAATTCATTACACAATCCGAGGCAACAATATAATAGCACACATCTTACTTACCTTCACAAGGTTAGCCAAATTATGCATCCGGGTTAATCGGAATGCTTTTACTCTTTTACTCATTACTTACTTTTTCTTACTTACAATTACTTACTTTCATTTACTTTACTTACTCATTCTTACTTACTTACTTATACTCAAGTTAAGTCGTCGGGACCTCCGGCCCTGGGGACTACGCCGTCCCACCTCCGGGATTTACTTGACTCACCAATCCGGGATGCTACCCACTTAAGGGATTTGGGCCGCGGACCAGTTTAAGAGTCAGGAATTGGAGCCAACCTCTCGTGACTCCGCATCCTCACGCGTGGCCGAAGCTATATCGGACTTCTACTCATTCCAATTTAATTACCAATTTAAGTTAGGATGGTTAGCTTGTTAGGAATAAGTTAGAAGTCCAAGCACATTCACATTCGGTCACAATACAATACATCATACATACACACATTCATATTCATCCAAACATTTCATGAATTATACAAACTAAATTTGAAGAGCAATATACAACCACATACAATCACTACATATTCACAAGTAAACATGATAACCCCGATTTGTGCATTTATCTTATTTGGTGATCAATTAGCACACAACACACAAATCAGAGTAACCAAGATAGCATACGGGGCATGAGGAATCCATACCGTTCACCGTTGTACGTGTTTCCAAACGTCCTTCGGTGTCACAAATCAAGTCCTATTATATACATACAATTGAATGATTAATATACCTGTCATCAACTTAACTCCTACTTACTATATCCTTATACTTCTTACACTTACACTTTACTAGTTTACTTACTTATTTTTCATTACTTAAGTTTTACTTTCTTACTTAACATTGGCATGCTTACATACATGTACATATATATATATGTAGGTATATACATATATGTATATATATATTATTTAATTTAAATTTTTTTCTTTTTTTTTTGACCGGACCGGACTTGCGACCGACCTTGCAAGTCCGGTCCATTCCAGTAGCTCAGATTACGGAAATTCTTCTGGCCGACCGACCTTGCAAGTCCGGTCCCAAGGTCGGTCCATTCCAGTAAGTTTTGGTTTCGAAATTCTGGAGTCGACCGACCTTGCATGTCCGGTCTCAAGGTCGGTCCATTCCAGTAAGTTTCGCTACAGGCGAATTTTAGCCCGACCGACCTTGCAAGTCCGGTCGCAAGGTCGGTCCATTCCAGTAGCTTACTCGACGGAAAATTTTTGAGTCGACCGACCTTGCAAGTCCGGTCACAAGGTCGGTCCATTCCAGTAGCTTACTCGATGGAAAATTTTTGAGTCGAACGACCTTGCAAGTCCGGTCACAAGGTCGGTCCATTCCAGTAGGTTACAGACGGGAGAATTTTCTAGTCCACCGAACTTGCAAGTCCGGTCGCAAGTCCGGTCGATTCCAGAAGCTTTCCCGTCTTTGTAAATCTGGGCTCGACCGAACTTGCAAGTCCGGTCGCAAGTTCGGTCCGTCCCAGTATTTGCATTTTAATTTCTGTTTTCAGTCCCTCTTCTTACCCATTATTTCCCCATTGTTCCTACACTTATTCCCACATGTTTTAACACTAATTAGACCTCTTAATACACCCTAGTTCACTCCTTAACTCTTTACACAATTCTATACTAATTCACTCACATAATTTTCCAAGTTTCTTTTCAACACTCACCTAGTCTCTTCTCTAGTTGCATTATGCTACAGATTTTCACACTTACACTCCTCTTCTACATCTCCCTCTTCTATTGGCATTTCTAACACTCCTAATGCGTTACTCACCTCTCATAACTTACCCACCAAACTAACTCAATTAAAATCTGTTACAACATAAGTTCTTCACCTAGTTTCTAATTCACTAAGTGTTCTATTTCTATGTAAATTTTGCCATGACCTCCCCTAAAATCTTACATTCTCACCACATATTCTAGTTCACAATTCAACACTTATTTCACATGTTTCAATAGACATCAATATACAAACCTTCGTACACAATTTCCAAATGCTACACACTACTAAAAATTCCTGCACACTACTTCTCATTCCCAATCTGTTTTGACAAGTTTTAAAATGTCTTTTAAGGTTTCAAAATACTTATATTCTCTTACACATCACACTACTAATACACTACCATTTTACAATACCCATTTTCATTTCTAAAAATCTGTTACATAGTCATTTACAAGCTATACAAAGATGAGCTTAATTACCTTGTTGTCTCCTTCTAGTTTCTTCCTCTTCTTGTTTCTTCCTTCCTCTCTTTCTCCACCGGTTCAACAACCACAAATTCTCTACTCTACAACCCATATACATACTCATTTCAATACACTAAAAACTAACCCTAACTATTATTAAGTTTTAAATAGGTTTTAGGGTTTAGAATTTATTTTACCTTCCAAGGGTGTAGGAGCTGTTTGGGTTAGCTCAAGAACAATATTTCCTCTCCTCCAACAAAGCCAAAATCGGCTAGAACACAAGGGACCAAGCAAGGGTTTAGTCAAATTTTCGTTTTGCCCACAAAGGCTAGAAAAAGGTGGAGTTTCAAGAAGATTTTTACCTCAAAAGAACAAGGAGAAGGAGGGCCTTCTAATGGTGGTCTTGAAGCTCCAAATGGGACATACCCATGAAAACGAAAATTGTTGTTTTCGAATTTTGGAAAGGTAGAAGTGTAGCCCTTGATGAGGGGAATCCAATGGTGTAGTTTTTGTAATTTTTGGAAGAGATTTGAGGGAGTTTCAAGAGGAAAGATGGAGTTTGTGGAGGTCTTCTTATTTCTCCATGGAAATCGGCTGGGTTGAAGAAGAAAGAAAAGAGAGAGTGGAGGAGGAGATTCACGTGAGAGAGGGAGTGAAATGGAGGAGAGAGAGTAAAAGTGAGGTAGTGTAGTTACTTTAGTGTTTTTAATTGTTTTTGTCTTTAGCTAATAAGGGGAGAGTGTGAGGGGGGGAAAATAAATCGGACCACTACACACACACACACTCATGTACATTTTTATTTTCAATAGTGGACACATAAGTTTGGTATATTTACATTTCTACCCCACAACTTCCCGTTTTTGACAGTTTTTACTAATTTCTCGTTTTCTTGGTTTTATTGGTCCTAAAGCTTCACTAATATTTATTAATGATTATTTAGTTGACAAAAATTGTTACGAGTCTATTTGACCCGCTTAAAGACACGTTTTCCCGGTTACCTCGAAAAACGCGCTTTAAGGTTCGTTAGTGGTTTTAATCCATTTTAAGGATCCGTTTTCTTCGGGATTTGTTCCCTTATGATTATTTATGCTTAATTAAGCCTCTAAATTACTTATTAGCCTAATTAACCACTATTTTTAATTACGGGGTATTTCACTTGCAAACAATTATATATACTCATAACCTATTTAGTATACTTGCAAACTATAATATATAATCGTAATCTATTTTATATGCTTGTAATTATAAATGATCCCATCAACTATATAATATACTTGTAAACTATATAATATACATATAAACTACATAATATATATTTTGAAATTTAGGGGTATTTCAATATCACACTGGGCTGTAAGAAAACTTAGTTATGTAGGAAGATTACAGTTGATTGAGAGTACATTGATTAGCATCCAGAGATTTTGGGCACATATCTTTCTGTTCCTTAGTTATGTGGTGCAGTTAATTGTGCATAAATGTAGAAGTTTTTTATGGAGTGGAGTTGACAACTGCAGGAAAGCTCTAGTAGCTTGGGATAAAGTTTGTAGACCTAAAAGCAATGGAGGGCTTGGAATCAAAGAGATATTATCCTGGAATAAATCTGCTATGTTGAGCAATCTGTTGAAATTGTTTAATGATGATTTGCATCAATCAGCTTTGAGCAGGTGGTGCAAGGCATATGTCATTAAAAATGATACAGTTTGGTCACTGAAAGTTAAAGGTTCACACGCATACTGGTGGAAGAGTTTTATGAAACTGCGAGATGAAATTATTGCTAGGAATCTGCAATCAGTTTTTGAGAGTAGAAGGGGTGATCAAGGCAGTCTGTCCACGAAAGTCATTTATGATATTTTACATCCTATTCCATCTGATGAGGGCTGGGACCAAATCATTTGGACAAATTTTTGCACTCCCCATGCTTCTTTTATTTGGTGGCTTTCATGTCAAAATAGGTTGGCTTGTAAGGATAGAATGAAGGCATGGAATTTGATTCCTTCTTATCAGTGTGAGTTTTGTGATCAAAATGAAACCGGAGACCACCTTTTCTTCGAATGTGGTTTCAGCAAGGGAGTTTTCACATGTATCCTCCATGACTGGCTGAAATGTAAACTACCAGTCAGTTTCTTGGATTGCATGCACTGTCTTTGGAGTTCAAATTCGAAAGCCTCAGTAATATACAAAATGAGATGTTTTGCAGTTGGGGTCACAATTTATCATATTTGGAGGGCCAGAAATGATAAAGTCTTTTTTGGTAAAGTTCAGGAAGTGAATAGATGTGTATCTAGTATACAAATGGAGCTTAAATTGAGATGGAGTAAATTTAAATTTCCAGTTACTGGAAGGAATGTTCGGATTTGTAATAGTTTTGGTCTTCTCGAATTCTTGGAGAGTAAGTAGCCATGCGGGTTTGAGTAATGTTAATTGTGGCTGTTAGGTTATAAATATTTCTCTTTCTTTTAATACAAAGCTTACCCTTCGTTCAAAAAAAAGGTTTACACTATAACCACACTACTTGTTATCACTTCTATCTGATATATATAAGAATTTTGATAGGCTGACAAAAAAAATCCCACATAGGCCCGGTCCCGTGTGAATTGTTTATGGCATATTTGATCCGATCTCGTCTGGGTCTCACGTGGGTTCTGTGTTTTTCTTCAATAACATACTGTCATATATAAAATAGTCAAAACAAAAACAGCTACAAAATACCAAGACGGATAGAGCCAAAAGGAATGAAATAGGAACGATATGATATAATAAACTGAAGAATCATGAGGTAAGTTTAATGACTATGTTAATAATTTCAAAATATGCAAGATAGACATTAGTGTTTTTTTATACATGGTTGTCAATATAAAAATATAAATACTCACTTTAAAAAAATTCATGAAATGCCACTAACTTTTGATTAATTATCTAAATTCGATTGAAAAAAATTCATAAAATGCCACTCTAGATGTTGTAAGCATGAGAAAAGACAGAAATATAGTTGTGAAATACTCCTACTAAACACTATGAAAGTTCACAATATGCCATTAGGTATTACTATTTTTTGAACAATTCAAAATACTATACAAATATAGAAAATTATAAAAAAAATATTTGAAATAAAAATAAAAAATATATACAATTAATAAATATATTTTACAAAACTTCAAAAATAATCTTAATTACCCCAAATAGCATATTAAATTTTGAAGCCATAATTGTAATTTCAAAAAAATTGAAAAATAGTCAAAATTGGTAGAAAAAAAGATAAAATAAAAAAGTAATATAAAATAAATACATATATTTTGAAATTAATGTTGTTTAAATATTATTTTAAATATCATAAAATATTGATAGTTATTAATGAATTTAGAAATTTTAAAAAACCTTATTAAACACTATGTTTTATAAAAATTAACTACCTTATTTCAACAAAATAAAATTTCCATAAATTAGTAAAAATAAGTAATAACATTTTTCCATAATAAAATAATTTTCACTTTTTTATGAACTTATTGAATATGTTAAGACACAAAAATAATCAATTTGTTGATTTACTATTTAATTTTATGTGAAGAAGGACGATGAAAAGTTAGAGAAAGTAAAGAGAAAAGGAAGTAAATTAAATAACTGTGCTTATGCTTGAAAAAATTTCAATAGTTTTGAAGTTTTTTAATCTATTTTCTACCAATTTTAATTATCAATTCAGTATAAATTATTATTAAATAACATATGATTTTTCTAATATTTTTTACTTTTTTGTAATTTATTTCAAAATGTTTTATAATTACCTGTATTTTTTATAGTATTTTTTATTTTTTTAAAACATATGATGAACTTTCAAACTACTTTGTTAGTTACTAGGGACATTTTTGTCCTTTTTTTACTGGTCACGGCTAAAATGTATTTCATGAATTCGGAGAAAACTTAGTCACATTTCATGAATTACATTCTTTTTATTAGCTTTTCATGAATTAGCAGAAAAGTTAGTTCCTTGTGTCCCACTTGACTCAATAGCTAGAGATATGAGTATTAGATCGTCATTACCCTATGTCTTAATTTCAGTAAAGAAAATGTTGTGAGGAAGCCTACCTGATGAGGTTATTGGCTTTCACGAAGAGGAGGGACCGGTTCTCCCAAAATGCGTTGAAACAGCAATTGACAAGACATCTAGGGATTTTCATAAAATTTCACAAAAAAGAAAAACAACATTCCACAGGCATGCCTCAAGAAATATTTATCATTAACAGAAATCATATCGAAGACGTATTATACAAGGTATATATAGATTTATTAGAACCTCTAGATATAGATGAAGTTTATAAAACCAACAGCCTAATTTGATCGCTTCAAATACAGAGAAAATAGGCGTGAAATAAATGTCATTCGTGGTAATCTTCCTTTTTTTGAACTTTTATGGTAAAAGCGGTACACGGATGGTGTGTTGGACCGAATCCAAACCTGACCATTTGATATATGGGTTGATCTTACCTAATTATATAATCGTGTCCAAATATTAAACCCAAACCAAATTATTAATTGGGTTGACACTCCCCCAACCCAATTAAACGTATGTGCCAATGTCATTACCACTGCCACTCACAGTTGGTGGTAACCTTAGACAGCGCACTACACTCCACTTAAAATCCCGTTAAACAATCAGACCAAAATGGCAACACCTCTCATCTCAAAGGCGCTAATTGTATCCTTGTCCTTTCAACAGGCAGAAACCATGCTTCAGTAAGCATAACACGCAAAATTTTATTGAACCGAAGAAGTCATATATTGATTTATAACACAGTAAGCAGATTACACATAATGCTCTCTTTTTTTAAAGTACAAAACAAAGCGGTGTACGCGCTGTACTTCTTTCTGTTCAACTATGAAAATAGGGCAATCACAACGGGAATTTTATCAGAAGACTGAAGCATATACATGACAAAATAAAAATCACTACTTCATTCACTCGTCACAAAGAAAATGTCTTTTCCTTGTCGATCAATATTACCATCACGTCTACGTCGTCGTCATCATCAACTTTCATAAATTTCAGCTTAAAGCTCAGCTCTGGCACCATTGTTGATGTAGGAAGCACGTCTGCTTCCACCCACAATTATGTCTTTGAAACGAGACAGCGGACCCAGCATCTTACCTGGTTTCTGTTCATTTCATTGAGACAGAACATTGAGTGAGTGCGAAGGTCATATAAGCTAAAACAACCACAGCAGAAAGATTCACATTAGCATCATTAAACATTTAACGCACTCTACAGCTCAATAGGACATTCTCAATGGCTATGTAACCCAGTATATACATACAATTCCACTTTGCGAGCAGCACAGACGCATCCACGCTTCGGAAAAAGAGGGAAAATGTAGGACTCAGAAAATGTGTACAGAACCAACACACAAAAAAGTTGTACACCTAGATAAGTAGTATGCCAACCTGAGCACCCAGAGGAAAATAAAACATTCAAACCCTATTCTTAGTTCTGTAGTTTTCTATACTTAATCAATATCATGCCATTAATAACTTGATTGCAAATCAATCTTATATCACACCCAAAAAGATATCCCAGCATTTCTATATCATATTACTAATTATCTGCAGTATTTTCTGAAACACAAAGATTCCACACAGCATCACAGTTCAGAGAGCTGCGATCGAGGAAAAAATGTCATCAGGTATTCATCGACATACCTCAGCATTAACACTGAGCTGCCATCTATGTTGCAAAACCTGCCACCTTTCCTGTTGCCATTGTTGGCCCAAAAGCACAAGACCCATAACAGCAGCAGCTAAGAAGACTGACCAAAATGCATTTGTCTCCTTCACATGAGCACACAAGGACGCCACTTGTCTCTTCCACCATGCTCCAGGCGGAAGCTCAGGCGTATTATGTTCATCCTCTGCTGCATTACTCAGTGAGTAAGGCCTACCAGATGGATCCAAGGCAACATCTGATGGGTCTGGAAGAATTATTGGACCAGTACTTTCATCATCATCATATAATTCTTCTGCATCCATGTTTGCTCCAGCGTGAAATGAACTGAACTTAGGGCTGTTGTACACACCTTTCGCAATGTCGGTGACATCCAACCCATGCAAAGCAGCCATTGCTTCATCGAAGTCTAACTTGTTACCACTGTCATCATGCATACTAGGATACTCAGGATCATTCAATCCTTCAATGTACCAATTTTCCTCACCCTTCTTATGAGATGGACCCCCTTCCTCTGAGAACATGTCTGCAGCCCCAGTATCAGCTTCTTTGTCTTTTTTGTGGGTGTCATTGTCATCAGGTTGTATAGGCAAATTCTCATGCTCGCTAGGTGGGAAGGCGAAATGACCAGACATGAAAAGTGCATTAGAAGTTTCGGTGTCAGCCCTGCCAGCAGTGTTCTCACCTTTTCCCTCCTCATTAACTGGCTGGACTGCAACATTACCCGGATCAGCAGCATATGCAGATGCTGTTAGTGTTACAACTTCCCATTCACTCCCCTGTCCATTACCCCTAGATGCCGTCTGTTCTCCCTCTTTATTATCCGTCATATTACAAAAATTAAGCACCTGTAGTTTTGGCACAATCATGGAACAAGTAGCAGAACATCAGTAAGGAAAGCTTAAATATCACCAACTATAAAAAAAACAATAAAATATATTCTATTCACCAAACCAAGGATACTTGCATTCTATACCTAGAAGATTAAACTCAGTTAACACAGCAACCGTTTGCCCAAGTATGGTGTGACACCCCGCTCTATTGCCACATAAAAAAAGAAAGAAGAGGAAAACAAAACCCTTGTTCGACAAGTTGATATAACGTTGTACGCTGAAGAAACTTCCAATGATTCAAATAGCTTACTTAGTTTAAGAACAAAAAATTAGGGTAAGGGTGAATTCTACATGAGCTTGCATCAACCAAACCGAAAAGAGAACACCACCACGGTAGCATGCCCCTTAACAAGATGAAATTTCAATGAACGTGGACACCCCATCCATGAGAAGAAACATTCACCAAAAGGACAAACTTCATTTGTGTTCCCAAGAAGAATGACTAATTGAATCGGCACCCATAAATAGAATCTGATCTAGGAGAGACAAGCACCACAGAGAAACTGATCAACATTACACAGACGATCTATCATAGATAGGCGAAGGCGTTAGATACCAGCAATCAAAGAACCAAGTCAAAGCCCACTACGGAACAAACAAACAAGTATCATATCATCTCTACAGCAGGCAAAGCGCACCTTATCCAGAATTTACGACGAAATCAACCTTTACTTAAAAGGGGAAAACACCTCCCTGTAACAATTTCGAACTAACCAATGGATTGATTTAATTATCAAGTCACAAAATCTAAAGCTCCCAAGCCCGCTACTAAGTCGATTAATCCAGACAACTGATCATTATAAACAGATCAAGTGACAGAGAACCGTCAGCTTCGATCAACCTTAAACGAATTTGAACGTGAAGAATGATTAGATGGAGAAAGCTCACCAGGGAGTCGGTAACTTGAATGGAGAGCGGAAGAGATCAGAGATGAGGATAAGCGGAAGAAGCTAGTAGGTTCAAAGGCGAATATCGCCTCGAAAACCGCAAAGGAAAGAAATTTGTCGAGCGAAAAGAGGACTGAAAGAAAGAGGGAAGAGAGAGATTTCCTTCCTTTTATGTGATAGCGGGACAAACCGGAGCCTCCCGGTGGAATTATGTGCTTGCGCTCGTGCTGCCTACCACGACCTGGGCCGGTTAACCGGTCGATAATCGATGAGGACTACGGAGGGCTCGAAACCAAGGGTGGGGCCAAATTGACGTGGGAGTTGGGGGTGACCGGATATCGACGGTGACAGCTTCGCTATGAATCTGCGTTGCGTGCAAGGTGGAACTTCCACCGTGGAAGAACGTAATCGCTATGAATCTACCGATCAACAAGAAAAATATAAAGAAAGATCACAATTTTGCAATTAGAGCTAAGGGATATTTGTGTCTAAACTCTTTCACTTTCTTAATGTGTAATTATTTTTAAGCATGGTTAATATCTAAAACTGTGTATATTTCCAAATTAATACTCCCTCCGTCCTGAATTGACCGTCCTGTTTATTATTTGGACATGTCGTTTAACTTCAATTTTTAATATATAAGATAAATTAATTTTGGAAATTAAAGTTTTGCATATGATTCCTTACATGATAAACTATATGTTACAAAATTTAGTTTTATAAAATTATTTTATCTTATATTTTTAATATTGAAGTGGAAAAACGTGCCATAAAGCAAACAAGACGGTCAATTCAGGACAGAGGGAGTAATTCAACTTTATTCGAATGATATCTATGATGTTAAATTTTCATTGATTTCTTAGTTGGTGACAGATGAGGAATTATATTTAATGGGTCAATAATTTTAATATTGTTAAAAGAAAATAAATATGGACGACACTTTATTTTTTCAACAAAAAATAATTTGAAAAATTCACGAGATACCACTAAAAAGTTTGCTAATTCATAAAATGTCACAATTTTTAAAAAAGTGTTCCAAATACCACAAAAATAATTTTAATTCACTAGATATCACAAAATACTAATTCAAAACATTTTAAGACCAGAATATCCGACTTGTTAATAAACATAGTTCAAGATATATCACAAAAATATTTTTAATTCAAAAAATATCACAATATTTATTAAAATATATTAAAATTAGTAAAAAATTAAAAAATTATAAGTTTATTAAAATATAGACTGAAATTTTAGAAAAAAAAATATCAAATATATAATTACAAAATTACTAAATGTACAAAATTAAAAAAAAACCAAGTAGTTAGAAAATGATTATCCAAATTTTTTATAATATTTTGACTCTAATAATATCAAATATTATTATAAAAAATAAATTATCATTCTCTTTACTATTTTTATCAATTTTTAAATAAATTTGTGGCTTCTCTAATATAATTATACTTTTAATATGAAGATATTATAATATATATATATATGATTTTTTAAAAATTTTAACCATGTATAAGGAAAAGTTAGTTTTGCTATTTACCTTTTTTAAAAAATAATTATTTTTTTTTATTTTTGAATCAAATATATATAAAGTGATTATATACATATACAAGTTAAATAATTTGACAAAAAATAAAACAATAGATAAAAGTATTATAGTCTAATATTTTTTTATAATATCATTTTATATATTTTAAATTAAAACAAAAATTAATAACCGTATGTTGAAATAATAACTCGAAAAATTAATGTTCTTCATAATAATAAAATATCTAAAGAATTATAAAAAGTATAATACATTAGAGTAGCATAAATTTGATTAAGGATAGACAAAAAGTAAAAGAATGATAATTTATTTTTTTATAATTTAATTTATGTAATTTTAATTTTTTAATAATATTATTTTACGTCACTAAAAATACTTTGAGTAAAAATATTATAAAAAATTGAATTATCATTCTTTAAACTATTTTTTATTTTTATTTAAGTTTTTTAGCTTTTAAATGATATATAGTATTTTATATTTTCAAAAAATTTAATTACATATGCGGTTTATTTATTTTATCAACTTTAAACCAATAAAATAATAAATTTAAATTTTTATTATTTTTTACTGTTTTTAATATATATCTTATTAAGTTTTATGGTATCTTTTGAATTAATAATATTTATGTGGTATACATAAACTATGTTTATTAACAATTAGGGGTATATTGGTCCTAAAAAATTTTTGGTTAGTATTTCACGGTATCTGATGAATTAAAATTATCTTTTGTGGTATCTGAAAAACTTTTTAATAAATATGACATTTTGTGAATTAACAAACTTTTTAGTAGTATCCCGTGAATTTTCTAAAATAATTTGATAGGTATAATCATAAAATTTTACAGATAAAATATAAAATGTTATTGGTAAGGTATTAACTTTTACAATACATTGATAAATAAATACAATCAAGGTAACAAAGAAGAGAATTGTGAACACTTTTTTACAAATATCATATTCTTGTGTTTTCTAATATATTTTTTGTTACCTTATCTATGTTGTTATGTATGAAACTTTTTATACACCTTTTTATTACATTAATATTTTTTATTGTCATACTTTAGTAATTTTGTCTAGTTTTAATAACTGATTTTCCTTTTTATTCTTTTCCCACATCCTATTACATTTCTATGTTCTTTCTCTTTTGTATCTGTATTTTTGTTTGTTGCCCCGGAAATTACATATAAATACCAAGTCTAGCAAATGATGAATCGACTCAAACACAAGATGTGGGTTTTTTGTTCCATTTACTTACAAAGAATAATTAATGTATGTAATATAACAAACTAGGATCCTATTTACAGTATCAGTTTTGCTCAATACAATAAAATTTTATTTTTGAAACACCCCTAATCAATTTATCGCATAAAATCATAACGCGTTTTATAATTCGGACATAAAATAACGTACGAACAATTAAATTTAGTATATCATGTCCGAACGCGTGACGACATTATATATCAATATAGTCACGTACTTGTACGAAAACTACATGTACGTAACGTTACGACATTGTAACGTTGTAATAAAAATGATAACGTCGCATAACTTTGTAACAAATAAATAAATAAATATAACGCGGTATATTATATGGTCTTACATATATAAATAAGCAAGTATAACTTATACAAAAAGAAAGAAAAAGGAGCAAAGATGCTCCCGCTGAGATTCAAACCCTGTACCTCTCGTATACCTTGTAAAGGCCTTAACCGGTTGAGCTGTGCTCGTATTCAGTAATAAGATTACACCACTAGACATATGAAACTACTAAAGTGACTATAAAAAAAATTACACAACACGTGGATGCTGTTTCCTCCTTCACGATCAGCACACGCCTGAGCTCTCGAACAGCAACACCATTCCTCCTTGTTTATCTCCCTTTCTTTTATCTGTACAGAGCCCTAATGCGCCCAACTCACGCACATGTTGCCAATTCCAATCCCACCTTACTTGCTCTCCTCGGGTTCAAAACTGCAACACCGGTGAGAAGTAATACCATACGGCTAGAATAAAAAAATAAATAACATTAGTCAAATAAAGAATGGCATAAGTACAAGTACAATGATGATACTACCCTTCTCTTCTTTTCTGGAGACAGCAAGACCAAGCTGTTGTTAAAAATTGAGCTCCACGAAGTTCCATGTGGTCTCCAGCAACTATGAGCACTACTAACATTACAACACCACCTGCACCACGTTGATTTCAGTGAAAGTGGCTTACCTGACAAAAGAGATTGCACCAGAGTTGTTTGTCTTCAAATTTCCAAGCCTGCATTGTGGGAATCAGTTGCACCTCCTACTCGAGAGTTTAACAAGATACATGTATGAGCCCCTCTAAATACCTCTTCAAGAACACACCGAAGTTTCCCCCTTGCAGTCAGCTACATTTCTACTTGAGAATCATCCTAAGGTGATGCCTCAAACTGGCTGTCTGCTATGCTCTCTCTTTGCTGTTTTCTTTCTCATCTCCCTGTCCGAAGACCTTGCCCTGTATTCCTTACCTTTCCATCTCTGTCGTGCGTAGATTCCACTGGAACTAGCTACAACAGGACTCAGGAAAATCCTCCAGGAATCAGCTCACAGCCCCTTGAACAAGCTAAAGGTAAAGCCTCAATCAGCTTTCCATTCCACGACCTGTCATGCTCTTGTTGCTGTTGTTTTGTCCGAAAGGCACCACATAACTCACCCATGCCTTCCTTTTCGTTTTGCATGAATACCCCAGGCCACTCTACCCATGAAGGACCCAAAAATTTCTTAAAAGATCAGCTCTGTACTGTTGGAACAGCACCCCAAGGTAAACACCAGCCCGATAACAATTTAAGAGTCTGTAACATTTGTGTCCTGTCTACTAATTTACTAGAGGTGAGATAGATGCAGTGTTGGGTTTTGTTTGGAGCTGGAATCTCGACCAAACACTTAAACAAGTAGGGTGTCGGTGTGTTTTTAGATTGTTTTAAGTGAATAAAAAAAAAGAGACCCAACTAAAGCACTTAACTAAGAGGGCATATACATCAGAGAGATTAGAGATCAGTTTAAGTGAATTAAACTGAAGGCTATGTAGGTGAGAAACAGGATGGCGAGCTCCAGTTACTGTAACTTGATTTATGTAAAAACGTTTTACAGGTGGGATATGAGTGTTGTACCGGTTTGATGATGCACTTAATACCTTGTTAATCCATCTAACCAAGGGCGTAAAGATTTTGGAGGAAACTAGAGGTCAGGTCAAGGCATAGCCAGAAGGACAAAAAAAACTACTCAGGTTGTGTTTCAGTTCTTGGTCAATTTCAGTTTCAGTAATATGAAGTTCAGTGCCTTTAACCAAACTGTTTTGGGCTGTTTTGAGGTGGAAAACTTATTTAAAACACTTAACTCAGTAACTTGATAATGTGGGGCTAAGTTAGAACCAGATCAATGGATGCACAAACAAAAAAAATAGAAGAAGAAAAGAATATAGCAGTTCAGGTTTAAACGTCTGCAAAGTTTGGGCCTTTCTGTACATGGACTTCTCAAAGGCTTATAACGGTTGTATTGTCGGGGATAATGAATCTGAACTAATGCTAACATATAAACCTACATGTAAATAAGTAGGGAAACTAACAGACATATTAAGTAACAGAAAAAAAAGGCAGAAGGAAAGATATAAAAAAAAACCAGATCAGGTTGCAGTTTATCAGTCTTGGGTCAGTTCCAAGATTCGGTTCTGTGCGGGAAGCTTGTAAAAGGGTGTTAACCATGTTATTTTTTTTAGGTCTGTCTCGAACTCAAAGGCAGGACCATACACTAAGCTACGTGAGATAATAATGAGGTAGGAGTTAGAACTCATGTCACTAAGCAGAAAAGAAAATAACAGAAAGGAATTGGTATCCGCTTCTGTTTTCTGATTTCAGTTTTCAGATTTGGGTAAAGAGCTCAGGGGAGTGTTCCTAGTGCTTTGGGTTGGGTTGAGGTTAAGGCTATATCCAATGCTTAACTAGAAACTGGAAGAAATTGGGGAGTACTTGAGACAGATTAAGAGACAGATAAATAACAAACGTAAAAACAAAAGATAGATTTAAGAACAGAAAGAAATCGATGGAAAGAAGGTGCATCAGTTTTCAATGTCTTTTCTTTTTAGTTCTGTGTAACAGATTTTTTTAGAGATGTAGCCTTGGTGCCCTGGGTGTGTTATGAGTCAAAACCTGGAAAGACTACCTAAGTGAGTAAGTAAGTCGAGTAAACTAGAAATCGGATTAGTGAGCAAAAAGAAAACTGCAAGTCAGATAGTAACAAAAAAAACCGGAAGTGGATATGCTAGTTGTATGTTTCAGGTTCTGTATGAGAAGTTTTAGAAGTGTTGTCCACGTGATTTTGAGTTGGTTTGGGTCTGGTTTGAAGCTAGATTAAACCAAAACACTTACTAAATAAGCAAGTGCCAAGAGATAAATTGGAAGGCAGAAACGTGAGCAAACAGAAAGAAGTCGATAGGAGATATTTCAGTTTTCATGTTTCAGCTTTTCATTTCTTTCAAGTTCAGTATAACTTGTAACAGAGGGATTAGAGGGGGGTTGTTATGGCTTGCCAATAAACCTAAGACCTAACTAATACACTTAATGAAATTTGCAGACACATGGAACAAAAATTAGAAATCAATCTAATGCACTAAAACAGAAGTTGGAGGGAGTGTATGCACAGGTGGTTGTTTCAGATTTCTGAAATTATGCTTCTGTATAAACAAGTTTCAAAGGTGCTTAAAAGGTTGTAGTGTTGTTATAATGGGTTTAAATCATTGCTAATACACTTAAGTGAGGCTATAAACATCTTGGGAGGGATTAGAAAACAGATAACTAAACCTAAAAGAAAGATTGAAGAAGAGTCACCCAGAATTCGGTTACAGTTTTCTGTAGTTTATGTTTCTGTAAATTGGACTTTCAAAGCTATTAACATAGTTGCTTTGAGTTTGTTTTGAGTTTAAAACCTCCCTAATACACTTATCTAGTTGGGTGGAATTAAAAACAGATGGATGTACTGGAAGAAAGCTTAAAGAAGAAAAGTTATAAGCTACATGTTTCAGTTTCACTTCTTTTTCCGGTTCTGTATAACCGAGATATATGTAGGATGAGAGTGTTGAGTTGGCTTAATGAGAAACTCAAAGTAGTGCTGACACCCCTATTTAAGTTTCTGTACTCACTTAGAGGATTAGGAGTCAATTTGATGGACTGACATAAGAAGATGAAGAGATACACCAATTCTGTTTTGGATTTCAGATTTCCAATAGTTGTAGTTTCTGTGTAGTTAAGTGCAGAAGGTTTGTGAGTGTTTCATTGGATGAGTCTTGAGTTTAAAGCATTGTTAACACCTATACTTAGTTGGGTAATACTGTGGGAAGGAGTGAAACATCCGTTGAACTAAAGAATAACAAGAAACAAGAAGTATTTAGATTGTGGTTTCAGTTTTCATTGATATTATAGGTTTCTATAACTGTGTTACAAGGGTATTATAAGTGGGATTCAAACTTAATAAAGAACCCAAATAATAGCTAATAAACATAACTAGGTTAGCGAAACATGTGGAGAGGGTTAAACACCGATTTCTACATTAAACGTAACGTTAGATAAGGTATTACATGGGAATTGTGTTTCAGGTTTAGAAACTTTTGGGCTTCTGTATAAAGGGGTTTTAGGGGTATTCTATGGACTATATTATCACTATATAAGGGTTAAAACATTACTCTCCTATTTAGCTAGGAGAGGACACACTATAGACAAGTTAAATCTATCTTATGTAAACATGTTACATGGTTAACGCTTGAAATGCTCTAAAACATTAGCTAAGGAAAAAAAAGAGACTTAGTTAACGTGTAACACAAAGTTGTGAATGTCCCAGGAGTTAGGTAATAATCTAAGGTGAGTACTTGGGAAGTTCTAAGGTTTAAAATAAACTGTACATTCAACGACTCACTTAGGGAATAACCCCCGGTAAATAAGATAAACTAGAATAAAATGTCGTCACATGAAATCATGGACTGACACATTGTTTTTAATCAGCGTTAGGGTCGTAACGAACGCCGACCAGGAACCCATGTGTGAGACGACATTTGCTTCTGAATAAGGTATGGACATGTGTGGTTCGTATGTTGCCGTGTTACACGGCTTGTGTGTTGTGTGCCTTGTTTGTTTATGACCACAAGACTAATGCATGAAAACGGATGTTTGCTTTACCGTGATTATTTGTCTGTTGTGAGCTTGTGTAAGGCATGTGAATGGATTGATTATTTTCCTTGCTTACCTGCTTGCTATTATTGTGCATATTGCTTGCGCGCACACAGTAGTGTAGTCCCTTCTCGTTGATGAATCCTTGAGATGAAACACAACGAACTTCGCAAACAAACCAAAGGAACTACATAAAGGGAAAACTCCTCTTAACTATAGAGGACCTCTAAAGACACCCACTATGGTGTCGAACTATCAAAGGTAATGATAAGCCAATACCCTTTAGAAATGAGTAGGGAGACAGACCCTTTGTATCTGGGGTAGAGACCATTAATCTAAAAAGGAATAGGGAGACGGACCCTTTGTATCCGGGGTAGAGACCAGAACATTAGAAGGCATAGGGAGACGGACCCTTTGTATCCGGAGCAGAGGCTAGTAACATTGAAAAGGAATAGGGAGACGGACCCTTTGTATCCGGGGTAGAGACCAGAACATTGGAAGGCATAGGGAGACGGACCCTTTGTATCCGGAGCAGAGGCTTGTAACATTGAAAAGGAATAGGGAGACGGACCCTTTGTAGCCGGAGCAGAGGCTTGTAACATTGAAAAGGAATAGGGAGACGGACCCTTGGTATCCGGGGCAGTGGCTCGTAACATTTAAAAACAACAGAGAGAGAGAGAGCTATCCGGGAATGGAGGATTAGCTATGAAGAAGACGTTCCCAAATGGTGGTGATAAGAGAATTCACAAATAACCCTTAAAGAAACAAGGAAAGATTAGCACCTACATGAGATGGTCACGGGATCTAAATTACATCCCCAGACCTGGTGCGAGGAAAGAGAAAGAAAATACACTTTAAGGGAACAAGAGAAAAGAAATGAAAACACACAACGCTCGTACGATCCCATAGTGAGGATCATGGGTATTACATACCTATGCACACGTTTTATTATGTACATGATTGCTGTTGTGATATTAGCAGCTTGTTGTGCTTGGTTGTTGTTGCTAATGTGTTACTACCTTTAAGTGTGTATGATACTATGATGTACTGTGGTGTGTTTTACTGCTTTATTATAGCATGTAAATTGACTTAATAATATTCGACCAAGTAGTCGTGTGGCCCGGTAACATACGGGCTACACACGTTCATACTCAACGTAGTTTGCTGAGTCCTTTACAACCCAATTTTTACAGGTATTGAACCGGACGACAACGGAGCGTAGGCGGGATGGCTACCATGGGGGTAGTCCATCAGGGCTTAATTTTTGAGTTGTAGTAGTATGCTTGATGTATGGGTGGTTACTACACCCGGGATGTAATTTCCAACTTATGATTTGGTAATATTATTGTAGACACTCGGTATTTGGAATTGTATCTTATATTGTATATGAGAGTTGTTTCCAGTCATGCAGACCGTAACTTTGTAATGGTAATGTGGTCTGTCAACCACGTGGGTGGTTGGCATCTGTAGCACCCGGATGGGGTTTATACAGCTGCCAAGTTAACTTATGATATCATCAGACGCTTCATTTAATCTATGGATGTTTTATTCGTGGGTGTTACAATTTTTGTTCGTGTAATCATTCGTGAACATCGAAAACACTAAGGGGGCGTTCACTTCGAGACAAGGAAACGAATGGAATCAGGAAAGGGAATGGAAAGGAAAGGAAAGGAATTTCCCCCAATCAAGAAGTCTGTTTGGATCCGACCCAGAAACGGAATAGAACTCCCCATGATTCCCTTTGTTATTGTTTGGTTTTGGACATGGGAATCATCCCATTTTTCTAAAAATTATTCTTATTTCATTCAATAGTAATATTCTCTTCATTCTAAAATGTAATCATTCCAGCGTATTTAATCATTTTCATAATGTAAGTTATTCCAGATTTTTTATAATACCCCGTATTATTAATTAATTGTATATTTTAAATTGTTTTTAAAATCTTACGCCATAACTCTATGTTCTTTTTTTTATCATTTTCAAATCAGGTAATATTCATTTTAAATGTTAAAAATAATATGATAAGCTGAGAATCTAATATTAGTTTAAATAGTAAAATAAATTATTATTATTAGATTTGCAAAATATTTTTTTGCAAAAAAAAATCTTAATGAAATATTATTATTTGTATATTAACGAATCTAATATCATTCGTGAGTTTCATTCGTCAGAGAAACATTTTTTCCAGAAATTTCTCACCTGTGACTATGATTTGTGTAGAGCAAAAATAATTATTTTGAGGAAAGAAAGGGGAATTAATTATTTGTTTAGAGGATAGAGAGGAAAAATAAATTTTCAAATGATGATTCACGTTTTTTTGGGAAAAAATAATTATTTACCTAAAGGAAAGAGAGAAAGCTGGAGGAAAGGGAAAAGTTTTCCACGGGGTTATGCGGGGATAGGGAAGAGGGATTTTGGGGGTTTACAAAAATGAAATTTGGGGAAATAAAATTATTAAAAAGTCTAAACAAACAATATCAAACAGAATGAAACCGTTTCCTTTTCCTTGTTAGCCCAAAGTGAACAGCCCCTAAGAGTCTCTCTTCTTGTCCCTCCCTAAGTGGGGTTGCTTCTCTATTCTAAGTTTTACCGCTTCACTTCCCTACCGCCCCATTTCACGTCCTGTGGTCACATCGCATGTTCCATTAAGTGTTTCTCAAATCTTTCTCTGTTTAGTTACTGCCAACTTTTCACCTTGTTCTGTATTCTGGATCTGTTTTCCCTTGGCTTTGGATGCACCTCTGACATGGAATCGTGTGACGACGTTGAAGAATAGAAGGATCTCCCAATTTTACATGCAAATAACTAGCTGGTACTCGATGATTCCACCATCATTAATCTTTCGTTCTTTCTTCCGCCATCACCCTTTCATACACAGTGTACTAAATTGCTCCAAGATCGGCAAATTGGTAGGTTGAATCCCTGGTTTAACCTCTTCGCCTTGCAATTTGACAAACTTGACCTCAGAGATATGGGTTTGATTGTTCACCTCTAACTACCTGGGGAGATTGTAGAGGCCTTGGGCTCTATGTTTGAGTTGTGGTTCACTATTCTGGTGACACCACGGTTGACTGATGGCTTTTCGGTGACCGCCCAAGTACCTGTTATGCACATAACATAGAGGATTACGGTATGGTCCCTCTGCAAAGCTGATAAGAACCAGTAGAGTGTGAAATTGTCTCTTGCATGTTGGCAAAAACTGATCGGTGATACTCCCTCTTTGGTTATCTAAAACCACTACATAATTTTGATGCAAACAAAAGCAGGTGATCTTCTTCAAGAGGGATATGGTACCAAGGGTGGGTTACACTCGAGATGGTTAGAAAGGTAGAGGTTGGTTACTGTTGGTTATGCAACACCGCAACAACCTCGAGTTGATAAAACAACCAGTGACTCTGGGATGGCCTCAGGTTCACTTTGAATAATGAGGCTTAAGGCTACCAATTGTGCAGTTAAGGGCGCTAATCGTACGATTAGTTTTTCATAGGAATTTTGTGTAACGATCCCAAAATCACCCTAGTTCTGAGGTCGATACACGCTGCACACTTATTACCTAAGATACGCAAGACTACACTAACGAGACCCAAAACCGATCAAATAACTTCATATATTACACAATCCAGAGTTTACAAGCTTTCATACAATCTTACAAGGTGGAAGCTACAAAACATACAAAGCTTCAAGGCTTCAAAATACGAAAACACCATAAGGTCAATAATTCAAATACAAACTCCAAATACAAAGCTAAAAGACGAAAGCAGAACCTCAAGCCAAAATGCTAATAAACCTACAAATCAGACTAAATAATAGGGGTGAGCAAACCACGGTCAACAGGTGAGAAACTTCATCAACCTGAGCATGCTCAAAACACTTTTACAGAACATAGCAACATGAGTATATGCTTTGCAAATCAGAGTCATAATCGGATAAGAAACTCTTCAGACGACCCGAAGTCAAATACAAAGCAAAGCAAAGCGGAAGTCACAAAAGATAACTTACATCAAAATATAGTCAGAATCCACAAGTATTTTTAGAGGCTGAAATCAAATATATCAAACTATCAGAAGAATGAAAACATAAGCAGAAGCAGAAACCTTTAACAAAGCTCATTCACATCACAGATTATAACTTTATCACAACGGAAGTTCGTAAATCAGACGTGTCAAACTCAGAAAGCAAAACGGTGGCAGAAATCACAAATCAGAGTATTCACTAACCAGAACGTTCATAAATCAAAGCGGATGTCAAAAAGAGTGGTTCACAACAGATCAGTTCACAAATCAAAATCCTTAACAATATAGAGCGGGACACTAGCTCATAGCACTTACATATAGAAGGGTGAAGGCCCTATGGATCAGAGGATCCCACACAGAAATGGTTGAGACCATTAGTCGGACCCATCGATCTTTAATCATCCCGGGAAAACCCGAGGAATAGAAAATAGAAGGACGTCATGTGCAGCATGCTACAGGATAACTCGACCCAGTCATTCACGGCTCAAAAGGCTAATCAACTAGGTCCCAAAACAGAAGCTTCACTTACAAAACATATAGGTATTGTAAACAGTAACAACATAACATAACAAACATCCAAACATAATGAAACTAAATTCATTGCTAAACAGAGGTCTTATGTAAAGACTGGGAAAGCATGGAAAATCGAACAAAAATCAGAAACTAAAAACACACTTTCAAAGCAGTTCAGAGATCACAAACAAAACAAATACTTTTAGAACGGAAATGCATGTGAACTTATACTAAAACATGTCAAAATAGCTTATACACACTTAGGGTATCATGACCCCGCAAATAAAAGATAAAACGAAGCTCAAACTAGCATTTTAGGCAAAATCAGACACTTATCCAGACATGTGTCCGGTCTTGCAAGTTGGGACACATGTTAGGGCTCAAAGTAGAGACGTACGGACATGCGTCTGGGCTTGTGAGTCCGGACAGATGTCCGACAAAAACATACGTGAGGCATTTGAACACATATTGCACCTAAATATGAAGAACCAGAAAGCCATGTCTAGACTTGCGTTTGGACATGCAAATTCGGATGCGAGTTGAACTGCAAATCCAAACCACGTCCTCGCTACCCGTCCGAACATGCATGTCCAGACGGAAGTTCAGACAACACAGAAACTGTCAAAATCAGAGGCGTCTGCACATGCTATCCGAACTTACATGTTCATACACGACATAAACAGCAAAATCAGAAGTGGAAACAGACGAGAACCAAAGCCACAAATTCACCTTTGAATATACATAACTTCCATAACAAAGTAGGCAATCAAAACACATTTCATGGGGGTTTTAGCAGAGTGAAACTCGGATCAAAACCAACTCAGATTCACAACGAAATCAAAGAACAAATCGAACACATTCAGAAACAAAACGAAACCTAGAATCCCCATGGGTGAACACACCCATACCGAATCCATCTACCACCTACCTCAAATCGAAGAATGCATAACTCTACAGACTCCACATCGCAAACTCTCCTCGAATCCCCACTCGAAACTCGATGAATGTCTGACTGAATTAACCGGAAGTTGAAACTAAAATCAGAAATGGGATGGGAATGAAACAAATAACGGATTTGAAACTAAACTCATATTCTCCAAACTTGAAAGACGACATACCATAACTCCACAAGCCGATCCACATAAACAATCGAATAATTGTGAAAAGGAAGAAGATGAAGAGCAAAGGGAGTAGAGCGTGGAAAGGGAAATTGGAAAGAGGAAGGAGGAAATGAAGAAAAGAAAATGGCGTGAATCGAACTGCCTTCTAACTTATAATTACAAGCCAAAATGACGATATTACCCCTCATCTCCTCTAAGCTAATAAAATCAACCAGAAATGACATAACTTTCTAACATGAGGTTAGAAAATATCATGAGACTCCCTTTGCCAACCAGAAACAAGAAAAAAATTAAGGCACAACATTATTCCCTTTTAAAAAAGAAGTTCGTCCTTGAAATTCAACAAAACTCCAAGCTCAAAAGTATGCACCTCAAGTGCTAGAATTTTAACGACACTAACTCACACAGAGAGGAACCTCACATCACAAAAGGTCGAACCTCACTACGAGCTACCACTCAAAACTCACTACTGAAACACTCACATGTGAAAGACACGAAGATCACTGACAACTTAACCCAAAACAACAAACACAACATGAAGAACGCACAACCAAATCACATCCAAACTCATAGAAGGCATCCTTCTCAAAGGACCCAACACTCTTAGACTTACACTTAGAACTCTACTGATGTCACGCTTCCGCTGCGCCACTCTGATGGCAGACAACCACATAGCAGACGCACACGACTGACATCAGATAACAAAAAAAACACAAGCAGCAATCAACATGCAACCGATAGGTGACACGAAAGCTCACACATGCAAACACTCGACTCACCCAGCAAAAGCCAACCTGGCTCTAATACCACTAAATGTAACGACCCCAAAGCCACCCTAGTTCTAATGTCGATACATGCCGCACACTTATTACCTAAGATACGCAAGACTACATTAACAAGACCCAAAACCGATCAAATAAATCCATATATTACACAATCTAGAGTTTACAAGCTTTCATACAACCTTACAAGGCAGAAGCTACAAAACATACAAAGCTCTAAGGCTTCAAAATACAAAAGGACCATAAGGTCAAAAATTCAAATACAAACTCCGAATATAAAGCTAATAGATGGAAGTAGAAACTTCAAGCCAAAATGTTAAATAACCTGCAAATCAGACGGAATAATAGAGGTGAGCAAACCTCGACTCAGTAGGTGATAAGCCTCATTAGTATAAGCATGCTCAAAACACTTTTACAGAACATAGCTACATAAGTATATGCTTTGCAAATCAGAATCATAATCAGATCTGAAACTCTTCAGAATGACCCAAAGTTAAATACAAAACAAAGCAAAGTGGAAGCCACAAAAGATAACTTAGCAGTGAAAGATAGTTACAGAATCCACAAGTCTTTTTAGAGGCTGAAATCACATATCAAACTGTCAGAAGAATGAAAACAGAAGAAGAAGCAAAAACCCTTAACAAAGCTCATTTGCATACCAAATTGTAAGTTTACTAGAACGAAAGTTCATAAATCAGAACTGTCAAACTCAGAAAGTAGAACAGTGGCAGAAATCATAAATCAGAGTGTTCACTAACCAGGAACGTTCATAAATCAGAGTGGATGTCAAAAAGAGTGGTTCACAATAAATCAGTTCTCAAATCAAGATCCTTAACAAAACAGAGCGGGAAACTAGCTCATATCACTCACATACAGAAGGGCGAAGACCCTATGGATCACAGGTTCCCACATAGAAATGGTTGAGACCATTAATCGGATCCGTCGGTCGCTAGTCATCCGGGGAAAACCCGAGGAAAAAAAAAATAGAAGGATGTCCTACTCAACATGCTACGGAATAACTCAACCCAGTCATCCATGGCTTAGAAGACTAATTAACTAGGTCCCAAAACAGAAGCTTCACTTAGAGAACAGAAGGTGTTATAAAAAGTAACAACACAATGTTACAAACATTCAAACATAATAGAACTAAATATTTTGCTAAACAGAGGTCTTATGCCGAGGCTCGCAAAACGCGAAAAACCGAACAGATTTCAAAGACCGAAAACACACTTACAAAGCAGTTCAGAGATCACAAACAGAATGAATACTTTCAGATCGAAAATGTATGTAAACACATACTAAAACATGTCAAATAGCTTATACACACTTAGGGGATCATAACCCCGCAAACAAAAGTTAAAACGAAGCTCAAATAAGCATTTTAAGCAAAATCAAACACTTCTTTAGACATGTGTTCGGACTTGCAAGTTCGGACACACAGTAGGGCTCAAAATAGAGACGTCCGGACATGCGTCCGGGCTTGTGATTCCAGACGGATGTCATACAAAAACATACATGAAGGTGTCCGAACATGCGTTCGGACGTATATGTTTGGACACATGTCAAACCCAAATACGAAGAACCAGAAAGCCATGTCCGGACTTGCGTCCGGACTTGCAAGTTCGGATGCGAGTCGAACTGCAAAACCAAACCATGTCCTCGCTACCCGTCTAAACATGCATTCCATCCGGACAAGGCAAAAACTATCAAAACTAGAGGCATTCACACATGCTGTCCGAACTTTCATGTTCGAACACGGCAAACACAACAAAATCAGAAGCGGAAACAGACGAGAACCAATGCCACAAATTCACCAATGATTATACATAACTTTCCATAACAAAGTAGACAATCGGAACACATTTCCATGGGGTTTTAATAGTGTGAAACACAGATCAAAACTAACTCAGATTCACAACAAAATCAAAGAATAAATCGAACATATTCAGAAACAAAATGAAACCTATAATCCCCATGGGTGAACACACCTATACCGAATCCATCTACCACCTACCTCGAGTTGAAGAACGAAGAACCCTATAGACTCCACACTATAAACTCTCCTCGAATCCCCACTCGAAACTTGATGAACGACTGACTAATTAACCAGAATTCGAAAAAAATAGAAACGGGAAGGAAACAAAATGAAGAATGGATTTGAAACTAAACTCACAGTCTCCAAACCTGAAAGACGATAAACAACAGACTAGAACTCCACAAGCAGATGCACACGAACTATTTAATTATTGTGATAAGGTAGAAGATGAAGAGCAAAGGGAGTAGAGAGTGTGGAACAGGAAACTGGAAAGAGGGAGGATGAAATGAAGAAAAAAAATGACGTGAATAGAACTCCCTTATAGCTTAATAATCGTAAACCAAAATGACACTATTACCCCTCCTCTCCTCTAAGCTAATAAAGTCAACCAGAAATGACACAACTCTCTAACATAAGGTTAGAAAATAACATGCGACTCCCTTTGCAAAAAAAGGACACAACATTTGGCTAACCTTTGTGCCTCTTTTAGTTTATTACGTCAATAATGATTTATGGGTTATGTCCAGCTCCTTAAATATCATTTGTTAGTTGATTTGTTAATTGGTCGTATTTAGTTCTAGGTCCAGCTATGGACCCTTTTGGTGAGCTGGTAAGATTATGGGTTTTAGTACAACCACAAACCTTTATGTAACACCCCTCTCAATAATCACGATATAATCTCTCACGTAGCGATAAATAAAACGTCTCGCAACGGAAAAACAAATAACAATTACAAAACTCACTCGGGTGTCACCGGCCGTTACTCGCCCATGCGAGTAACGCAGCCAAACTACATCCAACTTCCAATACAAATAAACTGCTAACCGCAGTGATAACGAGAAACTCCTATACACCATACTAAGTCCATAAACCATAAACATCGACAAGTGAGCGTCTACCCAATCCTGAATACACAACCTTACCATAATACAATTCACCATCTTCATTGCTATACAACATCTCCAAGTGTGGTGACAAAAGTAACACTCCAATTACCCTGTTCCTGCTCTTCAGCTACGACAATGATCAACAACCTGTAATGGTGTAGTATCAGCGATAGACGCTGAGTATGCCGGGCCTGGACCCTAATGGTCACTTGACATTTTAACCATCTTATTATTAGATAGGTTTCATGCTTTTCCTTTTTACAGTTATAATCAAAACTGAAGCATAAATGTATAATATATATTATCAACCATCCAAATATCCATAATCATTTAACCGTCCATCCAATCCAAACATTCATTTAATATTCCATACAACATTTATATATCGAACGTATCGAGAAATAACAATATAATGTACAATGTACATTCGCCGTAGCGTACAGTTTTCATATTTAATTTACCTTAGCCTTGTAGGCTCCATCCAACCATCAACACACAATAAAATAACCACAGTATAACCAATGAACAACAAAGAAACAACGAGAATAATAAACAAGTATTAAGTCTCGTCCATAGTATTGTTCGCCACTGTATAAGTCTCAATTGTTTTAGTTGTTCAGTTATACCTAGTGACAATGTCTCGTTAAAACGACATGTCCCTAGTTACCCATATATTATGGCGGGTCACCCACGGCAGTAGCCACTCCAACGGTAGAGTCTCCGACCAACGAGCCATTCTAGCTCACGGGATATTTCTTGATACTTACGGACCCGTACGCGGACATCCTGGTATCGTTTTTGTGATCACAGCGCGCACCAAGAGCCACATCCTCTTGGCTTTACTTCCATTCCATTAATTAATTAATTATACCATCGCATCGTATTACCAAATTTTCTAACACAGCAGACTAAGGGCATTAGTCCAATCCGGAGTCTGTAAACTCGGGATCCATGTTAGATACGAGAGCGGCGTATAGAAAGGCCAGTGCTCCGTATAAAAGTCTCAGATAGTATGTATATGTTATTATCATAGTGCTACAACGTTTTACTTACGTTCCTTATATTTCATATAAGATAGCACCATAGCCGCTAGTTCGTTTTATATATATAGGTTCATATATACGAACCAATACTGTTAACTTAACAACAGTAAATAATAAGCAGCTATAAATATACAGTTCATGCATATTAATTATCACATTAGACAAACAATCTTATCACAGATCACACAGAAGTCTGAACTGAGGAAGCCCTCAGAGACAATCAGAGACTCATAACAACATACAAGTTATATCAACCAAATCCGAGCCCAAGGAGCAACCTTAGGACAACTCGGATCAAACCCCTTTACATACCGTTCACCCTGATTGTATTACGGTGGAGTATGAATCAGCAAGATCCTATGCTCCGTGTAGTCCGCTAGCTCGTCGAGCGTCTTGTCAGAGGTACAATCTAAACGGTAATAAACTATAAGTCAGTCTCCATGACTAACTACATCCGGTATCTCCGATAATAAGTAACCCCGACAGTTCACCCCTGTTTTCTACAGTTGTTCGTTACGGGTTTCTCTAAAACAGTCGGTTTTGTTACTTAAAACGCGTACGTCAAAACTATTTCAACTGTTAAGTTTAATTCCTTATATTTCTTTTAATCTTATCCACATCTAGTTTAGGTACGTAACCTATAGTTGCATGTATTCATGCATGATTGTAGTATTATTTTTTTTGTATTGTATCCAAAACTCATAACTTATAGTTCATAACTATATTTTTTTTTAAATAACCATCACCATTAAATCTTATGGTTTCCAACCAAAACATATATCCACCTTATATACATCATCCTTGTGTATGTATATATTTACCACGTAGGTAATTCCCATGAGTTTAATAAACTCTTATATCATATGTTACATTTTATCATCTTATGTTAGATGATTATTCCCATTAGTTGTATTGTACTGTACAACTTATATTAGGATTATTATCCTAATATGAGTAACATTTTATGTTGTATAATTACAACTCCTAAGGTTTATTCAATAAATACCTTAGTTTATAAATCCCATTTATTTATAGTTTGTCACATTATTTTATGTGAATACCCTTCCTTATATTAATTCCATCTAAACCATATAATTGCTATAACATTTATAACACTATAGACCTTAGTCTAAAATTCATTTTCCAAACTCTTGTTAACTCGGTATAGCCCTTAACTTATTTAAATTCCGTTTTGACCACATAACATTATGTAATGTTATACCACATTCTAATATCATTTGATATGATATTTTTATTCCCTCTAATTTATTCCTATAGTTTTTATACAAAACTATTTCATATTGCCTCTTAGGCACCATAAGAAAATCTCATTCTTTTCTATAAACCATAGTTTCCTTAATTTACAAAATCACCCCTTAAATCATCCCATGTTATACATTCCATTTAATAACATTATAACTTATAAAAGAGTATAACCTATGGTTATTTTTTGTAAATTCCGAACAGCCCTTGTGCTATTCTATAGTTGCCATTTGGCCTTATTTATAACATATAGTTCACCATATCATTAAAACTATATTTTATACACATAACTTGTTAAATTCTCTTAATAATTCTAAAAATCACCAGATTCCACCAAAGGGTTATAAATATCCTTATTAACCCATATACTTTCAATATTTACCATTCCACCATCTATTTTTCTCCAAAGTGTCATAATGACATTATAACTATATATTATACATATATAGTTCATTTTAATTCCAAAATCCACCAAATAAATTCCTAAAAATTCCTAATAGCCCATGGGTGTTTAAAATACCATTGTACACCCTTTATTTTCGGTAATAACATATTTACCACATATGTTATAAAAATATTACCTTAAGATATTATCTTATTATAACACCTTAAATAGTTATTTAACTTATCTAATTTGGTCAAAACCTATCATATGGTCAAGGTTGACCACCTTAATATTTCCTTGACCACCAATTCCTTATAATTACGGTTTGCACCCAAACTTTCTAGAAATCACCATTTAACCCCAAAACTTTATAAAATCTTATAAACTTTATTTTAACTCCTTTTTACCTTTAATTTTCGGCCTTATTATTCTAAAGCCCCCAAATTTAATTTAATTACACCTAATACCCCATTTATTTTAGTAATGCATTTATACTACTTAAACTTAATTAAAAGCTTGTAAATGCAAATAAAATGGCCTAAAATACATGGCCTTATTACAAACATTGGCTTGCAAAATAAATTACACATAAATGTCCCAAAAACACTTATAATTCTCGGCCTCACCACACACTTTCCATTTAATTACCAAACTTCCACATAATGTCTTAAATTTGACATTTATGCTTGTTTAATTAGTTATAAAATTTATTAAGCCATTCCTTAATCATTTTAAGGTCAAACAAGACCTTATTTCACCTCTTCACTCACGGCAATTAATTAGGAATAGCTTAAACTTGTATTAATGTAACAAGTTAAGGTTTTAAGTAATTTATACCTTGATTTAACCTAGATAGAACCTTGTTTGGTTCGGCCACCTTAAGTAGAAATTCTCCACAGCTTGTTTTACATGTTTTCAAACAGAGAACAAGGCCTAGTTAGTCTCCAAGCAAGATCTAACCATAAGAAGTAATTTAATGTAAGATTTAAGGCAAAAATCACCTTAAGAATGCAAGGAGAGTTCAAGATGGTTTCGGCCTGAATCAAACACACCACAAGGTGTTAGATCCACCATATTGACATAGGAAATAGCTAGATCTCAACAAGCTACCTTGTTATTAGGTTTTACCTTGGAAAAATGCCTTAAAAGAGGGTATTTCCTTTGGATATCGGCCACCTTTGCTCCAAATGTCTAACCAACTGATTCCACATGAAAAGGAGAAGAAAATAAGGCTAGGACCAAAGTTTCACAGCCGAAATTGAAGGGAATCAAAAGTTATGAGCTTAAAGCACATTTTTACCTTAAATGGTCAAGACTTGAACTTTCCTCCTTAGATCTGGTTATGTACGAAACCAACACTTCCTTTAACCTCAAATCACTCTACATAGATGTATAGAAAAGGTTGGAGTGTAGATCAATGAAAAAGGAAAGAAAGATGAAGAAAATGGGCATTTTTATGCCTTAGGAGCTTACCTAGAGCTTGAGATCTCATCAATGGTGCTTGGGAACCTTACCTTCGGTCAAGAGGAGCCAAAGGGAGAGTTTGGCAGTGAGCTCCACGGTTGGAATGGAGCTAATGAGAGAAATGACCTAGTTTTGCCTTAAAACACATTTTTTGCATTTTTTATGTTTTAAGTGACTTGATGACTCATCACCAATTGATTGGTGTTGAATAATTGAAGAGAAATCGGTGGAGACAAGAAGAGGGGGCAGGCGTGTATGATTGGAGAAGGTAGGGCTTGATTGATTCAAATTTGAATCAAAAATGAGATAATAATGTGACTTTTAGCAAAAGTGAAAGGTGACTCATCTTGCCTTGTCTTGTACTGCTTGGGAGCCACGAAATACAAGGGGGAAGAGGCTCCAAAAATCGCTGGCTCACATGGGTAAGGTGAGTGTATGTAACGACCCCAAAACCGGCCTAGGAGTTAGGGCCGTTACACGCCGCGAGTCTACTACTTAACGTCGCAAGGCTCTAAGCAAATCGAATCCCAAAACCAAATAACGAACTTGCATAAATACCAAATGAGTTTACAAGGTTCAAATGCTAATAAGTCAAATACAAAGGAAGGCCCGAAGGCTACACAAGGGTTCTAAAGCGTCCAACGTGCAAGGTAAACAAAGTCTAAAGAGGCATAAAAATCACGAGCTCCAGAAGGGAACAGGAGAGAAGATCCCACGAGCTCAATCTGCAGCAAAGTAAAGGGGTGAGCTAAACAGCCCAGCAAGCAGAAGACTTCCTCAAGGAAGCCTACTCAAAACAGAAGCAGCAGGATATCTTATAAACAGAGGAGATTGTGAAGTCATTGTAAATAGACTGAATGGAACACAAAACAGAAGCAGAGCAGAACATCACTTCAAATCTTAGTCGGACTTGCAGAAACAGATACAGAAGAGTGGGACACTAGAGACAAGCTAACACAACAGAAGGACACACATAAGGTCCTATGGATCCGAAGATCCCACAACAGAAGCCGTAGAGACAGCTAACAGACCCGTCGGTCAAATAACGTCCTAAGGGAGACCCTAAGAAGTATAAACAGAAGGAATTCCTGCGCAGCATGCTACGGGACAGCCCGACCCGACTATCCAAGGAGAAGCAAGGTAACTAGGTCCCAAAACCCAAAAGCTCACAAAGCAGAACTTAAATGCATGGAAATGCATATAAATAGCATAACAAGCTTGTACACAATTAGGGGAATCCAACCCCGCAAACGGAATTCAAAACGGAGCTAAAACGGAGAAGTTATGCTCGAAACAGTGGCATGTCCGAACTTGCGTCCGACCTTGCAAGTTCGGACAGAGGCCGAGAGTCAGAAGTCGCGGAAATCCAAATGTCCGAACTTACGTCCGAACGTCGAAGTTCGGACGTAAGCCGAGAGTTCAGAAACCAAAATCATGCTTGTGTCCGAACTTGCGTCCGACCTTGCAAGTTCGGACACATGTCGAAGCTTGCATCGAAAATCCGTCCTCGCGTTGGGTCCGAACTTACATGTTCGGACCTAAGTTCGGACACCTCAAAAACTTCAAAAACAAAACGCGCCGAAGACCTGTCCGAACTTACAAGTTCGGACAGACGTTCGGACAGTGTAAAACTGTCGATTTCCAGAGCGACCAGACGAGCAGAATCAGCCAAAAACACCATAAACTCACACAAAACTCGCAGAATGGTAAATCAGTACCCTCGGGGTTTAGCCACGCAATTAACAACACAAAACCGAAGCAAAAACACATAATCAAAACACAATTTGCAAGACAGAAAGGCTAGATCAAAACAGTCCCCGAGGGTGAGTAAACAACCCCGATTCCATCCCCCACTTACATCGAATTGCCGAGCAGAAGCGATCCCAACGATGCCCGCAATCAGACGAACAACCGCAGCAGAGAAGACGGACAATGCACTACTGAATTCGCAGAGACAAGCCCCAAAATCAGAAAACTGTTCTCTCAAAACAGAAGCGAAAAACCATCGGAATCGAAGGAAACCAAACCTGATTATGCAGAGGCGAACAATCCACACCACAACAGCAAGAGAACGAGCCAAATACCGCAAACCCTAGCACCAGCAATTCACCAGAACTTCAGAAGCACTCAAGGGGAAGAAGAGAGGAAGAACACAGAAACTGTCGAGAGAGGGAGCGCTCTTCAAAATAGATCGTGAATTGTAGAAAGAAATAAAATGACTTAACCTTCCTTAATTAAGCCTTACCAAAATAAAGAGAGGGGAATGACCTCCTTGTCCTCGTCTTTTAAACAAATGCCTCGGACGTCCCATTTGCTAAACAAGGTACCACATATCATCAGCAAAGTAATAAAACCGGAATGTTTGTAACGAAATCTGAAAAACGAAAATACGGAGTATTACATCACTCCCCTTAAAAGGAATTCGTCCCGAAATTCAACATACCTCACTGGTCGAAGATGGAAGGGAACTTGGCCCGCAACTCCTCCTCGAGTTCCCATGTCGCCTCACGCTCGGACTGACCCGACCACCACCTTAACCATAGGCAAAGTCTTGCTACGAAGCCGACGAACATCCCGTGCTAGAATACGGACCGGAGCTGCCTCATACGTGAAATCATCTCGGAGTCGGAGCTGACCATAGTCAATCACATGGCTCGGATCGTGAAGATACTTCCTGAGCATCGACACATGGAATACGTCATGCACTCCTGCTAGAGCTGGTGGCAATGCCAATCTGTATGCCACCGGCCCAACCCTCTCAAGCACCTCAAACGGCCCTACGAACCGAGGACTCACTTGCCACGCTTACCAAAACGGACTACACCTCGAACTGGAGAAATCTTCAAATACACGTGATCCCCAACCTGAAACTCAAGCGGACGGCGTCTCTGATCTGCATAACTCTTCTGCCGGCTCTGGGCAACCAACAGACGCTCCCTGATAGTCTTAACTTTGTCCACGGCTCCCTGAACTAACTCAGGACCTACAATCGCCCTCTCTCGTAGGTCGTCCCAACAAATGGGAGATCTACAGCGCCTACCGTACAGCGCCTCAAATGGGGCCATCCCAATACTCGATTGGAAACTATTATTGTAGGCGAACTCGATCAATGTCAATATGATCCAGCTGCCCCCGAAGTCGAGCACACAAGCCCTCAACATGTCCTCCAAAATCTGATTCGTCCTCTCCGTCTGCCCATCGGTCTGAGGATGATAAGCCGAACTGAAAGCCAAATTCGTCCCTAAGCCTTATGCAGGCTACGCCAGAAGCGAGATACAAATCTCGGATCTCTGTCCGAAACGATGTCGCCGGCACACCATGCAATCTCACAATCTCATCACGTCAACAGAGCCAGGCGCTCAAGGCTGAAAGTCTTCCTCACCGGCAAGAAATGGGCTGACTTCGTCAACCGGTCCACAATCACCCACAGCGCATCGTACCCAGAAGATGTCCTAGGAAGCCCCAGAATGAAATCCATACCAACGCTCTCCACTTCCACTCAGGAACGGGAAGAGGCTGCAGAAGACCCGCAGGTCGCTGATGCTCAGCCTTCACCTGCTGACAGGTTTGGCAACGAGCCACAAAATCGGAATCTCCCTCTCATATTCGCCCACCAAAAGGATTCCGAGATCCCGGTACATCTTCACCCCTCCTGGGTGCACAGAATAAGGAGCTCCATGAGCCTCCTGCATAATCTCCCGCCTAAGGTCGCCTCCACTAGGCACACAAACTCTGCCTCTGAAGCGTAGACAATCATCGCTGGACACAGAAAACTCTGACTCCTGATCATCTGACAACTTCTCCCTGATCTTACACAAACTCAGCATCAGCCTTCTGACCCTCTCTGATCCGCTCAATCAACGTAGACTGGACCTGAATCGAAGCAATCATCCCGGCAGGTCTGACCGAACAACCCAAATGCCCATACGCTGAAGCTCAAAAGCAGACCTCTGAACCCCTGACAACGAACAAGCAAGTCCAGGAGCACCCCTACGGCTCAAGGCATCAGCCACATTCGCCCTACCCGATGGATTAGAGGATCTCCAGGTCGTAGTCATGTAATAGCTCCAACCAGCGCCGCTGTCTCAAAATTCAACTCCTTCTGCGTGAACAGATATTTGAGACTCTTGTGATCCGTGTAGACCTTACACGTCACCCCATACAAATAGTGCCGCCGGCCTAGGAGTTAGGGCCGTTACACGCCGCGAGTCTACTACTTAACGTCGCAAGGCTCTAAGCAAATCGAATCCCAAAACCAAATAACGAACTTGCATAAATACCAAATGAGTTTACAAGATTCAAATGCTAATAAGTCAAATACAAAGGAAGGCCCGAAGGCTACACAAGGGTTCTAAAGCGTCCAACGCGCAAGGTAAACAAATTCTAAAGAGGCATAAAAATCACGAAGCTCCAGAAGGAAAGGAGAGAAGATCCCACGAGCTCAATCTGCAGCAAAGTAAAGGGGTGAGCTAAACAGCCCAGCAAGCAGAAGACTTCCTCAAGGAAGCCTACTCAAAACAGAAGCAGCAGGATATCTTATAAACAGAGGAGATTGCGAAGTCATTGTAAATAGACTGAATGGAACACAAAACAGAAGCAGAGCAGAACATCACTTCAAATCTTAGTCGGACTTGCAGAAACAGATACAGAAGAGTGGGACACTAGAGACAAGCTAACACAACAGAAGGACACACATAAGGTCCTATGGATCCGAAGATCCCACAACAGAAGCCGTAGAGACAGCTAACAGACCCGTCGGTCAAATAACGTCCTAAGGGAGACCCTAAGGAGTATAAACAGAAGGAATTCCTGCGCAGCATGCTACGGGACAGCCCGACCCGACTATCCAAGGCTCAGAAGCAAAGTAACTAGGTCCCAAAACCAAAAGCTCACCAAAATAGATCTTAAGCGCATAAAAATGCATATAAACAGCATAGGAAGCTTGTACACAGATAGGGGAATCCAACCCCGCAAACGGAACTCAAAACGGAGCTAAAACGGAGAAGTTATGCTCAAAACAGTGGCATGTCCGAACTTGCGTCCGACCTTGCAAGTTCGGACAGAGGCCGAGAGTCAGAAGTCACGGAAATCCAAATGTCCGAACTTACGTCCGAACGTCGAAGTTCGGACGTAAGCCGAGAGTTCAGAAACCAAAATCATGCTTGTGTCCGAACTTGCGTCCGACCTTGCAAGTTCGGACACATGTCGAAGCTTGCATCAAAAATCCGTCCTCGCGTTGGGTCCGAACTTACATGTTCGGACCTAAGTTCGGACACCTCAAAAACTTCAAAAACAAAACGCGCCCGAAGACCTGTCCGAACTTACAAGTTCGGACAGACGTTCGGACAGTGTAAAACTGTCGATTTCCAGAGCGACCAGACGAGCAGAAATCAGCCAAAAACACCATAAACTCACACAAAACTCGCAGAATGGTAAATCAGTACCCTCGGGGGTTTAGCCACGCAATTAACAACACAAAACCGAAGCAAAAACACATAATCAAAACACAATTTGCAAGACAGAAAGGCTAGAACAAAACAGTCCCCGAGGGTGAGTAAACAACCCCGATTCCATCCCCCACTTACATCGAATTGCCGAGCAGAAGCGATCCCAACGATGCCCGCAATCAGACAAACAACCGCAGCAGAGAAGACGGACAATGCACTACTGAATTCGCAGAGACAAGCCCCAAAATCAGAAAACTGTTCTGTCAAAACAGAAGCGAATAACCATCGGAATCGAAGGAAACCAAACCTGATTATGCAGAGGCGAACAATCCACACCACAGCAGCAAGAGAACGAGCCAAATACCGCAACCCTAGCACCAGCAATTCACCAGAACTTCAGAAGCACTCAAGGGGAAGAAGAGAGGAAGAACGCAGAAACTGTCGAGAGAGGGAGCGCTCTTCAAAATAGATCGTGCATTGTAGAAAGAAATAAAATGACTTAACCTTCCTTAATTAAGCCTTACCAAAATAAAGAGAGGGGAAATGACCTCCTTGTCCCTCGTCTTTTAAACAAATGCCTCGGACGTCCCATTTGCTAAACAAGGTACCACATATCATCAGCAAAGTAATAAAACCGGAATGTTTGTAACGAAATCTGAAAAACGAAAATACGGAGTATTACAGGACACAAGTTCGGACGCCCCTCTGTTTTCAACATAACTTCTTCGTTTGAACTCCGATTTGAGTGCCGTCTGCGGCGTTGGTTTCCTTATGATCTGTGCTACTGATTTATGAGTGTTTTGGCATATTTAAATGCAACTTTGCTTCTGTTTAAGCAATCCTTCTGTTTTGGGACATTACACTTTGTTTCTGAGCCGTGAATGGCTGGGTCGAGCTATTCCGTGGTATACCATGTAGACGTCGTTCTGAGTGTGGGTCATTCCCTTTCTGTTCTGTGGGGTTGACGAACCCTTTGGCTCTTTCGAGTCATTTCTGCGTTGCCGAGAGACCTAGTATGGTCTATGGGTCTTCGACCATTCTGAGTGTGTGCATTGTGTCTTGTCCCCTTTCTGTTTAAGTGCTCTGACTGTTTCTGAAATGGGAACCCCTTGTGTTCCACTCTGCTTCTGTTTCTGAAAGCTTCTGACTATTTGAGAATTGTGCATAAGATGTTTATCTTCTCTTCTTCTGATTTCAATTGTTTTGAGCGACCTTGCTGATGACGGTCGCTGCTTACTGGGCATAGTTGTGTGCTCATTCCCCTACTTCTAACATTTTTGCAGATTGATCAGCGAGGATCATCTTGAGTTCTGGAGCTGTAGTGCTTAGCTCATTTGACTGTTTAAACTTCTGTTATGATGTTGTAGCCTTCGGGCCTTCCTCTGTTTTGAGTTTCTGATTCGGATATGTATTTGGAATCCGTTTACTTCCGCTGTATTTGAATACTTTGGTTTACAATGTTAAGTGAACTCTGTTTTGGGCCTTTATTGCTTTCGATCGTTTAGAGCCTTGCGTTATTGGTAGTAATACGCGGCGTGTAATACCCTTAACTCTTAGGCCGGTTTTAGGGGTGTTACACTATCAAATGGTATCAGAGCCTGCGTTGGCTGACAAATCTCTCAAAATGGCAGAAATCTCAAACTCCAACAACAACAACAGGATGCAAGTGGAAAAATCCAACGTTAACTTCCATAAATTACAACATGTGGAAAAATGAGATGGAGTCTCACCTCCAGTCGCTCAACCAACAACTTTGGACCATGGTAACCAAAGGTAATTTTCCAGTACCTAAAGGGAAAGATCCAAGTTCTTACACTACTGAAGAGCGAAGGTGCGTTGAGCTCAATGCTTAGGCCGTTCGAGTAATCTACATCAGCCTTTCTCCACCCAAAATAAAAAGAGTATGTCACATCAAGGTGGCAAAAGACATCTGGGATCACCTTTGAGCTGTTCATGAAGGCAACACCGAACTGAGAAAGTCTAAGATACAAGAGCTGAAGATGGATTACGAGAATTTCATAGGAAAACCTGGAGAATCACTTAGCGACATGCTCGCCAGGTTCACAGAGCTTATTGCTACCATGGAGGAACTCCCGATTGGAGAATCTAATGAAACATCAGCAACAAGTTCCTGGATAGCCTGGGGGAAGAGTGGGATGAAAGTGTTATCTCTACAAAAGCTTCCAAAGCTTAGAAAAATGGACTCTGACCGATCTAAGGTCTTACTTACGATCCATCAAAAAAATACAAAATGAACGTAAAAAGCAGAGGCAATACTTCTCTTCACACCGTGTCTTATTCTAATTTGAATCAAGCTTTGCAGGCGTAATCTCCTAGTCAGACACTAGCCCTGCAGCATGACTCATTCCACCACAAGACTACTCCTACAAACTCGGATCTTATTCAGCAGCTTCGCGACATGTTGATTGATGGCATAATTGAAGAAGGATCAGCAAACACATTTGAGGAGATGGCCATGCTCATCAAAAACATTCAAAATTCTTACGTGATCGATCAAGCAAAAATGGTCCAAACAGGCTCAGTCAAAATCAAAATCGGCCATATCAATCTTACAACCAAAATCAGCAAGGAACAGGAGAGCGAGTATGCTTTAAGTGCTTAAACCAGGCCATTATGCTAACAATTGTCCACTAAAGAAGAAAGATGACCGAGAACAATCATCACTGGTGGCTTATACAGCATGGGGTGACTCAGATTCAGAAGAATCAAAGATGGGGACATCTGAATTGATCTACCTCATGGCTCACAAAAATCAGGTATGCAAGACTCCCCCTCCTGAGGTTATCTCAAATTTCTCAGAATCATGCATTATTCATTCTTTAGATTTATCTACCTACTTCATAGATCCTAATCATCCTGAATTTGATCTAACTAAAGAGCAAGAAAAGATAGCATTACTTTATGAGGAAATACATGTGTTCAAAGGTCACGTCAATAACGACCGTCTTAAACTCCAAAAATCTGAGCAAAATGTGACAAACTCGAAAGAGAGTTACGAGATGCACACATAGTCATCAATTTATTGAATGAACAAATCATGTCTTATAACAAAATCTCAAAGAAAAAGGTCATTCCAAACTTCCTCAGAAATACTTCAAACCTATTACCTTTGTTCGTGAGGTTGCTATCATGAAAAAACCAAAATTCTTTGATAACAAAGTCTATGAATCAAATGAAATACAAATCAAACTCGAGAAGAAAATTGACTCCTTGTCCATTGCTCTTAACAAGGCAAAGATGGACTCGGTCTCGTCTTCGAGTCCCCCTCACTGGTTGAAAAACAAATGTAAGGTAAATTTGGCCAAGATGGCTTCAAAACCCAACAATCTCCGCCGAAGAAAACTTCAAAAAGAGAAATTTGAAAACCAGTTTCGTTGGTAAAAGAAATACGTTCACCTTTCTTCTTTATTGATTTGTGGATATTGTGGATACGACAAACATACACACTCTTCATGTCATAAGCTTGCTCGTGATTTGTCCTTCAATATGAAACGTCTACATATTTTGTCTACAGCTAGGCATAAGAGCCACTCTTATTCATCAAAGAGGGAACCCAAGTTTGTATGGGTTCCCAAGACTAATCCATAACTGTTTTGCAGGGAGAGAAAGTCGTGGACAGTGACTCTTAGTTTTTAGATAGTGGATGTTCAAGGCATATGACAGGAGACCCTAACAAGTTCACGACTCTCACTCACCATAACGGGGGAAAAGTCACTTTTGGTGACAATGCTCACGGTGAAAAATCATCGGTATTAGAACTATCGGTAATCTCTCCATATTTAAAGTAGAAATTGTTAATTTAATAGAAGGTTTAGGTCATAGTCTACTAAGTATCTCTCAATCTGTGATCTCTCTAACGTTGTTTTGTTCTCCTCTTCAGACTACAAAATATTTGATGAAAGAACATGTCTTCTGAAAGTTACTGGTATAAGGGTGAATAACCTTTACAAGCTATCTCTTGAAAATCATAATCTTGATGAAACCCTCTGTCTCAGTGTACAGGATAAAAACCAGTCATTATGGCACTTTCGCATGGGTCATGCTCACAGAAAACTATTGAATAAAATAAAAAATGGTAACTTAGTTGTTGGACTCCCAAAGATAAACTTTCAGACCGACTCACTCTGCTCTGCCTGCGTTCAAGGGAAACATACTAGGGCGAGCTTTCAAAGCAAGATTGAAATGTCCACCTCATCACTATTATATATGTTACACATGGATTTGTGTGGGCCAATGCGCATCTAAATCAAAAGTGGTAAGAAATATATCCTAGTCATCGTGGATAACTACTCACGCTGGACATGGGTATTATTTCTTCGCACTAAATCTGAAAAATTCTCTGAGTTTTCTACATTGTGTCATATGATTACTAACAAGTTATCTACCTCGGTCAAAACACTACGAACTGACAATGGCATTGAGATTTACAATACACAGTTTTCTGAGTTCTGCAGGTCAAAAGGATTCGCTCATCAGACATTAGTAGCTCGTACTCCACAACAGAACGGAGTAGTTGAACGCAAAAATCGTACTCTTATTGAAATTGCGAGAACCATGCTTATTGACAGTTGCTTACTCGCCTCATACTGGGCAGAAGCAATTAACACAGCTGCGTACATACTAAACAGGGCATCAATCCATCCTTTTTTCTGTAAAACCCCATATGAGATTCTCAGATGTCATCCTCCGTTAGTAAGACATCTGCGTCTTTTTGGATGCCGCTGCTTCATTCACAACAATGGAAAAGATGATATAGGTAAATTTGCTTCCAAAAGTGATGAAGGACACTTCCTTGGGTACTCATCACAAAGTTGAGCCTATAGAGTACTCAATAAACACACTAAATGTCTTGAAGAAAGCCCTCATGTATGTTTTGAGGAACACTCAAACTCTAGTGACTGAGAGAATGAACAACAAGTGAACCATGAAGATAACTCAGGCCCCACTTTCATTGAAATACCCATTACAACTATTCCACTTCCTCAAACACCTCTGCAGCCAGACTCTTCCTCCGACAATGATGAAGACCCTGATTGTAACACCCCTGCTGTTAATACTGTCATTACCGTCTAATCTCCTCGTACTTCCAGATTCACGCAGCGGTACATACTTACATACGGTGGGTGATACAATGCCGTTAGTCACCCACGTGACTAACAAAGCTACTACTACTACATACAGCATCGGTCTGATGGACCGGAATTCCGAGTACTACACATCTACAATACATACTCCATTTACCAAGGAAATACTACAATGCTTCATTCAACACTTTACTCCTTTACATTACCATACAATACAATATACATAACCGAGTTTACTAAGTTCTTCATACTAATACAATACCTCTTTCAAATCCATTCATACTCGTTCAGAGTCTACATCTACCCATTCCTCACGTCTACATACTTACAATGCACAAGGTGTACCCCCTTGGTACACTACAACTTCAAGACTACAAGTTCGATACTATTCTCTACAATCTACATTGTCACCGGTCTCTCATTGCGACCATGTCTGCTTCGGTACCTGCACACTAAAAACGTTCCCCCTAGGGGGTCAGCTTTCACTGCATATGATAACCGCATACCCCGCGTACTAGTGAGGGTGCGCCGACCACTTGGTCGAATACATGCGATTCATTTTATTCATACATACATGCATACATGCTTTCATACATAATACTACAATACTTTACGCAAGGAATACATACATACATTTCAATACATACAAGTAGTCCATACAAGCCAATTGATACTTACTTACCTTTCCTGAAATGCGCATACACAATACATACTCAGTACATACACCATACATATTCCATACATACACAATACATGTTAGCTCCTTTTTGTCCACCCGGGTTAATCGGGTGGGGATTACTCTTTTACTCGTTACACAATACTTACGCATACATACTCATACTTTACTTACTTACTTACTCAAGTCAAGTCGTCGGGACCTCCGGCCCGGGGACTACTCTGTCCCACCACCGGGATTTACTTGGTTCACCAATCCAGGATGCTACCCATTTAAGGGGTTTGGGCCGTGGACCAGTTTAACAACCAGGAATCGGATCCAACCTCTTGTGTCTCCTCATCCTCACGCGTGGCCGAAACTATATCGGACTTCTACTCATTCCAATTTATCCATTACTTAGTTAGGAGTTAGGTAGTTAGGAATTAGTAGAAGTCATTCATTCAAGCCACATACACAAATACATTGTTCACATACACATCCATACAAAATACAATACAATATACAAGTACAATACGAGATACAATACACTTCATCATCATTCATATATTTCATGAATTATACAACTGTTGTTCAAGACAAATATCAAGAACAATGTAAACAAGCACAAGTAAGTGCAATATAGTCCGATTCATGTATTTATCTTGTTAGGTGATCAAATAAGCACACAAATCGGGGTAACCAGATTAGGATACAGGGCATGAAGAAATCATACCGTTCACCGTTGTACTTGTGTCCGACGTTCCTCCGGTGTTCACAAATCAAATCCTATGATGTACATACAATCGAGTGATTAATCTAACTATCATTAACTTAACTCGACTACTCTTACGTTTCCTAACTCATACTTATTGGGTCTTTGAAATTCTTATACTTTCAAATTGTTTACTTACTTTCCATTACTTTAAGTTACTTCCTTACTTAACAAGGGTGTTCTCATATACATATGTATATATATACATGTGGGCATACATATATAAGTATATATATACTTATTGTAATTATACATATATTTTTTTTGTGTTTGACCCGACCAACCTTACCCAGGGTCGGACCCAAGGTCGGTCGAAGTCAGTAGGGTACATACGCTGGAAAATTACAGGGCCGACCGACCTTGCAAGTCCGGTCCCAAGGTCGGTCCATTCCAGTGAGTTTTGTTTCCGACATTCTGGAGTCGACCGACCTTGCATGTCCGGTCCCAAGGTCGGTCCATTCCAGAAGGTTTTCCGACGGGAATTTTTCTGGCCGACCGACCTTGCAAGTTCGGTCCATTCCAGAAGGTTTTCTGACGGGAATTTTTCTGGCCGACCGACCTTGCAAGTTCGGTACCCAAGGTCGGTCCATTCCAGAAGGTTTCCGTCCTTAGTAAATCTGGGCCCGACCGACCTTGCAAGTCCGGTCCCAAGGTCGGTCTAGTCCAGTGTTTACATTTTTATTTCTGTTTTCAGTCCCTCTTCTTACCCATTACTTCCCCATTGTTCCTACACTTAATCCCACATGTTTAGGCACCTAATTAAGCTTCTAAACATGCTCAAATCCTTTACCAACTCCTTCCTCCTTTTCATACCAATTCACACACATATTTTCTACATTTGCACTCTAGCACTTACATTATTTCTCCTAGTTGTGTTTGCTACAGATTTTGGCTCCTACATCCTCCATACATATTCTCATCTACTAATGCCATTTCCAAGGCCTACAATGCATTACCTTACCTCCTCAAGTTCAACACTCTTTCTACTAGGTCATGCACATAAGTTCTCCTAGTTTCTCCAACACATTTCAACAACTCTTGTTACAGATTTTTACCTTCTCACTCCTCATACTACAACTACCATTCCATAGTTACCAAACATCTCTACTAACTCCAATACACACCTTGGTTCTCCCATTCACCAAGTCATTCTTAAATACATAATTCCTACCAAAATTTTGCCATAGTTTACTTACAACTCTAACTTAGCCACACATAAACATTCTCACCAAATTCATTCCTAATCTAACCATACCCATACAAGGGTCCTACCAGCAATCAATACAATACCAATTCATCAATACTTCCTCAATCCCCATACTAATACACATACACATTACATTTGGCTCCAAAGCCTACAATTCAAATACTTGCTCTTAAATATTCAAACTTCCACAATTACATTACTAATACATCATTTTGGGTTCCTTAATTAGTTCACCCATTCCCATTACTCTAATGCATTTACATTTAGAATTAAGAAGGAGCTCTTACCTTAAGCTCTTAGTTCCTTCTTTCTTTTCCATTTCTCCTTCTTCCTCTCTTTTGCACCAAAATCGGCGACATGGGGAATGGAGTTGGCAAGCACCATTCCCATCACCCAAAACACACAAAACATGTATAATTAACATACTAATCCCTTAAATTAATGCTAATTCTTAGTAAGGTTTAGAACACTAATTTTAGGGTTTACCTTTGGAGTGTTTTAGGAGGGGTTTTAGCCCTTGGTTCAAGAAAGGGAACCCACCACCATCGCAAGGTGAAATTGATGCTCAAAAGAGAGAGAAAAAAACAAGGCATTACAAAGGGTAAAAATCGGTAATGAAAGGAGATGGTGAGAACATGAGTTTTTCATGTAGATTTTTACCTTAATGGAGAGAGGGGACTCCAAGCTACACATTGATGCTATTTTCTTCACCAATCACTAGTAGAAAAAAACATTTTAAACGACGACACTTAAACCACGGTTAAATGAAAAACCGTGGTTTAAAGTTTATAAACCACAGTTTCTAGGGAAACCGTCATTTATAGTACACGTCGGAGAGAATAAACCACAGTTTTTGGAGAACCGTGGTATATAGTTTACTTATAAAACCACGGTTTTTGGAAAACCGTGGTATATAGTTTACTTATAAACCACGGTTTGTAGGGCAACCGTCATTTATAGTACATGCTGGAGAGAATAAACCACGGTTTTTGGAGAACCGTGGTATATAACCGTCACGCCGGAGAGAATAAACCACGGTTTTTGGAGAACCGTGGTATATAGTCTGAGCGGGAATTTTAATTTTCGGCCCAAATTAACGCGACTCTCTTCTCTCCAGCATGTACTATAAATGACGGTTGCCCTACAATCCGTGGTTTATAAGTAAACAAAGAGAGCCGCGTTAATTTGGGCCGAAAATTAAAATTCCCGCTCAGACTATATACCACGGTTTTTAGAGAACCGTGGTATATAACCGTCACGCCGGAGAGAATAAACCACGGTTTTTTGAGAACCGTGGTATATAACCGTCATGCCGGAGAGAATAAACCACGGTTTTTAAAGAACCGTGGTATATAACCATCACGCCGGAGAGAATAAACCACGGTTTTTGGAGAACCATGGTATATAGTCTAAGCGGGAATTTTAATTTTCGGCCCAAATTAACGCGGCTCTCTTTGCTCTCTTATATATTTCTCTCACTGTAATTGTAACCCACACTGGCGAACAAGGATTGAACGCTCCTCTTCCTCATTCTCTTCACCTCCCGGTAATTTTTACAACCCACGCCGGCGAACATGGAACATGCTCTACGCCATCTCTTTAACCTCCCGGTAATTTCGCAACCCATACTAGTGAATAAGGAACATGCTCTATGCCATATCAACCGCACTGTAAATTTGCTAACCATACTGGCGAACAAGGAACATGCTCCTACCTTTCTCATTATCTTGTGTTCATGGTAATTTTTGCAACCCACACTGGCGAACAAGGTACGTGCTCTGCGTCTCATCCTCATCTTCACTCATTGTAATTTTTGCAACCCCAGCCAGCGAACAACGAACATGCTCTACGACACATCCATTCTCTTCAACCTCACGGTAATTTTGGAACCCACCGGCGAACAAGGAGCATACTGCGCTTCCATTCTTCACTCACGATTTTGCAACCTTAATTCACAAACAAGGAACATACATAATCTAGGATCTTCATTGTCTTGTATATGCGCTCTGTTGAGATTTCAAGATTGAAGGCGAAGATTTGAAAAAATCATGGACTATAAACCACGGTTTCATGTATAACCGTGGTTTATTCGTTGTTTTTTTCACCTTATATACCACGGTTTTTAGAATAACTGTCATTTATTACAAACCGTGAGGTTATATACCACGGTTCTCCAAAAACCGTGGTTTATTCTTTCTTATCTCCGGTGTAGGTTGACGGTATACCACGGTTCTCCAAAAACCGTGGTTTATTATCTCCGGCATGTACTATAAATGACGGTTGCCCTACAAACCGTGGTTTATAACCGTGTTTTTTTTACATTATATACCACGGTTTTTAGAATAACCGTCAATTATTACTCACTATAAATGACGGTTATTGGCATAAACCGTGGTTTATAGTTAACAAGTTCCGCGCAAGAAATACTTTAAAATGACGGTTTATAGAACCGTGGTTTTTATCTTCATTTAAAACCACGGTTTTGAACCATGGTATATAATATTTTGGCATTTGCGACGAGAGCAAATACCACGGTTAAAAACCGTGGTATATAAGCGAAATAACCGTGGTATATAATGTTTTTTCTACTAGTGAATGGGGTATACCCACGAAAATAAACTTCCTCATTTTTGGATTTTGAAAAGAGAGAAGTGTAGAGGATGATGAGGGGAGTAAGAATATGTATTTATTTTTACATTTGGAGCTCACATGGAGGTGGAGCATGCTTGGAAAGGTGGAGAAGCCATGGGAGCTTGAGGAGCTTCAAGAAATCGCCCCAAACCAGAGAGAGAGAGAGGCGAAATCGGTGGGAAGGGGAGGAAGAGGAAAGAGAAATGAGAGAGTGAGGTGAGAGAAGGGGGTAAAGTACCTTTTTACTTTATCACTTTTAGCTTTTTGCTCCCTTATTAAATTAGCTAGTTACATGTGTGTGTGAGGGGGTTATTTGACTGATTAAAACCGGCCCCCCACTGTTACGCTAGCTGGAGCGTTTTCCGTCTTTTACAGAAAACGCTCGTTATTTTACCCGACTTCGGTACATTCACTAACCGGGCCCGTTTTCCGGAATTTTCTCGTTTAATTATTTTTATTGACTATTAAGCTTCCATAAATGCTTAATAATTTTTATTTAATGATTTATAATTTTTACGGGCTCGTTAGCCCACTTAAGGTCACGTTTTCAGGTTTTCTCGAAAACGTGCGCTAAAGTTCTATTAGCGTTTTAATTCATTATTTGGATCCGTTTTCTTCGGGAGTTGTTCCCATATATTATTTAGGACTTATTAAGCCATTAGAGTCCATATAATACGCTAACCGAGGTCTCATACCTCGTATGGTGATTTAACACTTATTTAGCGTTTATTCATTCCTTTAGGATTTATTTTTCCTTCCCAATATTACTTAAGCATTATTAGGCTCTTAAATACCTATTAGGATAATTTTAATCGCCATATTTAAGTTCGGGGTATTTCAATCTACCCCCCTTAAGAACTTTGTCCTCAAAGTTGTTCGAGGTTATGGGATTACTATACTTACTTATTTATACTTGCCTAATACCAAAACCGTACATTTCTCCTCCTTACAATTCCCCAAACCCTTTACTCAAGGTTTCCACTTTCCATACCATACCAATGTACATCCATTACTCGAATCCGCATTACCACCAACCATCCAATCCCACATTACAAGGTTCATACATGCATACCGTGCAAAGCTATCCCCCAAAGCAATACAATTCACATACAGTCCCGCAGGCACTTAGGCCATCTAGACACAGGAATCCTCTATGTCCCGCTGCCCTTGGAATAATACAATATGCTACACTACTATCTTCTCTAGTATAAGCTTCTAACCAAATCCTTATTCTCTGTCTAAGGAAAATCCTTCCCAATATCTAATTAGAAAACTTCTAAAGCATCCAACTCCAAGTTCCAATTTGTATTCATTACTTCTATCCTATGTGTGATTCTTATGACCACTTAAGGGGAGCTTCGAGAATCATTCGACCCTGATGTGATCAGCATCAGTGTTGAACTATCTTTCCACCCCAATTTGTGTTCGGTTTCCCTTGATCTGATCAGGATCAAGTTCGACTTCCCACATCAATTTCAAACAAACAATTAATTTAATTGTTTTCATTTTCTATCTTTTTACCCTTTCTAGTTGCGATCCGAATTCATACATCTCCAAAGGATGGAATCAATCCATCAATCATCCTCGCTCTAGTTCCCAAATGCTTTACTCCGTGGTTCAATACTTAAATGCTCATTTCATCAACCTTCACTACTTTCATTCATTACTCTCCATCGTTTCCGATATCCTCACTAAGGAATACTATACTTATGAAATTTAGTCGTCTTAAATTTACTTCCAATAATTTGCCTATGAATACACTACTCGTGAGCTTCATTCATCAATTACTCTCAATCAATTCATACTACTTCTTCAAAGGCTACGATACTTGTGAAGCTCCGTTCACTACTCATTACTCTTCTTTTACTAATACTCTTACATGGTGTTACAAGGTAGGTATATTCATCCTATGGTATTTGCATCTCTGGTGCCTAATTACCACAATTACAATATCAATGGATACTTATGTTTATTTAACATAGTGGCAGTCATGAAATCAATTCTCATTTGTGCTATGCACATTATAGTTTATGTGTTTTATTCATAAAATTCAGATTATGCGGTTTTCGATCTACCCCCCTTAAAAGGGATTACGCCCACGTAATCTACCATATGTTTATTAGTGAACATAGGTTTACTCAGTTTGGGCAATCTGAAGCGTTTAGCTTCACTGCGGTATACTATATAATATGCTCTAGTCACAGGGTCTTAACCATACCAATGGTTTAGTCTTTGCACCAGGAATTCCTATATGAGCTTATTTAACTCATAACTAATTCGGTTCTAGCCTATTAGGCTTCAAAGCATTAATAGCCATTCTATTATACTCACCAGGTATATTATCTCCTAGCTAGGGCCCACTAGCTTCTACTGCGCGACCTTGATAACTTGGGTTACTTACCCTTTGTGTTATCCTTAATGTGCTACACATCACCTTTTATCCGTCTATTATGGGAATAAGGTTTACTACACAAATGCGGTATCCTTTTACCGTGTTTGAACTCAATTAGTTTTAGATTGTAACCAGCTCTTTGTTAGTCTACTGCACATGCTACTCGTGCTTCCACGATTATTCATTAAGTTCATCCGACTTATTGTCGGGCGAAGTTGAGTCACTACTTAGTTGTAGTGCTTTCTCTGTTGTCACTAGCTTCTGAATTATACCAATTCTCTGGTTCAATACAAGTGTCCTTTACTTGTATGACCTTGCATTTTCCATGCATCGGTCATAGTGACTTCCTTATGTCTCCTTTCACCTTTTATTCCAATGGAATTCACATCTTGTGATTGCTAGTGTGTTTTACACTCTTCGTGCTTCTTTGGCCTTAGGCCGCACGGTTTGTTGCTAAGCTTGCTTAACTGGCTTATGCCATGTTTGTGGGTGAAAAGGAAGATTTACTACGGTTTACATTCTCCATATTCCTAGCTATCCCATTAGATCATTAGCTGCACAAGTGCAACACCAAAACACTCAGTCATACAGAGTGTAGAGGCGTAAACGCTTGACAGTAAGTCACTTATGTGATAGGAATGAATATTTCTGTCTGTCTTTTCATACTTATATTCCGTGTCATTATCTAACTACTTCCTCATAACGGTCGCTTGTTGCGCACCGTATTCTTACTCATTATACAATATCGTTCTCACTGACTGTGTTACTGTGGTAGCTCGTCTTTACTCATTACTATTGTCGTTGGCACCATTTCCTTATGGTGTGATTACACTAGGAGGTTCCTAGTTCATATGTATGATGATTGTCATAGCATACCGCAATGGTATTATTTTCCCCATGTGGAGATGTTTCATTCCAGTTTAGGTTTCATGTGTAGGTTGGTTTACCTCACATTATTTCCATCATTTACGATACCATTTACCAATTATCTTGGTTGACCAAGGATGAGATAATTCATCGGGTTATAAGCTCTCTTGAGCGTTGGTCATTCGTGGCGTGCAACGTGCGCTCACATTGATTGTTTTTGACAATTACTGTCTCCATAATGCTGAGCATTAGTTATGGGCTCTGGCTATTCAATTTTATTTTGGTAAGTACATCCCCGGGACATCCCAAGAAACTTCAAGGGTTTTCTGGTCCCGTTCTCCTATTGAAGAGTATTCAACCACTGATCACTGAAGGTTCTTGTTGAGGGGTGTATTTCCACTCATAGGTCTCGTGACGAGGTTTATTATGTTCTTGGTTGCATATGGAGTATACTTACTCCTTCGAGCTCCGATGCTCTTAAGTGATGTGCTTCTACAGTCCACAGCCTCTTGTAGGTGTAGGGTTTGGAAATCTCCTTTCCTTGTTGTTATAGTAGATGGAAGCCTTTTCTAAGGGTTCACATCACCACTGTATTGGTGATTTTCCGTTAACGAGAGGTATCGCCCCTCGAGTTTTCTCGTAAAGTCCAAGTGTGGACTAAGCCATTATTGGTGTTATTGCAATTTTTGCGCCTCTAGTGACAGTGACACTGAGTTGGCCATTACTCCAAGCCACTCGGATGTTGGGTTTGAATTGATGGTCCAGTTGTTGATTTCTTGTCGTATGAGACAATATCTCTTGCAAGTTTTGTTATCAAATGGTGTGGGTTATGCAACCGTTAAGGTTTACATATCATAGTTGGTTGATGGCTTTTAAGCCTTATTGCTGCAAGCTATGCTCTTCGCAAGCTGCTTATACATGTTTCCACTCCATGCATACCCCATAGGTTGGAGGTATTACTAGGCTCCATGGTAAGTCGTGACTTCACGCTCCCGTTCATGGGAGACCCTTTAGGCAATCTGGTGTTAATCAGTGCCTTTTTGTAATTTAGAGCATTTCCTGTTAAGTGAAATCCCTTCGGTGTCTTAACTGAGTGTTCGTTCTAGCTTCTGTGCTTTTATTATGTCGCTGTTGTTCAACTGTTGTTAACTCAGACACCCTTCCAGGATCGCTCCTGGGTGTTGGTAGTTATGCCATTACATCCGGCTAGTGTTTATGATATGTTGTGTCTACCATACCGTCTTGTGCTATCGTAGTTTGAGTTATCCCTCTTTGGGTTATAACATCTCCCGTTCTTGGGTAGAATGTTTATACTTCCTTCTAGTGCTTGAAACTAGGTTCAAACTCCTCTCCAATGATGGATTATACTCGTGGTAATTCTGTGATTGCTCTTAGGAGCCCTGTCCCATTCGTTGTGCATCATTGTGTTCACATTAGGCGTTTGCCTTACTGTGTTCAGGCTGGGTATACTTTCCAGCTATCCTGTATCTGCTTGATGTCACTGAGACATGTCCAATGTCTATACTGACTAGTCTGTGCTCTTTGCACTTCCTAGTTCTTATTCCTTACTTTCAGATGAATTCTCCGAGTTCCCTTGCACTTGATCGTCTGAGGTGTCCAGCTGTTCTGGTTTGAACTTACTGATGGTCCGTAGAACGGAGTTGACTACTTCCCATGTTCCGTATACTACACGTATACATACATGGGGTACCTTATTGATACGTTACCACTTACCCGACTATCTGTCAGGCCCACAAGCTCCTTCGGAGTGCGGTTGTCCCACATCCCGTAATTGGGTACACTCGTAGTGTTCGTCACACGCCTAGGTGAAGTATTCTATTGTCAACTCCTCTTGTATCATTCTATGATACTCACCGTAATTGTGTAGGTTTGGTTTTAAAATCCAAGGTTTAAAGAAGGATTGTGGTTTTGAAAGAAAAATTTTGGGTCTGAAATGATAGTTCGGTGTTAAAAGATGTTCTTCATGGCATAGCCATGTTCGAGGTCTTGACCAAGTCTAGCTTCTCGCTGACTGGTATGTCCTTAATACGATGGTCAGGCCGTTAGGCCTTTCCAAGGTTCCATTCTTCCTGTCTTAGGTTACGTGGTCCGGTAGTCGCTTCTTTGCGGTCTCGGTACATTACTATGTACTTGTGGTGTGTTAGTGTTCTTTTACATGTTCCCGTTCTTATTGCACTTGTCGTGGCAAGTGCGTGGTACTGGTGGTTTTTGGGTAACCCTATATCGATCACGGTTCGGGTTCCACTCGTATTTGGGTAGTCTTGTTGACTCTTCCCTTGTTCTTAATGATCTATGTTTTGGGTACTTGATCGTTTAAGTAGTTCCTCTATGACCTTGACATGACTGCCATTGATCGGGGTACTTCTCCAATCCGTGGAGATCCCCATTTATTTAGCGTGTGTTTCCCTTGTTGCTCATTCCCCCTGGTTTACCGTGGCGATTGAGCCTTAACTGGTTTAGGCACTACCCTTGTAGTCCTATCGGTTCATATCTCGTGGATATCCTTGTAGCTGTGTAAGTTATGTTGGCCAGGTATTGTAACCTCTTGGTGTTGTATTTTCAGAGTTAACCACTCCTGACTATGTCTTTAGTCAGTTGGTATACCATTGATGGTATTATTTAGCTACTGCTGTCCCGCAGTCTTGTGTCTCGGGTTCCATTGCTGTTTCTTTTCCATTTCGTTGCACGGTTAGTGCTTCTTTTCCTGTTGTTGGTTGCCTAGCCAGGTTTCACGACTGCTAAGCACGTCGCCCCATGCTGTTGTAAGTTGTAGCCTCCTTATGGCTGAAGTGCTCATTCAACCGCTATTGAGTGCGGGTATTGTTGTTTAACCGGGATCCATCTCCGGGTCTTCCAATCCTTGGAATCCACCATATGTCGGTCCTTGTTATAGTGTGATTGTTTCACATCTTCCAGATCGGGTTTCCCCGAGTATGAGAGGACTTTCCTTCTCTCTGGCGTCCTTTCCCAAGTAATACAATGGGGTTTGCGGAGGGCGGGTCTGGTATTGTAGGTATCCGGTACACACCGGGAGTTCCTAACTAGCATATCTCTAATGCTATCACTCAGCCCTTAGCCCTAAGCTTCTAAATCCTAACTCGGTATTTCCTAGACTCGGTATTTCCAGTCATCAGAGCGATACTTCGTTCTGATACCACTTTTTGTAACACCCCTACTGTTAATACTGTCATTACCGTCTAATCTCCTTGTACTTCCAGATTCACGCAGCGGTACATACTTACATACGGTGGGTGATACAATGCCGTTAGTCACCCACGTGACTAACAAAGCTACTACTACTACATACAGCATCGGTCTGATGGACCGGAATTCCGAGTACTACACATCTACAATACATACTCCATTTACCAAGGAAATACTACAATGCTTCATTCAACACTTTACTCCTTTACATTACCATACAATACAATATACATAACCGAGTTTACTAAGTTCTTCATACTAATACAATACCTCTTTCAAATCCATTCATACTCATTCAGAGTCTACATCTACCCATTCCTCACGTCTACATACTTACAATGTACAAGGTGTACCCCCTTGGTTCACTACTACTTCAAGACTACAAGTTCGATACTATTCTCTACAATCTACATTGTCACCGGTCTCTCATTGCGACCATGTCTGCTTCGGTACCTACACACTAAAAACGTTCCCCCTAGGGGGTCAGCTTTCACTGCATATGATAACCGCATACCCCGCGTACTAGTGAGGGTACGCCGACCACTTGGTCGAATACATGCGATTCATTTTATTCATACATACATGCATACATGCTTTCATACTGTAACACCCCTACTACGCACATGTCACTAAATGAAATCGCAGCGGAAATAAATAACTAAACAGTATTTAACGCTTCGGTGCTACAACGCCGTCAACCACCCACGTGGTTGACAAGGCTGAATAAATACAAGTGTACCGGTCTGATGATCAGACTCCCGAGCATAAAACTAAACCATAAATACATTATATACAATACCGAGTGTTTACATATTCTTCACTGTATCACAACACTGTTAACTGCAACAACCAAATGTATATAACGCCACGGGAGCACAGGCGCATCCCGGGCCATCATCCCAAAAGTATACAAAAGTAAATCACATCCTAGGATCTAGAGCCACTCCGCTTCTTCGATCCTCATCCTGCAGTAAAAGAAATATGGATCCCCCGAGGGGGTCAGCAACCCTTGGCTGGTATGGCCAACGCGCAGCCCATCGGCTACCGGGATACGCAACTAATTGTCATGATAACATGGCATTCATTTATATACATAACATAACATAACATATGGCTTAGCATCAATGGTGCACAGCACAATAACACATACACAGTGGATTTTCACTCCACGATAACAAACCACAAGGGTCAAATAACACAAGAGCCTAGAGAATGATTCACCCTCATGTTAAGCTCGTTAAACACACTCGTTACCGTTCTGTTAGACGAACGAGTAACTTAAGTCACAGATGGTTCGGATTTAGTGACCCGAACACACCACACAAACACATGTTCCCACTAAACCGATCATAAGTCAGAATAGGTAAGCTTTGGAAGAAGCTAGCGGGAGATCGAACGCCAAATTAAGGAGAACAATCTTAACAACATAAGAGTCGAATCTGATTCAGATATCTACTCTTAACTTACATGCATGACCGGACAACCGGATTCCTCACTTCCCAGTTAACACTTGTTAGAAGTTCATAGTGGAACTTAACAACCAATACACAATAGGTGGTAAGTCATGTTAGACACACACAAGGGAAATGAGTCACAACATAACATCACAATGATATGAACGACTGTAAACTCATTACATGTTTAAATCTTATAACGTCAATAACACACAGAAAAACATACAACACACAAGCCGGTGTAAACCGGTAGGCAACAGACTGCAAGAAAACCATACCTTGGTCCTTGCCTCGTTTGGTTTCCTCCGTAGGTCACTCCTATACATAGTTAATAACGTCGGTTAATTATTTATTTAACTTCAAACTTACTAAGTATTTAACACGATTATTTGACATGTTTTAATGTCTACCTTACCCTAGGTTACCTTCATTATACACCCTAGGGTTAACTATATAAGTCACATTCTTTTCTGTTTTTTTTTTACAAGTTTAGGTCCGACCGACCTTACCGACCGGACTTACCCAAGTCCGGTCGATTCCAGAACACATTTCCGTTAAAAGTTTCTACTCCGACCGACCTTGTAAGTCCGGTCGCATGTTCGGTCTTTTCCCGAGAGTTTCTTCCCTTTGAAAATTTAGCCCGACCGGACTTGCCAAGTCCGTCCTATGTCCGGTCGATTCCAGTAACTCAATCCGTACACAAAATACAAGCCCGACCGACCTTGCAAGTCCGGTCCCCAAGGTCGGTCCATTCCAGAAGCCAATTCTCGCAGGGTAAACTGGGCTCGACCGAACTTGCAAGTCCGGTCGCAAGTCCGGTCTGCCCCAGACCTTGTTTTCCTTTTCATATTCAACTCCAAACTTCACCCCATATAACCTAGTACTCCCTAACCTCATTTGGGCACTTTAAACACACCTTAAGACATCCTTAAACACTCATAAAACTCATTATCTAATTCCTTAAGCCTTTACCCATTTCCTCACAAAATTCCTAACACTTACAATGTTTTCTCCAAGTTTTTCAAGTGGTGTTTCATACCTATGATAACTATCATCCCAAAATGCTTTCTCCTTATTTTAACATCATCTCCCAAGCATCATCGCTCACAACTAACTCCTTATATCCATCTTGAAAATTCTTTTCCAAGTTTACACTTCCTCCTTATTACCAAAGTTTGCCTAAGTATTTACCTAAGTCCAAAATGACTTTGGTACCTACTAAAACCTCAAGCTCATGCCTAAGTCCTTGTGACATCCTAAATCACCTTAATGCATGTTTCTTACCCAAGAACAACACTTAACCAACCTAAACACTTCTTAACTTATCAAACTCATTTTACACTCATAGAACTTCTCATTTATTCCCTAAATTTCGACATAGGTTCTCCTAGAACATTACTAAACCAAAACACATTGTTTTCACCAACAAACAACCAAACACTAAAAATCCATCAAGCACTTATTAAACACAAAACTCCACTCATAAAGCACTACATCACAATATAGTGCATAATTTAAATTGCATGGCACTTAGGCCCTTAAATGACATGGCTCTTAGGCCCTTAAGATGCATAAATCATAAACACTGAATTTCCACAATATATTTTTGCCTTTGACCTGCAAATACACTCAACAACACATATGCCTTTTACTAAGCTTTTGAGAACACTTTACTAAGTCATTCACCATTTGCTCTTTAGGTAGTTTTATCAAGCATTATAAGCTCATTTCTCCTAAGGCATTAAACAACATTTGGTTAGTAGATTTACCTCTTTTCCAAACAACTTCTTTCTTGTTTCCTTTAAAAACCGGTAGGGTATTTGATTCTTTGACAAGTTCTAAACAATATACAAACATTATAATGAGTATTCAAGCTATAAGCTCCATCTCATTGTAAACCCTAATTTTACATTGTTTCAAAAACATTAATGTAGTTGTTTTACCTTGCTCTTTGAAGAGAGTTTGAATATCTAGCAAGAGAGGACTCCACCTAGTCCATGAAGAGTTGGAATGAAGCTAGAACAAGGTCACACAAAGAGCTCCTTCAATATGTATTTTCGGTTACCACAAAAACATGAAGGAAATGAAGTTTTTATTTGAGATTCCTTACCTAGAAGCAAAGGAGAGTAACAATATGTAAAAATACAAGCTCAAGCTCCTTCAATGGTGGAACTCCTTGGCACCGAAATGGTGGTCTTGGAATTTTAAGAAGATAGAAATGAAGAGCTTGATGAGAGGAAGAGATTGGTGGTGTTTGTTTTTTATTTGAACAAGTGAGCAAGATTTTACAAGAGATCAAAGAGGAGTTTTAATGGAGGTGGTGTGGTATTACCGTGGAAGAGAAGGAAGAAGAGGGGTGTGGAGCCGTGTGAACAAGGAAGGAAATGAGAGAATGAGATAGAATTTGCTTTTGAAGATATTTATACTTTATAAAGTAAAAAGTAGTTTATTTACTTATCATTACTTACTTAATACATTAATAAGAGAGTGGTGAGTCACCACACTTAAGAAAACCGGCCCCCATCTATACTTAGGGGTAATATAGTCTTTATTTGTCAATCTAATTACTTATACAAACATATGTTACAAAATAGCTTATAAAAATCACTATTCATGAAAACAAGGCACATAGAAGTGAAATTTTTGATTTCCCATTGATATAGACATCCAAATGTGATATTATATAGTACACATATATATTTAAGAGTAATGATGTACATCTAGCCACTCAAAACTCATTTACAAGACAATTTTTCAAAAATGTGCTTTAAGACTCCTTAAAGCACATTTTGTGTTTAAACTTGTTTTCAAGCTTGGTTTTCTTTGGTAATTGGTTTAATATGTTCATTAGTGTATAAATGAGGTCTTGGTAAGTTCATTAGGTCTTAACCAAGTTTATCCCAAGCTTAGAGCACATTTTGGCTCTTATTGACTTTAAAGCACATTTGTGTTTTCTTCTGTTTAAATTTGTTTACTAATGTTTCTAAGACTCTTTTTAGTCTTAATACACCATATTTAAGTGTTTATACAATATATTAAGGTTTGGGGTATTTCAATCTACCCCCCTTAAAAGAACTTTGCCCTCAAAGTTCATACTTCCACATATCCTAAATATTAGAACACGGGAATACTTATAAACAATACTTCCATACATCATTAACAAAATACTTACATAACATTGGACACAAGGTCCATACAACATAACATCGGGTACGTAACATTGGACACAAGGTCCATACAACATTATCCACATCATTCAGACACAACGGTCTGTAACATAACAACATAACATAGACGATGTATTCAAATACACGTCGTACACACATAACCGAAACGGCTCTACCCCCCTTAAAAGGGGTACGCCCCGTACCCTATACACATAAGCACTAAGAAGTAAACAATGACGGGTACTTCGCCTTCATCTTATCTTCCAGCTCCCAAGTGGCCTCCTCAACGTCCTGGTTAGACCAAAGCACTTTCACCAGTCTCACGGACTTATGGCGAGTGTCTCGAGTCTTAGTATCCAGAATCCGTACCAGAGTCTCCACTGATCGCATGGTCGGCTCTAAGGTTAGCCTTTCATGCTGAAGCACATGAGACGGATGAGACATATACTTCTTCAACTGGGACACATGAAATACATCATGTACCTTGCCCAGCTCGGCGGGTAGATCTAGTCTATAGGCTACCGGGCCGATCCGCTCCGTCACAACATAAGGCCCCACATATTTTGGGCTCAACTTGCCCTTCTGGCCAAAACGAAATACTCCCTTCATGGGGGATACTCTCAAAAATACCTGATCGCCCACGGCGAACTCCAGGTCACGTCTGCGCACATCTGCGTACGACTTCTGTCTATCCTGAGCTGCCTTCATGTTAGCCCAGATCTGGCGAACTTCTGCCTGGACTTGTTCAAGATACTCTGGTCCTATAATGACCGTCTCACTCGACTCATCCCAGCATAATGGCGTGCGGCATGGTCTACTGTACAAGGCCTGGAAGGGAGACATCTTGATCGAAGCATGATAACTGTTGTTGTAACTAAACTCGATCAGATGTAACTTATCAATCCAGCTGGTCTGAAAGTCAAGTGCACAAGCACGTAGCATATCCTCAAGTGTCTGAATGGTGCGCTCACTCTGACCGTTGGTCTGTGGGTGAAACGCTGTACTCAATTTCAGTTCAGTACCCAATGCTTCTCGTGTAGACTTCCAATATCTGGATAAGAATCTGGTATCTCTGTCGGATACAATCGTTTTCGGTACACCATGGTGTCTTACAATTTCTTTATCAAAGAGTTCTGCCAATCTTGCCACTTTCCAGGTGTCCTTCATCGGAATGAATCGGGCCACCTTGGTCAGTCGGTCAACTACAACCCATATCATATTCAGACCTCCCCTTGTAGGCGGAAGCCCTACCACAAAGTCCATGGAGATATCATGGAACTTCCACTCAGGCACTGGCATTGGCTGTACCATACCACCAGGCCGTCGGTGCTCAAACTTGACCTTCTGGCAAGTGAGACACCTCAACACATAATCACTTACATCTTTCTTCATTCCAGTCCACCAAAAATACCTTTTCATACTCTTATACATCTTTGAAGCTCCGGGGTGAATCGAAGTAGTAGAACAATGGGATTCACTCAATATGCGCTCTTTCAACTCAGCGCCACTCCTAGGTATACACAATCGGCCATTCAGCCTAATCAGGTCATCATCGTGGAGTCTGAAGTCGTACTTCTGACCCTCGAATGTGCCATCAATAAGCTTCTGCCGGATCTCCAGCATATACTGATCCGTCATCTGAGCACTCCGCACCTCTTCGACCAAGCCAGTATGAGAGACTAGCGAATGGAGAGAGTGTGCTCGGCGACTCAGTGCGTCAGCTACCACATTTGCCTTACCCTCTTTGTATTGCAGATTAATATCGTAGTCATTCAGAAATTCAACCCACCTTCTTTGCCTCATGTTCAACTCTTTCTGAGTGAACAAGTACTTTAAGCTTTTGTGGTCAGAATAAATCGTCACACTTACCCCATACAAATAATGTCGCCATATCTTCAATGCGAAGACAATGGCACCCAATTCTAAGTCGTGGGTAGGGTAGTTCTCCTCATGCTTCTTCAGCTGACGGGAGGCGTATGCTACGACCTTCCCGTGTTGCATCAATACACAACCCATACCTCTGCCTGATGCGTCGCAGTAGACCTCAAAACCATCTGGACCGTCTGGTATAGTCAGGACTGGTGCAGATGTCAGAGCATCCTTGAGACTCGTGAAAGAACTCTCACAGTCGACTGTCCACTCGAATGGTGCATCCTTCTTCATTAAGGAAGTCATCGGCTTCGAGACACTGGAGAAGTCCTTCACAAACCTCCTATAATAACCTGCCAGACCGAGGAAGCTCCTGATATCAGTGACTGTCTTCGGCCTAGGCCAGGTGCGCACTGCATCTATCATTGCCGGATCAACAGCGATCCCGGCCTCAGAAATCACATGTCCAAGGAAGGATACTTGGTTCAACCAAAATTCACATTTCGAAAACTTTGCATACAACTGATTCCTCCTCAGAGTTTGTAACACATTCCTCAGGTGGCTCTCGTGCTCACCTCTTGATTTGGAATACACAAGGATATCATCGATGAAGACTACCACAGACTTGTCCAACTGATCTTGGAACAAGCGGTTCATTAAGTCCATGAACTTAGCTGGTGCATTTGATAAGCCAAACGGCATAACTGTGAACTCATAGTGCCCATACCTCGTTCTGAAAGCTGTCTTTTCGATATCACTGTCACGGATGGCAATCTGATGGTATCCGGAACGTAAGTCTATCTTGGAGAATACTGATGCTCTCCTCAGCTGATCAAATAGATCGTCGATGCGTGGTAAAGGGTAACGGTTCTTCACCGTAACAGCATTCAGCTCTCGATAATCAATACACAGGCGGAGGCTACCGTCCTTCTTCTTCACGAAGAGGACCGGCGCTCCCCATGGTGAAACACTAGGGCGGATAAAGCCCTTGTCGAGTAGGTCTCTCAGCTGCTCCTTGAGCTCTGTCATCTCTGCTGGAGCCATACGATAAGGTGCTTTCGCAATGGGTCCAGTACCCGGAACTAAGTCGATCTCAAACTCAACCTCTCGTGCTGGCGGCATGCCCGGCAGTTCCTTAGGAAATACATCAGGAAACTCCGACACTACCGGCACATCTGGGCTAAACTCAGGGTCTCTCTCTATGTCCTGGACATAGCAGAGGTATACATCACTCCCTCGTCGTAAGTCACGATACATGGCCATGGCGGTGATGATCTGAGTCGAAGGCTCCCTGGGCCTCTGGCGGTATGATATGGTAACCCCAGATGGACTCCGAAGAAGCAGTCGATGCTCGGCACATAGGATTCTGCCCTTGTACCGCTCCAACCAGTTCATCCCGACAATCACATCAAATCCAAGTCCGTCGAACTCTATCAGGTCGATCGGGAACTCTTCACCTCTGATTCTTACAATGACATCTCGGTGGTAGTGGGTACACCTGATCCGCTCTTTCGATGGGAGAGTGACCAAGAAGTCTGGCATCTCCTCTCCATCTAACCCCAGCCTCTTCGCAAAAGATAGCGAAACAAATGTGTGTGAGGCTCCAGAGTCGAACAAGATCGATGCATCCACGCCATTCACTGGAAAGGTACCGGTGAGGATTGTGCCGCTCTTGCCGGCTTCTGCCTCATTGCAGACACTCAGTGTACCTCCCGTTCCGAGTGCACAGCCTAATTCATTGGCAAACTAATAAGTACTGGGTAACAACACGGTTGATAACTTGATATACTTCAATAACTCCACTTTATTCATTAACACTTCCTCTTTACAACATTGTTGGTCTACATGGTTGATATAACTTAACACATACATAACTTCCTTAACATATACTGGCTTAACACATTACAAAATTATACAAGGCTTTAAAATTGTCTGAAGGTCAAATTCAAACGTCCGGGTTTCATATGTGTGGCATTGATCACTGCCGACGGTGCGGTATTCAGTTTGATCTTCCTGATGCCATGATATAGCATCCTTGATTGCCCACCCATGATTAACACGTCTCCTGACTTTAGTATTAACTTCCTTGCGAGATCAGCACGCTTCTGCTCGCCATACACAAATACTGCGGTATCACCAATGGACCAAGACACCACGGGTACTCCCTTACTTAGAGACTCGGGTGACTCGTCCTTATCTTGGTGTAAACCTAACCGTCCACCTTTCTGGTAGAAGTTCACAATACACAAATCTGCTTCCACATCCGGAATCGAATCCGTTTCAACTTGTTGAGCAATTCCCACGGCGTGATTAACGACCACACGGAACTCCTCAGGTATACTTGGTACTGTTGCTCCATCTTCAGCTCGCACTTCTTGATATGACTTGGTGTAAGGGTTCCAGTCCTTACCCATGCACATCATCTTTAATTGCATTCTTGATCCGTTCGGGTATTCGGGTGTGTAGAAACCTCCAGGTTTAGCTCCAAATTCGTCGCATCGTCTGATGACATGGATTTGTGCTTCCGGTGTCAGGTATCCATTTAAAAGTATCATACCTGGCTGGATAACCTGACATTGCTCCATTGGGAAGTCGGTGATGTTGATGGTGGTTTCTTCAGGGTTTGGTGTGGGTGGGATTGGATAACATATATTGAAGGTTCCTTTAAGTTTAGAATTATCTAATTAGGTGTCTTCCACACTATACTTTAACTCCTTACTCACATGATAATACACTTGAACTCACTAATACACATAAGCATGAAATGCGGTATGCAATCACTTATTACATTCAACAGTTTAGGCGGTACCTAGTCTAGAAGAGGGCCCTGGCGCCTCAGACCGGTCCACCACATTCAGGGTGGCCTTGCTAGGTCCCGACCCTTTCCCCTTCTGGGAATCAGTATGCCTCTGATCAGTGGGTGGCTGGTTAGCCGTCTTCGGGCCATCAATAGCTGCTGTGGCCTTACCCTTCCACTGCCCCTTGGGCTTGTTGACTCTGCTGTTGGGGTTCCGGTAACACTCGTGGTCACGGTGACCCCACTTCTCGCAGTAGCGACACTGCACCTCATTTCCCTTGCAGTCCTTGCCGGGATGGTCTCCATTGCACCACTTACAGTAATAGTGGCGCTCCGGTCCAGAGCCCGTGCTAGCTGCTAACACAATACACACTCAGTACTTGTCTCACAACTTATCAACATACACTTCACTTATCACACAAGATTAAATAATTACCCTTAGGTGGGTAAGAGCGTAGGGGCTTCGCCGCATAAGCATATGTGAGCTTCAGTGGCTCCTCAGCTGTGGTGGTTTTGGGCTTGGCCCTTGTCACCCTGGTGCTGACTCTTCTGGGGCTGGGGATAAGGTTTCTTCTTCTTCTTTCCTCCCCCGTACCCCTGCGGACTCTGGCCCTCGCTCGTGGCCTTGCGCTTGTGCGCGTTCTCCTCGTCCCTCAGACGGACGGTGATCTCCACCTTAGCAGCGGCATGATAGCACTCCTGAATTTAGGATGGTTAGTCATGCCCCGCAATACATACTCACAAACTCACATTAACACTCACTTGTAGACTACACATATTCACATCACTCTTTATTTAAATTACCTGCAAGGTAGTATACTCAGCTGGCCCCATCCCATAGCGAAGACGGTGGCTGAGACCGTTATAGAAACGGTTTACCAGCACCCGGCTCGAGTATCCCAGGTCCGGTAACAGGTGGACAAGGCCGGTGAAGGCAGTGTAATACTCATCAATCGACACCTTGTCCCCCTGCCTCAGACTATCCAGCTCAAGGCGCTTGGCCTCTTGAACGTGCACAGGGTAGTATTTGGCTCGCAGCAGAGCCGTGTACTCCCTCCATCCAAACTGCGGATCCGCCATCCGGTCCTCTCTCACAAGCTTCCACCAGTTTTGTGCCGAACCCTTCAGGTAGTAAGCGGCAAGACGGACCTTAGCCTCTGCGGGTACAACCAAGGTCTCGTAGGCGGTCTCCAACTCGGAGATGTACGCCTCCAGCTTACGTGGGTCGGTCTCCCCATGAAATGAAGGGGGTCTCAGATCTGCCAACGCCTTGACCCAGTTGGTCTCTCGTGGCGGTGGCGGTGGTGGTTGAACTCCGGGCATCTGCCCCTGCTGTATCGCAGCTACAAGCTGGGGTACCATCTGGGCCACAGCGGCTGCTACAGCCTCAGCCATAACCTGAGCCGTAGTGTTCTCGCCCTGGTCACCCGCATCACTAGTACCACTACCGCGGCCTCTACCACGCGGTCTACCTGCCATCTGTATTCACATGAATATTCATTAGCAATATGCTTACACACTTATCGGTCCAACGGTTGTAACGCTTCCCGACAATAAGGTATCTCCACACTTAGTTAGTGGTTAACCTTTCCATAATGTTCACTGAAGTAACTGTAGTTAGGTTTCCTAACTCGGTATATTCCTAAGCTCGGTATTCTAGTCATCAGAGCGATACTTCGCTCTGATACCACTTTTTGTAACACCCCTACTACGCACATGTCACTAAATGAAATCGCAGCGGAAATAAATAACTAAACAGTATTTAACGCTTCGGTGCTACAACGCCGTCAACCACCCACGTGGTTGACAAGGCAGAATAAATACAAGTGTACCGGTCTGATGATCAGACTCCCGAGCATAAAACTAAACCATAAATACATTATATACAATACCGAGTGTTTACATATTCTTCACTGTATCACAACACTGTTAACTGCAACAACCAAATGTATATAACGCCACGGGAGCACAGGCGCATCCCGGGCCATCATCCCAAAAGTATACAAAAGTAAATCACATCCTAGGATCTAGAGCCACTCCGCTTCTTCGATCCTCATCCTGCAGTAAAGAAATATGGATCCCCCGAGGGGGTCAGCAACCCTTGGCTGGTATGGCTAACGCGCAGCCCATCGGCTACCGGGATACGCGCAACTAATTGTCATGATAACATGGCATTCATTTATATACATAACATAACATAACTCATGGCTTAGCATCAATGGTGCACAGCACAATAACACATACACAGTGGATTTTCACTCCACGATAACAAACCACAAGGGTCAAATAACACAAGAGCCTAGAGATGATTCACCCTCATGTTAAGCTCGTTAAACACACTCGTTATCGTTCTGTTAGACGAACGAGTAACTTAAGTCACAGATGGTTCGGATTTAGTGACCCGAACACACCATACAAACACATGTTCCCACTAAACCGATCATAAGTCAGAATAGGTAAGCTTTGGAAGAAGCTAGCGGGAGATCGAACGCCAAATTAAGGAGAACAATCTTAACAACATAAGAGTCGAATCTGATTCAGATATCTACTCTCTTACATGCATGACCGGACAACCGGATTCCTCACTTCCCAGTTAACACTTGTTAGAAGTTCATAGTGGAACTTAACAACCAATACACAATAGGTGGTAAGTCATGTTAGACACACACAAGGGAAATGAGTCACAACATAACATCACAATGATATGAACACTGTAAACTCATTACATGTTTAAATCTTATAACGTCAAAACACACAGAAAAACATACAACACACAAGCCGGTGTAAACCGGTAGGCAACAGACTGCAAGAAAACCATACCTTGGTCCTTGCCTCGTTTGGTTTCCTCCGTAGGTCACTCCTATACATAGTTAATAACGTCGGTTAATTATTTATTTAACTTCAAACTTACTAAGTATTTAACACGATTATTGACATGTTTTAATGTCTACCTTACCCTAGGTTACCTTCATTATACACCCTAGGGTTAACTATATAAGTCACATTCTTTTCTGTTTTTTTTTTACAAGTTTAGGTCCGACCGACCTTACTGACCGGACTTACCCAAGTCCGGTCGATTCCAGAACACATTTCCGTTAAAAGTTTCTACTCCGACCGACCTTGTAAGTCCGGTCGCATGTTCGGTCTTTTCCCGAGAGTTTCTTCCCTTTGAAAATTTAGCCCGACCGGACTTGCCAAGTCCGGTCCTATGTCCGGTCGATTCCAGTAACTCAATCCGTACACAAAATACAAGCCCGACCGACCTTGCAAGTCCGGTCCCCAAGGTCGGTCCATTCCAGAAGCCAATTCTCGCAGGGTAAACTGGGCTCGACCGAACTTGCAAGTCTGGTCGCAAGTCCGGTCTGCCCCAGACCTTGTTTTCCTTTTCATATTCAACTCCAAACTTCACCCCATATAACCTAGTACTCCCTAACCTCATTTGGGCACTTTAAACACACCTTAAGACATCCTTAAACACTCATAAAACTCATTATCTAATTCCTTAAGCCTTTACCCATTTCCTCACAAAATTCCTAACACTTACAATGTTTTCTCCAAGTTTTTCAAGTGGTGTTTCATACTATGATAACTATCATCCCAAAATGCTTTCTCCTTATTTTAACATCATCTCCCAAGCATCATCGCTCACAACTAACTCCTTATATCCATCTTGAAAATTCTTTTCCAAGTTTACACTTCCTCCTTATTACCAAAGTTTGCCTAAGTATTTACCTAAGTCCAAAATGACTTTGGTACCTACTAAAACCTCAAGCTCATGCCTAAGTCCTTGTGACATCCTAAATCACCTTAATGCATGTTTCTTACCCAAGAACAACACTTAACCAACCTAAACACTTCTTAACTTATCAAACTCATTTTACACTCATAGAACTTCTCATTTATTCCCTAAATTTCGACATAGGTTCTCCTAGAACATTACTAAACCAAAACACATTGTTTTCACCAACAAACAACCAAGAACACTAAAAATCCATCAAGCACTTATTAAACACAAAACTCCACTCATAAAGCACTACATCACAATATAGTGCATAATTTAAATTGCATGGCACTTAGGCCCTTAAATGACATGGCTCTTAGGCCCTTAAGATGCATAAATCATAAACACTGAATTTCCACAATATATTTTTGCCTTTGACCTGCAAATACACTCAACAACACATATGCCTTTTACTAAGCTTTTGAGAACACTTTACTAAGTCATTCACCATTTGCTCTTTAGGTAGTTTTATCAAGCATTATAAGCTCATTTCTCCTAAGGCATTAAACAACATTTGGTTAGTAGATTTACCTCTTTTCCAAACAACTTCTTTCTTGTTTCCTTTAAAAACCGGTAGGGTATTTGATTCTTTGACAAGTTCTAAACAATATACAAACATTATAATGAGTATTCAAGCTATAAGCTCCATCTCATTGTAAACCCTAATTTTACATTGTTTCAAAAACATTAATGTAGTTGTTTTACCTTGCTCTTTGAAGAGAGTTTGAATATCTAGCAAGAGAGGACTCCACCTAGTCCATGAAGAGTTGGAATGAAGCTAGAACAAGGTCACACAAAGAGCTCCTTCAATATGTATTTTCGGTTACCACAAAAACATGAAGGAAATGAAGTTTTTATTTGAGATTCCTTACCTAGAAGCAAAGGAGAGTAACAATATGTAAAAATACAAGCTCAAGCTCCTTCAATGGTGGAACTCCTTGGCACCGAAATGGTGGTCTTGGAATTTTAAGAAGATAGAAATGAAGAGCTTGATGAGAGGAAGAGATTGGTGGTGTTTTTTTTATTTGAACAAGTGAGCAAGATTTTACAAGAGATCAAAGAGGAGTTTTAATGGGGTGGTGTGGTATTACCGTGGAAGAGAAGGAAGAAGAGGGTGTGGAGCCGTGTGAACAAGGAAGGAAATGAGAGAATGAGATAGAATTTGCTTTTGAAGATATTTATACTTTATAAAGTAAAAAGTAGTTTATTTACTTATCATTACTTACTTAATACATTAATAAGAGAGTGGTGAGTCACCACACTTAAGAAAACCGGCCCCCATCTATACTTAGGGGTAATATAGTCTTTATTTGTCAATCTAATTACTTATACAAACATATGTTACAAAATAGCTTATAAAAATCACTATTCATGAAAACAAGGCACATAGAAGTGAAATTTTTGATTTCCCATTGATATAGACATCCAAATGTGATATTATATAGTACACATATATTTAAGAGTAATGATGGACATCTAGCCACTCAAAATCATTTACAAGACAATTTTTCAAAAATGTGCTTTAAGACTCCTTAAAGCACATTTTGTGTTTAAACTTGTTTTCAAGCTTGGTTTTCTTTGGTAATTGGTTTAATATGTTCATTAGTGTATAAATGAGGTCTTGGTAAGTTCATTAGGTCTTAACCAAGTTTATCCCAAGCTTAGAGCACATTTTGGCTCTTATTGACTTTAAAGCACATTTGTGTTTTCTTTTGTTTAAATTTGTTTACTAATGTTTCTAAGACTCTTTTTAGTCTTAATACATTGTATATTAAGGTTTGGGGTATTTCACATACATAATACTACAATACTTTACGCAAGGAATACATACATACATTTCAATACATACAAGTAGTCCATACAAGCCAATTGATACTTACTTACCTTTCCTGAAATGCGCATACACAACACATACTCAGTACATACACCATACATATTTCATACATACACAATACATGTTAGCTCCTTTTTGTCCACCCGGGTTAATCGGGTGGGGATTACTCTTTTACTCGTTACACAATACTTACGCATACATACTCATACTTTACTTACTTACTTACTCAAGTCAAGTCGTCGGGACCTCCGGCCCGGGGACTACTCTGTCCACCACCGGGATTTACTTGGTTCACCAATCCAGGATGCTACCCATTTAAGGGGTTTGGGCCGTGGACCAGTTTAACAACCAGGAATCGGATCCAACCTCTTGTGTCTCCTCATCCTCACGCGTGGCCGAAACTATATCGGACTTCTACTCATTCCAATTTATCCATTACTTAGTTAGGAGTTAGGTAGTTAGGAATTAGTAGAAGTCATTCATTCAAGCCACATACACAAATACATTGTTCATATACACATCCATACAAAATACAATACAATATACAAGTACAAGTACACGAGATACAATACACTTCATCATCATTCATATATTTCATGAATTATACAACTGTTGTTCAAGACAAATATCAAGAACAATGTAAACAAGCACAAGTAAGTGCAATATAGTCCGATTCATGTATTTATCTTGTTAGGTGATCAAATAAGCACACAAATCGGGGTAACCAGATTAGGATACAGGGCATGAAGAAATCATACCGTTCACCATTGTACTTGTGTCCGACGTTCCTCCGGTGTTCACAAATCAAATCCTATGATGTACATACAATCGAGTGATTAATCTAACTATCATTAACTTAACTCGACTACTCTTACGTTTCCTAACTCATACTTATTGGGTCTTTGAAATTCTTATACTTACAAATTGTTTACTTACTTTCCATTACTTTAAGTTACTTCGTTACTTAACAAGGGTGTTCTCATATACATATGTATATATATACATGTGGGCAAACATATATAAGTATATATATACTTATTGTAATTAAACATATATTTTTTTTTGTGTTTGACCCGACCGACCTTACCCAGGGTCGGACCCAAGGTCGGTCGAAGTCAGTAGGGTACATACGCTGGAAAATTACAGGGCCGACTGACCTTGCAAGTCCGGTCCCAAGGTCGGTCCATTCCAGTGAGTTTTGTTTCCGACATTCTGGAGTCAACCGACCTTGCATGTCCGGTCCCAAGGTCGGTCCATTCCAGAAGGTTTTCTGACGGGAATTTTTTTGGCTGACCGACTTTGTAAGTTCGGTCCCCAAGGTCGGTCCATTCCAGAAGGTTTTCTGACGGGAATTTTTCTGGCCGACCGACCTTGCAAGTTCGGTCCCCAAGGTCGGTCCATTCCAGAAGGTTTCCGTCCTTTGTAAATCTGGGCCCGACCGACCTTGCAAGTTCGGTCCCAAGGTCGGTCCAGTCCAGTGTTTGCATTTTTATTTCTGTTTTCAGTCCCTCTTCTTACCCATTACTTCCCCATTGTTCCTACACTTAATCCCACATGTTTAGGCACCTAATTAAGCTTCTAAACATGCTCAAATCCTTTACCTACTCCTTCCTCCTTTTCATACCAATTCATACACATATTTTCTACATTTGAACTCTAGCACTTACATTATTTCTCCTAGTTGTGTTTGCTACAGATTTTGGCTCCTACTTCCTCCATACATATTTTCATCTACTAATGCCATTTCCAAGGCCTACAATGCACTACCTTACCTCCTCAAGTTCAACACTCTTTCTACTAGGTCATGCACAAGTTCTCCTAGTTTCTCCAACACATTTCAACAACTCTTGTTACAGATTTTTACCTTCTCACTCCTCATACTACAACTACCATTCCATAGTTACCAAACATCTCTACTAACTCCAATACACACCTTGGTTCTCCCATTCACCAAGTCATTCTTAAATACATAATTCCTACCAAAATTTTGCCATAGTTTACTTACAACTCTAACTTAGCCACACATACACATTCTCACCAAATTCATTCCTAATCTAACCATACCCATACAAGGGTCCTACCAGCAATCAATACAATACCAATTCCTCAATACTTCCTCAATCCACCATACTAATACACATACACATTACATTTGGCTTCAAAGCCTACAATTCAAATACTTGCTCTTAAATACTCAAACTTCCACAATTACATTGCTAATACATCTTTTTGGGTTCCTTAATTAGTTCACCCATTCCCATTACTCTAATGCATTTACATTTAGAATTAAGAAGGAGCTCTTACCTTAAGCTCTTAGTTCCTTCTTTCTTTTCCATTTCTCCTTCTTCCTCTCTTTTGCACCAAAATCGGCTACATGGGGAATGGAGTTGCCAAGCTCCATTCCCATCACCCAAAACACACAAAACATGTATAATTAACATACTAATCCCTTAAATTAATGCTAATTCTTAGTAAGGTTTAGAACACTAATTTTAGGGTTTACCTTTGGAGTGTTTTAGGAGGGGTTTTAGCCCTTGGTTCAAGAAGGGGAACCCACCACCATTGCAATGTGAAATTGATGCTCAAAAGAGAGAGAAAAAAACAAGGCATTACAAAGGGTAAAAATCGGTTATGAAAGGAGATGGTGAGAACATGAGTTTTTCATGTAGATTTTTACCTTAATGGAGAGAGGGGACTCCAAGCTACACATTGATGCTATTTTCTTCACCAATGGGGTATACCCACGAAAATAAACTTCCTCATTTTTGTATTTTGAAAAGAGAGAAGTGTAGAGGATGATGAGGGGAGTAAGAATATGTATTTATTTTTACATTTGGAGCTCACATGGAGGTGGAGCATGCTTGGAAAGGTGGAGAAGCCATGGGAGCTTCAAGAAATCGCCCCAAACCAGAGAGAGAGAGGCGAAATCGGTGGGAAGGGGAGGAAGAGGAAAGAGAAAGGAGAAATGAGAGAGTGAGGTGAGAGGAGGGGGTAAAGTACCTTTTTACTTTATCACTTTTAGCTTTTTGCTCCCTTATTAAATTAGCTAGTTACATGTGTGTGTGAGGGGGTTATTTGACTGATTAAAATCGGCCCCCACTGTTACGCTAGCTGGAGCGTTTTCCGTCTTTTACAGAAAACGCTCGTTATTTTACCCGGCTTCGGTACTATTCACTAACCGGGCCCGTTTTCTGGAATTTTCTCGTTTAATTATTTTTATTGACTATTAAGCTTCCATAAATGCTTAATAATTGTTATTTAATGATTTATAATTTTTACGGGTTCGTTTGCCCACTTAAGGTCACGTTTTCGGGTTGTCTCGAAAACGTGCGCTAAAGTTCTATTGGTGTTTTAATTCATTATTTGGATCCGTTTTCTTCGGGAGTTGTTCCCATATATTATTTAGGACTTATTAAGCCGTTAGAGTCCATATAATACTGAAATACCCCAAATCTTGATATGTTGTTAAACATTTAAACTATGGTATGTAAAGGCTAAAAAGTGCCTTAGAAACATCAGTGAACAATTTAAACCATAGTAAAATGCAATAAAGCAATAAGACACAGCTTGAGCAAAAACATGCTCTAAGCTAGGAGTGAACTTGGTTGGGACCCAAAGGACCTACCAAGACTTGGTAATATTCAATTATGATTTAAAAAGGCTAATTAAGTCCTTAGGAAACTTTGGTAGACAGTTAAACCAAACAAAACACAAGAAAATACCTTAAAGTCAATAAGAGCAAAAATGTGCTCTAAGCTTGGGATAAATTTGTATAAGACCTAAAGGTCATACCTATACCTTATAAATATGTTAATGAACATATTAAACCAATTACTAAAGAAAACCAAGCTTGAAAACAAGTTAAAACACAAAATGTGCTTTAAGGAGTCTTAAAGCACATTTTGAAAAGTTGTCTTGTAAATGAGTTTTGAATGGCTAAATGTCCATCATTACTCTTTAATTAACATGTGTACTACTTAGTATCACATTTGGAGGTCTAAATCAATGGGAAATCAAAAATTTCACAACTATGTGTCTTGTTTTTGTGAATAGTAACAAAAAAATGCTAGTTTATGACATAAGTCAATATAAGTAAGTTAATTGGTCAACAAAGACCAAAACACCCTTATTATTAAATGGGGGCCGGTTTTTGTAAGGTGAGTCACCACCATTTACAAATCAATTAAAGAAAAGGAAGACATAAAGCAAGTTACTATTCTACTTTATTACATAAATATCTTTACAAGAGTACCTCTCACCTCATTCTCTTCTTCCCTTTTCATTTCCCACGGTTGGCCATCTTCTTCCTCCTCTCTCCATCGGTTTGCTACAGCCATATACCATTCTCCAGCTTGGAATGCTTGTAACTTCTAGCTCCATGCACCAAATCAAATTCCAAGACCATATTTGTCTTAGTTAGGTCAAGCTCTACACTCCTCTCTTTTCAAATCTTCAAGAACTCCATTTTGGTGCCATGAAGATTCTCCATTGAAGGAGCTTGAGCTTACCTTTTCATGCCTTGTTATTCTCCTTTGCTTCAAGGTAAGGAAAATCAAAGAAAAACAACATTTTCTTTTGTTTTTGTGTGAACCGAGAATCACCCTTTGATGGTGTCTTATCTTGTTCTTTCATAGCTCCATTTCAATCTTCAAAGGACAAGGAGGAGTCCTCTCTTGTTACATATTCAAGTTCTCTTTCAAATCCAAAGGTAAACATCATTTTAGTGTATTAAAACACTTATGTTAAACTAGGGTTTGTATATGAGTTTAAGTGTGATTCTTAAGATCATTACCCTTATATGTGTATTGATTAGAAAGTTGACAAGTGATCAAACTCCTTGCTGATTTTCGGTACAAGGAAACAAGAAAGAAGTTTGAGAGGAAAAGAGGTAAACAAACTATCTCAATGTAGTTTAAATGCCTTAAGAAAAGTGAGCTTGATTTGCTTAATAAAATACCTAAGGAGACAATGGTGAATGACCTAGTAAAATGCTCTCAAGGAAACTATTAAAGGGCATATGTGTTGTTATATGTAATTGCAGGACAAAGGCATTTTTTATGTGGGAAATTCAGTGTTTAAGGTTTATGCAATTTAAGGGCCTAAGAGCCATGTTATTTAAGGGCCTAAGTGCCAAGCAATTTAAGTTTACGCACTATATGTGATGTAGTGTAAATTGGTGAAGTGTTGTGTGTGAGAATACTCTTGATGGATTTTAGGTGTTCTTGAGTGAAATAAGGTAAAAACCTAAGTGTTTGGATGTGAGAATATACAAGAGAAGCTATGGCAAAATTTGGAAAATGTATAAGGAGTTCTAAGTGTTTTAAATGAGTTTTGGTGAACTAGGAAGTGTTAAGGTGAACAAGTGTTTTACTAGGGAAGAAAGCATGTATTAAGGTGATTTAGAGTGATACAAGGATTTAGGTATATCTTGGAAGTTCTAGGAATTCAATGTGTGTTTTTGAGGAATGTATTAAAGTCTTGGAGAAGTTTGTTTAAGGTTTAGGTAATGTTGATTTCAAGGAATAAATGATGTTTAGGTAAGATGTGGAAAAGGAGATTTAGTTAGTAAGAAAAGATGTTGAGAGATGATGCTAAGGTGTAGAGGAAACATCTTGGTATAGTGGTCATTATAGGTGAAATACCACTTAGAAAACCAAATGAAAATGTACAAGTATTAAGAGATTTTGTAAGGAGTTTGTGGAATGATAAAGATGGTTTTGGTGTGTGATTTAAGGAGTTTAGTACATGGCCAAAGATGTGTTTGAAGTGCCAAATGTGGTTAGAACATACTAGGGCACTATGAGGTGAAGTTTGGAGTCAAATGGGATTTTAGAAACAAAGGTCTGGAGCCGACCGACCTTAGGGACCGGACCTGCAAGGTCGGTCGAGCTCAGTTTACACTACCAGAAAGAGTTTCTGGAACGGACCGACCTTGGAGACCGGACTTGCAAGGTCGGTCGGGCTTGTATTTTTGGTACGGATTAAGTCTCTGGAATAGACCGACCTTGGGACCGGACTTGCAAGGTCGGTCGTGTCTAATCTTTTGTACGAGAATTGTTTCTGGAATGGACCGACCTTGTGGACCGAACTTGCAAGGTCGGTCGGAGTAGAATTTTTGACGGTAATGAGTTCTGGAATGGACCGACCTTGTGTAAGGTCGGTCGGTAAGGTCGGTCGGACCAAAAACATTGTTTAAGGTTATAAGATGATGGGGATTATTAAGTAATGATGTTATAAGATTGTTAAGGACATGTTAAGTGAGTTATAATGACAATATAGTGGGGGAAAAGTTGTATCAAATGTAAAAGTAAAACAAGTTAAAATGTGAAGTTATTTAACTAAGTTAACGGGGATAAGTTATGAGCATTAGACTTTAAACAATCATTTACCCCGATGTTAAAAAGTACATGTATGTTATCAGTTGTTCGAGAATTGCTCGAGGAACATAAGTGGACATGATAGAGTGGACTCCGGTGACAGGTATGGTTTTCTTGCAAACCTGTGTCCTACCGGATTACACCGGCTTGTATGCCAATGTGTTTTTCTGTGTGCCACGTTGTAAGATAAAACATGTAATGAGTTTACAGTAATTCATATATGTGACGTGTCTAGTTCCGATACCATTTAACTCGGAAGTGTTAACCTTAGTTAACTGAGTCTAGGATCACATGAGAGTTCGGTATTCGGATTAAACGACCCGAAACCATGGGACGTTCTAACCACGCTATGCGTGTGTTAATTGTGTGATATGTGTGTGTGTGAATGTAGGGATCTCCCTTGTATGTTAAACCCAGCTGTAATACTGTATGGTGTGGGTAGATTGTGATAGACTCCATAGTGGGGTTCTAACTATATCAAAAGTAAGTGTACTAACAGTGGTGAGGAATACCGGTTAGGCCGGTCGCGCGTTGTTTGAGAGTGGGTATCCTTTTTAGCCTTACCATTTCTCTGTTATGGTTGTGTCCCTCACGGGTTATGATCTCCCATTAGCTTACTCCAAAGCTTAGCTATTCTGACTTATGATCGGTTTAGGGGGAACATGTGTTTATGTGGTGTCTTCGGGTCACCATATCCGAACCATCTTAACTTAAGTTACTCGTCCGACTATTAGGACGGTAATGAGTGTTGTATAACGAGTTTATCATGAGGGTGACATCATTCTCTAGGTTCACAAGTGAATTAACTACTTTTGGGTCGGTTCCTAAGAGAACCGTTCCTGTTATGTTATGTGTTGTTGTTGTAATGCAATTTCTATTGTGATATTGTTGTGTGCACGTTGAAACGTGAAAAGTGTTGTTATGTAGTGTATGTTATATGTTGTAAAATGTGGAGTATGTGGATCATGGATATGATTCCCAGTTTGTGATAAGAGACGTTTAAGGATAACCCGATTAATGGGTAAGTGTCGTCTATTAAGGAAGTAGCTCCATTAGAGGAGAAACACTCTAGGGGTAATGAACACCAAGAGTGACTTATCAAGTAAGGATGTGTTATCTGTTTGTTGAGCCCATTGAGGCGGAATGTTATGTGTTGTCTGTTTATAGTTACATGCATGATTTAAATATAATCAACCGCATGCTAAGACGACAATTAGTTGTGCGTGGCCCGGTAGCATGCAGGCTGCGGGATTACCATACCAGCAAAGATGCTGAGCCCCTTGGGGGCCACCCTTTCTCTTCTTTTTCCTATTTCAGGTACAAGGAGCTGGAAGCCGTTCGAAAGTAGGACGGGGTAGTCGTTGTACATGGGTAATCATTTAAGTTGTATATATACAGTAGGTGTAGTAAGACCGGAATTGTTATTGGCATCAGTTTGTAAATACTCGGTACAGTTGGAAGGCTTATGTATGTTGGTTGTTAATGAAAAGGTATAGTAATGTACAGTTGCTCGGGAATCTAGTCCATCAGACCGGTACAATGTATATGTAATAGCCTTGTTAGCCACGTGGGTGGTTAACGGCGTGTAACACCAACGAGTTAAGTTATGTGATGAAGTATATTTTCCGCTGCAGATTGTTGTTATGTGTTTGTTGTTGGATGGGGTGTTACAAAAAGTGGTATCAGAGTGAAGTATCGCTCTGATGACTGAATTACCGAGCTTAGGAAGTACCGAGTTAGGATTTTAGTACTTTGGGTTAAGGGTTGTGTGATAGCGTGAGAGATACGCTAGTTGGGAATTACCAGTGAACACTGAAAACCTGCTATGTCCTTCCCGCCCTCCACAGTCCCTGTTTATATCTTGGGGAAACAACGCCAGAGAGATGAAAGTCCTCTCTTACTCGGGAATACCCGATCTGGCTGTTATTAAATACCTCTAAAGGTACGGAGAACCAGTCATACGGTAGATCCCGAAGAGTGGGAATCCCGGAGACGGTTTCTACCTGAACAATGTTAACCGCATTAATAGCGATGAATGAAGAATTTAGTGTATAAGAGAATAGAATTTCCGGCAACCTGGGTCGACATGCTGAGCAGTCGAGAATAACCAGCTTGCAACGCACCAACCGTGCAACAGGCAAGAAGTGGATTAGTGAAACCCGAGACGAGTGTCTACAGGACCACAGTTGTTAAAGGATACACCAACGGTATACCAACCGACAAAGGAACTACAACGTAGTGCCCAAACAAGAGACAAGTCTCAGTAACCACGACAAATGCGTGGAACGGGCTATGAAGAGGATACAATACTAAGTAAAGGGGGACTCCAAGAATGGGAACACCCCAGTTAACGAATACCATGTGAATACAGTGAAAAGTCGCCCAGAGGGTTAATTGTCAAGACTGTAAGATCAAGTGAGGGCCGACAAGGCCACTGTTGACAGTGCGGGTAAAACAATACCGCAACCGGTAAGTGTTGAACCGATAGCCAGTTAGCATGGCACACTTGCCATGGCAAGTGCTGCTATAACAGGGCTGTTCGGGAAAGTTTTAACAAATACAAAGTACTTAGTAAAGTACCATGAAGTTAAGTGAGATCGTCACGACCATGGAAGGGCTTGATAGCCTAACCTCTGTAAATGGAAGTACACCAGTCAGCAGGAAGCTAGATTTGGTTAGGAGGAGAAGGCATTGTGAAACCATGAAAATTTTTTCTTTCAAACTTCGAACTCTTTTCTTTCAAAACCAAATTTCCTTTCAAACCCATACTCATTTTCTACCTTCTTTTAAAAACCAAACCAGAGGACCTACACCGGCCTCAGTGCCACACGGTAGGTAAGTTATACCCAGTTTACTTTTGAATAACCGGAAAGGGAACCGGTAAACCCAAGGGTAACAACCCGAGGGAATGGATTGAGTTCATGGTAATACAACAGTGGATAGAATTTCCCTTGATTAAGTTCGGGAAGCACATAATGTATATTGTCACAAGACAATACAAGGGAGTTGACAACAGAATACTTCACCTAAGCGTGTGACAGACACTACGAGTGTACCAACTGTAATGTGGGACGACCACACTCCGTGAGGAGCTTGTGGGCCTGGCAGACCTATATATGGGTTAGTTGGGTAAGTAGCAATGTATCAGTATGGTACCCCACATATGTATACGAGTAGAGTCCGAAACACGGGAAGTAGTCGACTCCGTACTATGGTCAGCAGTATAAGTCAAACAAGAGCTAAGGATTACCATGAATGGTTGAAGTAAAAGAACTCAGTTAAGTTAACGAGACTAAAGGAATTAGTGAATTCCTTTCAAGGAAATGTTTAAGAGTCAGGAGGTGCGAAGTGCACTAACTGTAATGTAAAGACATCGTATATGTCTTAAGGATCCTCAGGGATAAATATGATAGCTGGAACGGAGACCCAGCCTGTACATGGCAAGCAGATGCCTAACATGGACACATTAGTGTGCAATGAACGGGATGAAACTCCCAGAATGAGTACCTACACTACCAGGAAATGTTGATCTTCACAGAAGAAGATAATAAGCCAGTTGAGAACACAAACGGCGTGGCTAACTGAATATACCAATAAGTGTGAACCAGATGTAAAGGCATAACTTGGTAACACCCAGGAGCAATCCTTGAAGGGTGTTCGCATCAACAATTGTTGCACGAAATGACATGACAGAAGCACAAGGGTTGAAACTAACATCCAGTTTAGACATAAGTCGTCAGGAGATGGACTGACAATCCTAAGGGGCATCCCATGAAGGAAACGTGATGCAACGACCCTGTCATGGAGCCCAATACGACATTCAAACCATGTAATGATATATAGGAAAATAAATGTGTGTGAACCATCCACAATGGACAGAGCTCGAAGCAGTAAGGCTCATAAGCCACAAATAAAATGTGTTATGCAAATTAGATTGATTGCAGAAGTTTATATTGTATAAGTGAATAGAGTGGTAAACGAACCACTACATTAAGAGTGGGGATACCTCTCGATATTGTGAGACCGCAGGAGCGGTAGTTATGTGAACCAATTAAGAAATATGTTAAGGATTGACCATGTTGATATTACGAGAGAATAGATAGTTTAGAAGCATGTAAGTATAAGTGAAGCACCGAGCTGAATAACGCCGGCTTGTGACTCGAATGATCAATGCTCAAAGAGCATTCAGTAGTCATCCAAGCGAGTGACGAACCAAATACGAGTGATGTTATACAAGAAGTAAGAGCACGGTACGCGGTGAGCGACCGTTGTATAAGTGTTGTTAAATAATGATATGGCAGATAAGAACAGTTATGAATTAAACTCAGTGGAGATGCAAGGTAAGTGATGATAAACAAACTAGGCAATAAGCCAGTAGCCAGTATTACGAGATCAGAATCTCAGTGAAACACAGTGTGAATTCCGTTGCGAATCGCATGAGAGATTTCCTGTCAAGAGTTTACGCCTCTGCACTCTGTATGACTGAGTGTTTTGGTATTGCACTTGCACAGTAATGATCAAGTGGGATAGCTAGGAGTTGGAAACATGTTAATTGTGGAGGAATAATGTCATAATGGCCGATGCATAGGAAATGCAAGGCCGTACCAATAAAAGAATACATGTACAAAACCAAACATGATTAGCAACAAGCGACTGCAGTAACACGAAATACTAAATATCGGTATGGAATATACCTCAAGTGTGGGAAATAGCTGAGAGAGCACTACACACTAGGTAGTAGCTCAACCTCAACTGACAGTAAGTCGGAAGGACACAAGTCAATCATTGTGAAATACATAGCCGTATACACATTAAGTTATTAGAGAAGTGGATGGAAAGTTTTGTAACTCACCGACTTCACTCACGGTAAGAGATACCACGCATCGGTTGAGAAACCATTGTTACCAAGATAAAGGTGATAAATGGGAAGTAAACAATACAGTAACAATAACGAGTGGGGCAAACTGAGCCCTACAGTTATTAGAGTTTCGCAGCAGAAACTAGTGAGCTAGTAATTCAAGTGTTGAATGTGCATGGTGAACATGAGTGAATGGCTAACTATTAATGCCTAGAAGCCTCGCAGGCCAGAACCGAAACCGGTTATGAGTTAAAGTAAACTCCAATGAGAATTCTTGGTTTAGGGACTAAACCGCCAATATGGTCAAGATCCTCTAACCGCAACACATTGTATAATAGACCGCGTGGAAGTTAAAACACTTCACGACGGCAGAACATTTTAAGCCAATGTTTAGTGATTGATCACGTGGGCGTAATCCCTTTTAAGAGGGGTAGAGCGCAAAACCACTTAGTGTGTATTACCGTACAAGTGTACGTGACTTATGTTGTGCATAGCACAAAATAATTTGTTCTGGTGATTGGTGTGTGTTACGTAAACATACGCATTCATTCATGGTTTAATTGTGGTAATTGCGCACAGAAGATGCGAATACCATTGTGATAAGTGTGTTGATTTATTAACAGTTGTGTGTGATAGTACTAGTGTGGGGAGTGAGAAACTCCCGGGGGGGAACAGAAAACCCCGACAGTGTATGAATGTGAAACTGTGTGTTGTATTTTGATAAAATATATGTGTATATATATACTATATAGTGATTCATGGAAAGGGTATGAAACCGACATAGAACCTAGTGAGAATAAGATTCCCTTGGTAACAACATTAAAGTGAATGGAGATAACTGGTAGACGGAGTTCTATCCTTTGGAGATGTAATGATTATGACTAGAAAGACAAAAAGATAGAAAATTGGAAATGAGTGTATTACTTGATGCTTGAAAATGAAGTGGGAAGTGGAACTTGATTTGCATGCGATCAAGGGAAGCCGAACACAAATTGGGGTGGAAGGATAGTTCAAAACTGATGCTGATCACATCAGGGTTGGATGATTCTTTAAGCTCTCCCTTAAGTGGTCACAATTAACCACGCTAAGAAAAGAAGCAAAGAGCATAAGTTGGACTTGGAGATGTGTGTGTTTTCAAAAGGATTTTCAATTGGTATTTCCAAAACAATCGATTAATATTTGAGATAAAGGATTCTCTTATACCTAACCTAGTAAAGAATATTTTTGTAGTACTTGCTCACGAGCTGAGGACGTATGAGCCTTTGTCTTCGGACCGGCGACATGAGAAGTACATATGTTAAAAATTAAGTGAATGTTTTGATCTCCCAAAGGAACGGGGACCAGAAGGTGTCCATCGCGACCGGGTTCTGCGGGATCACAGTGTATATAAAAGATATTTTTGATTGTTATACATGCTATGACATGTTGTGTGGTATGTGTAATAAATATTATTTTCACCTTGAGTTCCAAAAGTGTATGTTATCAAGACCTATGAGTCTAAATGTTGTTGTGTTACATAAACCTATGTGTCTAAAGGCTGTTATGTTATCAAGACCTATGTATCTAAATGTTATTATGTTACCCAAGACCAGAGAGTCTAAGGGTTGTTATGTATGTGTAAATGTTGTTAAGATACCCAGACCATTGAGTCCGAGGTTATCATGTGAGTATGTTATGTTATGTATGGATGTGAATGTGTTACCCGGACCATTAAGTCCAAGGGTGTGATGTAAAGTGTGTTTGGTTATGGAAGTTCTATTTTGTGAGTTATTCCCGTGTTCTAATTTAATGATGTGTGGGAAGTGTGAACTTCGAGGATGGAGTTCTTTTTAAGGGGGGTAGATTGAAATACCCCAAACCTTGATATGTTGTTAAACATTTAAACTATGATATGTAAAGGCTAAAAAGTGCCTTAGAAACATCAGTGAACAATTTAAACCATAGTAAAATGCAATAAAGCACTAAGACATAGCTTGAGCAAAAACATGCTCTAAGCTTGGAGTGAACTTGGTTGGGACCCAAAGGACCTACCAAGACTTGGTAATATTCAATTATGATTTAAAAAGGCTAATTAAGTCCTTAGGAAACTTTGGTAGACAGTTAAACCAAACAAAACACAAGAAAATACCTTAAAGTCAATAAGAGCAAAAATGTGCTCTAAGCTTGGGATAAATGTGTATAAGACCTAAAGGTCATACCTATACCTTATAAATATGTTAATGAACATATTAAACCAATTACTAAAGAAAACCAAGCTTGAAAACAAGTTAAAACACAAAATGTGCTTTAAGGAGTCTTAAAGCACATTTTTGAAAAGTTGTCTTGTAAATGAGTTTTGAATGGCTAAATGTCCATCATTACTCTTTAATTAACATGTGTACTACTTAGTATCACATTTGGAGGTCTAAATCAATGGGAAATCAAAAATTTCACAACTATGTGTCTTGTTTTTGTGAATAGTAACAAAAAATGCTAGTTTATGACATAAGTCAATATAAGTAAGTTAATTGGTCAACAAAGACCAAAACACCCTTATTATTAAATGGGGGCCGGTTTTTGTAAGGTGAGTCACCACCATTTACAAATCAATTAAAGAAAAGGAAGACATAAAGCAAGTTACTATTCTACTTTATTACATAAATATCTTTACAAGAGTACCTCTCACCTCATTCTCTTCTTCCCTTTTCATTTCCCACGGTTGGCCATCTTCTTCCTCCTCTCTCCATCGGTTTGCTACAGCCATATACCATTCTCCATCTTGGAATGCTTGTAACTTCTAGCTCCATGCACCAAATCAAATTCCAAGACCATAGTTGTCTTAGTTAGGTCAAGCTCTACACTCCTCTCTTTTCAAATCTTCAAGAACTCCATTTTGGTGCCATGAAGATTCTCCATTGAAGGAGCTTGAGCTTACCTTTTCATGCCTTGTTATTCTCCTTTGCTTCAAGGTAAGGAAAATCAAAGAAAAACAACATTTCCTTTTGTTTTTGTGTGTAACCGAGAATCACCCTTTGATAGTGTCTTCTCTTGTTCTTTCATAGCTCCATTTCAATCTTCAAAGGACAAGGAGGAGTCCTCTCTTGTTACATATTCAAGTTCTCTTTCAAATCCAAAGGTAAACATCATTTTAGTGTATTAAAACACTTATGTTAAACTAGGGTTTGTATATGAGTTTAAGTGTGAATTCTTAAGATCATTACCCTTATATGTGTATTGATTAGAAAGTTGACAAGTGATCAAACTCCTTGCTGATTTTCGGTACAAGGAAACAAGATAGAAGTCTGAGAGGAAAAGAGGTAAACAAACTATCTAAATGTAGTTGAAATGCCTTAAGAAAAGTGAGCTTGATTTGCTTAATAAAATAACTAAGGAGACAATGGTGAATGACCTAGTAAAATGCTCTCAAGGAAACTATTAAAGGGCATATGTGTTGTTATATGTAATTGCAGGACAAAGGCATTTTTTATGTGGGAAATTCAGTGTTTAAGGTTTATGCAATTTAAGGGCCTAAGAGCCATGTTATTTAAGGGCCTAAGTGCCAAGCAATTTAAGTTTACGCACTATATTGTGATGTAGTGTAAATTTGGTGAAGTGTTGTGTGTGAGAATACTCTTGATGGATTTTAGGTGTTGTTGAGTGAAATAAGGTAAAAACCTAAGTGTTTGGATGTGAGAATATACAAGAGAAGCTATGGCAAAATTTGGAAAATGTATAAGGAGTTCTAAGTGTTTTAAATGAGTTTTGGTGAACTAGGAAGTGTTAAAGGTGAACAAGTGTTTTACTAGGGAAGAAAGCATGTATTAAGGTGATTTAGTGATACAAGGATTTAGGTATTATCTTGGAAGTTCTAGGAATTCAATGTGTGTTTTGAGGAATGTATTAAAGTCTTGGAGAAGTTTGTTTAAGGTTTAGGTAATGTTGATATTCAAGGAATAAATGATGTTTATGTAAGATGTGGAAAAGGAGATTTAGTTAGTAAGAAAAGATGTTGAGAGATGATGCTAAGGTGTAGAGGAAACATCTTGGTATAGTGGTCATTATAGGTGAAATACCACTTAGAAAACCAAATGAAAAATGTACAAGTATTAAGAGATTTTGTAAGAAGTTTGTGGAATGATAAAGATGGTTTTGGTGTGTGATTTAAGGAGTTTAGTACATGGCCAAAGATGTGTTTGGAGTGCCAAATGTGGTTAGAACATACTAGGGCACTATGAGGTGAAGTTTGGAGTCAAATGGGATTTTAGAAACAAAGGTCTGGAGCCGACCGACCTTAGGGACCGGACCTGCAAGGTCGGTCGAGCTCAGTTTACACTACCGGAAAGAGTTTCTGGAACGGACCGACCTTGGGGACCGGACTTGCAAGGTCGGTCGGGCTTGTATTTTTGGTACGGATTAAGTCTCTGGAATAGACCGAGCTTGGGACCGGACTTACAAGGTCGGTCGTGTCTAAACTTTTGTACGAGAATTGTGTAACACCCCTACCATTAGTACAGTGATTACCGTCCAATCTCCATACATATCAGATACACGCAGCGGAAATATACTTACATACAATGGGTGATACAATGCCGTTAGTCACCCACGTGACTAACAAGGCTACTACCTCTACATACAGCATCGGTCTGATGGACCGGAATCCCGAGTACTACGCATCTAGAATACATACTCCATTCATCAATCAATTACAACAATACTCCATTCAGTACTTACTCCTCTTCAATCCATACAATACAATATACTTAACCGAGTCTACTAGGATCCTTATACAATTATCATATCCCTTCCAAGTTCATACATACACCCTAAGAGACTACTTACTACCCATTCCTCACTACTACATTATTTTCTAAATACAAGGGGTGTGCTAGTTGATACACCTCTACATTCTACTACCACTATCCAATGTAGTCGCCGGTCTCGTGCCTTGACCACATTCGCTTCGGGTACCTGCACACTAAAAAATGTCCCCCGAAGGGGTCAGCTTTCGCCGAGCATGATAACCGCATACCCCGCGTACTAGTGAGGGTACGCCGACCACTTGGTCGAATACATGCGGTTGATTTCATTCAAACATACATGCATACATGCTCTTATACACAATACAACAATACTTACGCAAGGCATACACACATACACTACATTACATACAAGGAATACAATAAACCATCCAATACATACTTACCTTCCTCCGAATACCCATACTCAGTACATACACAAGTACAGTTCTTGTTAGCTTCATTGGTCCACCCGGGTTAATCGGGTGGAGATTACTCTTTTACTCATTATTCCATACATACGTATACATACTCATACTCATACTCATACTCATACATACTTACTTCTTACTCTTACTCATGTTAAGCCGGTATGGCCTCTGGGCAGGGACTACACCATCCCACCACCAGGCTTTACTTGGTTCACTAATCCAGGATGCTACCCACTTAAGGGATTTGGGCCGTGGACCAGCTTACGAACCTGTAACACCCCAACTCAATCCAATTGTGGTCTCGCAACTTAACAGCATATATACATACATGTCACAGCGGAATTCTTTACAATCCAGGACCTTGCCACGGTCTGTCTACAGAATATACCGAACGTTAGTGCAACAACCTTAAACATTTACATATCCTTCTTATAACCCCCCTCACATCCTATACATCTTACTAATTCAAATTGCCATACGAGTGTACATGCACAACTCGTAGGCCACTCTTAACCCTTAACACTTGTATCCTCTTCTTACTCTCGCGACGGCCGCCTCCTGATGTACACCTGTGTAGTAAAAACAGCCCCCAAAGGGGGTCAGCACGAATGCTGGTACGATCCCCTCATGGCCCCCAAGCTAACGTGGCTACGACGACTAATTGTCGATAGCATGGAGGTTGATTGGATGCACAACATAATAGTAAATGCTGTAAACAACAATCCATATATGAACAATCAAAGTTCACACACAATGAACGACTTAAACGCGTTCCCTTAATTGGAGAGTTAGTTATTTAACTCCTTAAGTAATGTTCCCTCTTAACCTTAATCCATCCTTATCTCACCTTAATCTTAATCTTATCTTAACCTTAGAAACAACCATCCTTTAATAAGGAGTGGATGTCGCTTATCTTAATCTTAATTATACAAACCATCCTCTAAAGAGGAATGGTTGCAACTTATCTTAATCTTAACTTAATCTTAATCTTAACAATACAAATCATCCTTTAAAAAGGAATGATTGTAACTTATCTTAATCTTAACTTATTCTTAATCTTAACAATACAAATCATCCTTTAAAAAGGAATGATTGTAACTTATCTTAATCTTAACTTATTCTCAGAATACAAACCGTTCCTGGAGGGGAATGGTTGTAGCCTAAGTCCAAACCTGGGATTTAGGTGATCCCACCGCACCATCTTAATGCCACCTACCCTGGACGGGAATCCAGCGTAGCTGAGCCGGCAACCGGCCCTAGGCTACAAGTCCGAAGACAAGTCCTTAAGCGGAGGGCGGATCTGATTCAGATACCGTCCCCCTTTTTCCTTAGCATGCATGACCGGAGATCGGTCCCGGGTTTCCTCACTCAAGTTCCAGTTAGTAGTAATCTCATGACCATATTTGTTGGTTAACCTCTTTCGGTTCATATCATCCCTTATTAGGGGGCGTTCCTTAGTCTCACTCAATTCCTTACTAAACATTGGTTAGTAAGTTCTCACGGTATGTTGTGTTAGTTTTCAAACATCACACAACAATACAAGAAATATAATATATTCCGGTTGCATGCTTTATCTTGTTTAGTGAGCACACAAAACAAATAGCACACAAGCCGAGGGACACCTCGTTAGCAAGCAGGTCACAAGAGAACTGTACCGTTCACCGTTGGCCGTTGGGTTGCTTAATCTCTTCCGGAGTCCAATTCCAAGTCCTAAAACATTCATTCAGTTTTAGGTTGTTAATCACTTAACTTAATCCAACTTACTTAACTTGTCTAACTTACTTAATCCCTTCATGATTCCCACCTAACACCTCTTAAGTCTTATAACTTAATCTTACAACTTAACCTTAAACTTTTAAGTTTATACTTAACTTAACTTAATCCCTTAAGTTCCTAGGGTCCTAATCATTACCACCCTACCAAAGGTATTCCTTATTACCTATCACCATTCTTAGAATTTAAAATTTCTTTTTTTTTTATTTTTAGGCCCGACCGAACTTCCGACCGACCTTACCTAAGGTCGGTCCATTCCAGAACACTTCTCCGTTTGAAAATCCTACCCCGACCGACCTTGCAAGTCCGGTCCCAAGGTCGGTCCATTCCCGAGAGTTTCCCCCGTGGGAAATTTAAGCTCGACCGAACTTGCCAAGTCCGGTCCTATGTTCGGTCGATTCCAGTGACTTAACTCCTTCACAAAATACAAGCCCGACCAAACTTGTAAGTCCGGTCCCCAAGTTCGGTCGGTTCCAGAAACATTTTCCGGTAGTGTAAACTGAGCCCGACCGACCTTGCAAGTCCGGTCCCTAAGGTCGGTCGGCTCCAGAACTTTGTTTCTAAATTCCCATTCAACTCTAAACTTCTCCTCATATATCCTAATATGTTATAACCTCATTTGGGCACCTCAAATACACCTTAAGCCCTCCTTTAAACACATTAAATCATTCACCAAGATCCACCTTTGTCATTATGCATTTTCCTTGTAATAATGCTAACACTTGTAATGTTTTCCTCTAGGTTTCTAGGTGGTGGTTCATACCTAATGTAACCACTATGCCAAATGTTTTCCCCACCACTATAACATCATCTCACAAGCATCTTTCACCATCAAAAATTCTTTTATGCATTTACTTAAAGTTCCTTCATAAGCTTAAGCTTCCATCCACCAACACCTTATTTCCTTCCTAGTTGTTTACCAACATTTGCCTAAGTTCTAAATACTCAATTACATTCTCTTGATTCCTAAATCCTTCAAAGTAATGCCTAAGTCATTATAACTCATTATAACACTTTATCTCACCCCTTTTTCATCAAGACATCCACTAAAACTTCCTAATATTTCCTTAGTCATTAAATTCCCTCAGAACATATTTAAATCACCTTACTCATTACACCCTCTCCTTAAACTTATGCACAAGTCTTATATTCCTCATCTCATGATTTTGGTGTGTTCAAAAACACTCACCAATCCTCTAATTCCTCCTAGACATCTCTAGGTCATTCTAAACCTCAAGAACTCTTTAGTTAACTAATCTCCACTCAAATTCCTCATAGTGACCCCTAGTAAATCCTAGGTCATATTAATTCACCACCATCACCTAAACACTTATTTTCTACTCAAATTTCGCCACAGCGCCTCTAGCATCATAGCATGTCCAAACACATTATTTTTCCTCATTTAACCATCTCACACACTTCAAGTTCTTTCTCATCATATCTCATCACCAAACCAACTCATTCACAACAAACTCAATATTTTGCAATGATCTTAAATTGCATAGCACTAAGGCTCTTAAATGACATGGCTCTTAGGCCCTTAAATGACTTAAACTTAAACACTGAATTTTCACATATAAAAGCTTTCAACCTGCAAATACACCCATCAATCTCATAGTAGTTATAATGTTCTTAAAATCCACCTTAAGCTTATATTACTAACTCATTCTCATTAGCTCCTTAATCCCAAGTTCATAAGCTTGTTTAAGTTCTTTTTCTTAGGTTATATAACCCAATACACAATGTAAGCTCTAAGCTACATTGGTACTTATCTAAAACTCATTCCTTAATCTTAAACCACCATTAGGTAAGCATTTTACCTTGTTTTCTCAAGCTTATCTTAATCTCCTCCTTAGACCTTCTTCTTGCATAGATCTCGGCCACCACTTAAATTCCCCTTGCCAATGTTCTAATCAATATTCAAAGACTCATATGAGTACTAAACAATGCACTAACCTCAAGGAATGAAAACCTAGGTTAGAAATGTGTTCTAAGGCATAAAAGTGGATGATTACCTTTGAAGTCTCAAGGTAGACTTTGGCATTGAATGAGATAGGACCTCCACTAGTCCTTGGTGAATAAATCAAGCTAGAACAAGGCATAAAAACATAGCCCCATGAGAAGGAATTTTCGGCCATGTACAAGGAATGATGGAAACATGGTTTTTCTTACATTTTCTTTACCTTAAGAGAATGGAGAAGCTAATGAGCTCTTCAAACTTGATTTTCCTCCATAAATGAAGTTTTCTCATGGCACCAAAATGGAGCTTTGAAGGATTTGAAAAGATAGAAAGATAGGTCTTGACCTAACTAAGAATAATATGTGTTTAGTTTTTGATTTGGAGCTAAAATGAGTAAGTTATGGACAAGGCAAGGTGGTGTTGCCATGGGTGCTGCTCCTACATGAATGAAGGGAGGAAGAAGATGGTGGAACCGTGTGAAGAAGAGAAATGAAGAGAGAGAAGAAGAAAGGTGGCTAATATAAGATATTTGCTTTAATAAAGCAAATAGTACTCTTTTACTTATCTCTTCTTTTCTTCCTTATTTGACTACTTATGGTGACTCATCCACCCTTAGAAAAACCGGCCCCCTCATTATAAACAAGATATTTATGGTCTTGTTTGACCAACTAATTGACTTAAGTTGATTAAAACTTAAACTAGTCACTATTTGGCACTATTCACTAATCAGTGCACATATTTCTGAAATTTTTGATTTCCCATTGATTTAGACCTCCTAATGTGATACTAATTAGTACACATGTTGATTAAAGAGTAATGATGGACATTTAGCCACTCAAAATCAATTCTAGGACAATTTCTCAAAAATGTGCTTTAAGACTTCTTAAAGCACATTTTGTGTTTTAACTTGTTTTCAAGCTTGGTTTTCTTTGCTAATTGATTCAAAATGTCCATTAGAATATTACTAAGGTCTTATCATGATATTTGGGTACTCACCCAAGTCTCTCCAAGCTTAGAGCACGTTTTTGCCCTGATTGCCTTTAAGGCACTTACTTGTGTTTTCCTTGGTTTAAATTGTCTACCAATCTTTCTAAGGCATATTCTAGCCTTACTACATCATAATTTGATGTTTGCTTAGCATACTTAGGTTTGGGGTATTTCAGAACCAGGAATCGGATCCAACCTCTTGTGTCTCCTCATCCTCACGCGTGGCCGAAACTATATCGGACTTCTACTCATTCCAATTTACTCACTTAAGTTAGGAGTTAGGTAGTTAGGAATTAGTAGAAGTCAACATCCAAGCCACAATAATACAATACACATATACACATACATACGAGGTACAATACATTACACAAGTACAATACGAGGTTCGAATACCATTCATCATCATTCATATATTTCATGAATTATACAAACTAGTGCTCAAGACAATAAATATCAAGCACAACATAAGTCAAGCACAGGTAAGTGCAATATAGTCCGATTCATGCATTTATCTTATTTAGGTGGTCAAATAAGCACATAAATCGGGGTAACCAGATTAGGATACAGGGCATGAAGAAATCATACCTTTCACCGTTGACTTTGGACTCACCGACTCCCTTCGGTGTTCAACTATTGGAATCCTATCACATACATACAGTTGGATGGTTAATTATCCATCATTAACCTTACTGATTACTTTCCTAAAGTTTCCTAGTTTATACTTACTAATGCTTCATTGTTCACATACCTTTACTTATGTTACTTACTTAAAATTATTTCCTAAGCTTGTTTATAGCCTTAATGACCTTTAAACATCATTAATCATGTCTTAATTACCTTATACTATCATTACCATTCAATTCCCCATCATTAGAATGCAAGAAAGCACTTTCTGGACAAAATTTGGGGTGGTCCTGGTTTGTGTCCTGGTTTTAAACCCGGACCAAATCACTAGAACAACTCTCGGGTGAAAATAAGGGTTGGTCCTGGTTTGTGTCCTACTTGCAAACCTGGACAAATTTGTGTTTAGAACTTACGGGTGTATTTTTGGGGTGGTCCGGGTTTAGGTCTTGGTTTAAAACCCGGACCATCCATTCTGTAATACATTCTGTCGTGTTTTTTGACATGTCCGGGTTTGTGTACTAGTTTACAACCCGGACATGTTACAGTATTGTTAAATGTTTTTGTTTTTGATTTTGTTTCAACTCCAAACTTCCACCAATCTCTTCCCCAATATTCCTACACTTAATCCCACATGTTTAAGCACCTAATTAAGCTCCTAAACATGCTCAAATCCCTTACCAACTCATTACTCCTTTTCATACTAATTCACACACATCCTCCACATTTTCATCCCAGCACTTACATTATTTCACCAAATGGTTTTGCTACAGATTTGGGTTCTTATTTCCTCCATGTCTAGTTCCCTTCTCTAATGCTAACTTACCATCCCAATTCATCTCCAAACACCACAATATCTATACCCAAGTCCAATACTCATTTTACTAACTCTTGTACTTTAATTCCTCCTAGTTCCTCCAATGCAATCCACTACCTCTTGATACAGATCTTTACATGTCTCCTCCTCATTCTCCACTTACCAATCCATCCTCCTCAAACAAAATCTGTTACAACATTCATTTTCCACCTAGTTTCTAATTCACTAAGTGTTCTATTCCTATGTAAATTTTGCCATAGTCTCCCCTATATTTTTACCCTCTCACCACATTGTTTCCTCACACATTAATGATCTATACCTCCTGTTTACAGTCAATAGCCATATACCCAATTCTCATACACAAATACTACACTAACAACATTGAATTTCCTGCACTCAAACATCTCATTCCCAATCTGTTTTGTAACAGTTTTAAATTGCTTTCAAGGGTTTAAAACACGTACATTATTGTGTACATTACACTACTTCACAATACCTTTTTCATTACTAAATTCAAACCTTCTAAAATCTGTTACATACATGTATATACCAAGCTACACCAAAGAGCATTCTTACCTTGTTTCTCCTCCTAGTTTTCTTTCTCCTTCTTGCTTCTTCCTTCTCTCTTTCTTTCCTCTTCCTCTTCCACCGGTTTAGCAACCAAAATTCTAACACTACAGCCCACATGTATATACACAATTTTAATACTAAATTAACCCTAACATCATTCAAGTTTTAACGTAAGGTTTCGGGTTTAGAATTTCCTTTACCTTTCAAGAGTGCAAATGAAGCTTGGAGTGGTTCAAGAACAAGATTTCCAACTCCTTCAACAAGCCAAAATCGGCTGGGCACTAGAGGAGCAACCAAAGTTTAACTTCAAATTTCGTTTTGCTTCTAAGGCTAGAAAAAGATGGAGTTTTTGAGAATGTTTTTACCTCAAAAGAACAAGGAGAAGGAGGGCCTTCTAATGGTGGTGTTGAAGCTCCAAATGGGATATACCCATGAAAACGAAAGTTGCTCTTTTGAATTTCGGAAAGATAGAAACGTAGCTCTTGATGAGAGGATTCCAATGATACAAGTTTTATAATTTTTGGAGGTGATTTGAGGGAGTAACAAGAGGAGAGAATGTAGAGTTTGTGTGGTTTTCTCAAGATTCCATGGCTGTCGCAGGAAGGAGGAAAAATTCAGAGAAAAGAGAGGGGGTGAGGGCTGCTGTACGTGAGGAAGAAATGAGAATGGGAGAGAGAGAGTGAGAGTGGGGTAGTATAGGTTTACTTTTTGATTTGTAAATGTTTTTGTCTTTTGTAACACCCCAACCGCTAATCCTTTCATAATCCTCTAATCGTTCCCATACTTACCTTACTCGCAGCGGAATACTTGCTTACTTACTTACTCCGGCGGGTGATACAACGCCGTTAGCCATCCAAGGCCAACAAGGCTACTACTACTTACTGTATCGGTCTGACGATTAGAATAAACCAAATACATACTACATACTTTACAATGCCAAATACTTACTTACAAATGATCACCGAGTATCCAAGTTAGGCAATTTACATTCCATGACTACTTCCCAAAAATGAAGAGTTTACACAACCTCTCCTTACTATCCAATTAAGAGTTCAATGTCCAAAAAGGTGTACCACATGGTACACCGGCCACTCAAAAGGCTCTAGCCGTGTACAACTCGGTACACTATTCCAATTCCTACTAACTACTCCAAAAAGAATTACATGCGGCCCTTACTCTATCTTCACGCCTCGCGGGTACCTGTGGAGTAAAAACATTCCCCCTAGGGGGTCAGCTTACGCTGCATATGATAACCGCATACCCCGCGTACTAGCGAGGGTACGCCAACTATTTGGTCGAGTACATGCGGTTCGTTTCATTCATACATACATACATGCTTTATACAATACAATACAATACAATACATTCTTTTTACCGAGCATACATACATACAATACATACAAGGAATACAATACAAGTCATTCATTCATACTTACCATACTCACCGCATCACGGAGATACAATTCTCCAGTACATACAAAGGTCTTGTTAGCCTTATTACACACCCGGGTTAATCGGGTGTTCAATACTTTTACTCCGGGTCAATGACTTACAATAGTCAAGACCAATACAAATACAATACACACTTTTACATACTTTACTTCCAGTTAAGTCGGTATGACCTCCGGGCAGGGAGTACTACCTCCCACCACCGGGCTTTAGGATGGCCCACTAATCCAGGATGCTACCCATACAAAGGGAATTGGTCCAAGGAAAAGATTATAGCCAGGATTCGGTTCCAACCTCTTGTGGTTCCTTATCCTCACGCGTGGCCGAAACTATATCGGGCTTCTACTCATTCCATTTTACTCATTACTCATGTTAGGAGTTAGGTTGTTAGGAATTAGTAGAAGTCCATACTTACTTCCATACATACATACATACACAAGTACTCATACTTACTCATACACTTCATTTCCATCATTCATTTCATGAATTATACAAACTAAATGTTCAAGAGCAATAAACAGGAACAATATAGTTTCAAACACAACTATGTGCAATATAAATCCGATTCATGCATTTATCTTGTTGGTGGTCACATAAGCACACAAATCGGGGTAACCAAGTTAGGATACAGGGCATGAGGAAATCATACCGTTCACCGTCGAACACGTCCTACCGGTTCCCTTGGAGATCAACTATTTGATTCCTATACATACATGAAGTAGTATGATCAATGATCTATTATTGATCTACTTACTCCTTCTTTGATACTTTCAATGTATACTTACTACTTCTTTACATTCTTACTTGGTTATAAAACCATTCTTTCCTTTATTACTTCATGAACTTGTTTTCTTACAAACTTACTTACTTTCTTACCATTTTTACTTCATCAATGGTGTATTACTACATATATATGCATATAGGTATATAGGCATATATATGTATATATGATTACTATAGTCATATAATTAAAACATTTTTTTTTGTAAGTGTTTGGGCCGTCCGACCCACCGTCCGACCCAACCCTGGGTCGGACTATTCCAGTAGGTTTTCGTCCTCTGAAATAACTCCCGTCCGACCCAGCACTATTCGTCCGACCCATACCCTCTGGGTCGGACCATTCCAGAAGGTTTCGACTTTGTCATTCAGGTCGTGTCCGACCCACGTCCGACCCAACCTCTGGGTCGGACGAAGTCAGAAACTTCGAAGAAGAAAAATTTTACCCGTCCGACCCACGTACGACTCACGGCCTGGGTCGGACCATTCCAGAAAGATTTCCTGTCGATTTTTTAAGGCCCGTCCGGCCCACGTCCGACTCACGGCTCTGGGTCGGACGGTTCCAGAAGGTTTGATTCTCGTTCTTTCAGCCATGTCCGACCCACGTCCGATCCAGACGCTGGGTCGGACGGTTCCAGAACATTGCTTACAAATTTGTTTTTCTTTCCCAATTTCACCCATTGCTTCCCTACTCTTCCTACATGCATCCTAACATGATTTAGCACTAATTAAACACTCTAAATCACCATAATTCATCCACCAAACTTACTACTCAATCCTTACATTTACTTACACATTTTCCTCATTACATTTTCAACACTTATACTAGTTTCCTCACACTTATGCTACAGATTTGGTTACTTCTTTTTATGCTACAGATTTTTCACCTTAACCCTTACACTTCAATACTCCTTCAACTAATGCTACTCCTAGCATCCAAAATGCATTATCTTACACTCTAGTTTCCTTCCATTTACAAACTCATTTCCAATCTGTTACAACTACTAAAGCAATCCATTAAAACTCTCTAACTACTTCCTCTTTTTACACAAGCTAAGTCCTCTCATTTCTACACAAAATTTGACATGGTTTCCCCTATATTTCTAACATTCTCCACACACTACTTCAGCTCACAAGTTCACATTCTCACAACCTGTTTACACAATACATTATGTACACCATTCATCACTACTACAACAACATAATTTCCTGCACATATACACATACTACCCAAGGTTTTCCCAAGCTTTTAAACTTCATTTAAAATACTTCAAAACTGTTACATTATCCATTCTCAATACACTACCACATTGCTACTACTTATTACTCAATTCCATTACTCATTTTACTTGCTCAAAACTGTTACAATACCACATACACAAACTAACTCAAGGTAAGGGTATTTACCTTGTCTTGTTAGTTTTCTTTCTTTCCTTTCCTCTTCTTCTTTTCTTCTCCTTTCCTCTTTGTTCTCGGTTCCAATGGGTTTCTCACACAACAAGTGCTACAGCACATAATACATACCCATCACATTTAGCATTAATTTTATACTAACCCTAGAATTTAAGTTTTAGGGTTTGGAAAGGAGTGTTACCTTCCAATGAGTAGATGGAGTTCTTGACTAGCAAGAGGACAATATTCCTAGCCCACAAGAGAAGCCAAATCGGCTGGAGCAAGAAGAACAAGGCATTCAAAACCGAAAAATTCTTAAAATGCCAATGAGGGCTAGAAATGATGGATTTCGAAATTCTTTTACCTCAAGATGAAGAGGAGGTGAAGGTGCCTCTAATGGTGGACTTGAATCTTCAAATGGTGGAAACCCTCAAAAACGAAAATGGTCCTTTTCGATTTTTGGAAAGATAGAAATGCTCTCCTTGCCAAGGGGATTCCAATGGTGTATTTTGTTTTGAGTTTGGACAAGTATTGAGCTAGAACAAGAAGAGAGAAGGAGGGAGTTTTGTGGTTTCTTTCATTTCTCCATGGCTGTCGTGAGGCAGAAGAAAATAGAGAAGGAGAGAATAGAGAGGAGGGCTACGTGAGTGAAGAGGGAAAAGTGAGGTTTAGGAGAGAGAGTGTGTTAGTTTTTACTTATTTCTTTGTCTTCTAGCTAATAAGAAGGAAATAAAGAGAGTGGGAGAGAGTGCTGTCCGCCCCCACACCCACACACAATCAGATTTTTACATTTTTATTTGTAAAGTGGACACACTAAGTTTGTTTATTTGCACTTTTACCCCACAACTTACCGGTTGTTACAGTTTTCACTAACCGGTACCCGTTTTCCGGAATTTTCTCGTTTAATTAATTTTATTGGTTCTAAAGCTTCACTAATATTTATTAGTGACTATTTAGTTGACCAAAATTGTTACGAGTCTATTTGACCCGCTTAAAGTCACGTTTTCCCGGTTTCCTCGAAAAACGCGCTTTAAAGTTCTTTCATGCTTTTAACCCATTTTAAAGGTCCGTTTTCTCCGGGATTTGTTCCCTAGTATTTATTTTAGTGTAATTAAGCTTTTTAAAAATATAATTAGCCTAATTAATCACAGTTTTTAATTACGGGGTATTTCATCTTTTGTGAGTAAAAAGGAGAAATAAAGAGAGGGTGTGAGGGGGCCTTAAAATCGGACCCATACAGAACCCATAAGGGTTTTAAAAATCCTTTTTACGATATTGGACACACAAGTCTTGATTATTTATGTTTCTACCCCACAACTTCCCGTTTTTGACAGTTTTTACTAATTTCTCGTTTTCTTGATTTTGTTGGTCCTAAAGCTTCACTAATATTTATTAATGATTAATTAGTTGACCAAAATTGTTACGAGTCTATTTGACCCGCTTAAAGACACATTTTCCCGGTTACCTCGAAAAACGTGCTTTAATGTTCATTAGTGATTTTAATCCATTTTAAGGATCCGTTTTCTTTGGGATTTGTTCCCTCATATTCATTTAGGCTTAATTAAGCCTTTAGAATCCTTACAATACGCTAACCGAGGTTTCATACCTCCTATGGTTATTTAACGCTTATTTAGCGTTTCCCGCTTTTTAAGCGTTTCTTTATTTCTTTTGGATTTATTTTTCCTTACCAATATTACTTAGTCATTATTAGGCTCTTAAATACCTATTAGGATAATTTAATCGCCATATTTAAGGTCGGGGTATTTCAATCTACCCCCCTTAAGAACTTTGTCCTCAAAGTTGTTCGAGGTTATAAGTTTACAATGCTTACTCGTCCTTACATGTCTAGTACCGTGGTCCACATTCTTCCTCCTTACAATTCTCAAATTCGTTACTCAAGGTTTCTCCTTTCCCTATCATTCCAATGTACAATACCTACTCCAATCCATATTACTACTTACCATCCGGTTCCTCATTACAAAATTCATACATACATACAGTGCAAAGCTATTCCCAAAGCAATGCAACACACAATACAATCCTGCAGGCACTAAGGTCATCTCGACGCAGGACTCCTCTATGTCCTGCTGCCCTTGGAATAATACAACATGCTACCCTACCATCTACTCCGGTAAAAGCTCCTACCATTTTCTCCATACTAAGGGAAATTCTTTCACTACTACCAATTAGAAGTCTTTCTAAAGCATCCAGCTCCAAGTTCCAATTTATATTCGTTACTTCTATCCTATGTGTGATTCTTGTGACCACTTAAGGGGGGCTTCAAGAATCATTCGACCCTGATGTGATCAGCATCAGTGTTGAACTATCTTTCCACCCCAATTTGTGTTCGGTTTCCCTTGATCTGATCAGGATCAAGTTCGACTTCCCACATCAGGTTCAACCAAACAAATAATTTAATTGTTTTCATTTTCTATCTTTTTATTCCTTCTAGTCGTGATTACGAATTCATACATCTCCAAAGGATGGAATCAGTCCATCAATCATCCTCACTCTATTTCCCAAATGCTTTACTCCATGGTTCAATACCTAAATGCTCACTTCATCGACTGTTACTACTTCCATCCATTACTCACCATCATATCCTATATTCTAACTAAGGAATACTACATTTATAAGATTTAGTTGACTACAATTGTTTCAAATATTTTACTTACGATTCCACTACTCATAAACTTCATTCATCTACTATCCTCGTTCATTTCGTACTACTTCTTCAAAGGTTACAATACTTGTGGAACTCCGTCCACTACCCGTTATTTTCCTTTTACTAATACTCTTACACTAGTGTTACAAGATGGGTACATTCATCCTATGGTATTTGCATGTCTAATGCCTAGTTACCATAATTATAATATGAATGAATACTTATGTTTATTTAACATAGTATCAATCATCAATTTGATTCTCATTTGTGCTATGCACATTATGGTTTATGTATTTTATTCACAAAACTTACGTTAAGCGATTTTCGCTCTACCCCCCTTAAAAGGGATTACGCCCACGTAATCTACCATATGTTATTATTATTAAACATTGGTTTAATCAATTTGGGCAATCTAAAGCGTTTAGCTTCACTACGGTACACTATACAATATGCTCTGGTCAAAGGGTCCTAACCATACCAATGGTTTAGTCTTTGCACCAAGAATTCCTATATGAGTTTATTTAACTCACAATCAATTTGGTTCTAGCCTATCAGGCTTTAAGGCATTAATAGCCAATCTCGCATACTTATTGGGTGTATTACATTCCTCAGCTAGGGCCCACTAGCTTCTGCTGCGCGACCCTGATAACCTTAGTGCTTAATTCGCTCTTTGGTTCTTATAGATGTGTTACTCATCGCCTTTTATCCCTTTTTGTGGGAATAAGGTTTACAACCAAGTGTGGTATTCTTTTACCGCCTTTGAACTCAACGAGTTTAGCTTATAACCAGCTTCCTGGTAATCTATTATACATACTATCCGTACTCTCACGATTGTTCGCTAAGTTCTTCCAACTTATTGTTGGTGAGGCTAAGCCACTATTTAGTTATAGTGCTTCCTCTGTTGTCAATAGCTTCTGGATTGCACCAGTTCTTCTGGTTCAGTACAAGTGTTCTTTTACTTGTATGACCTTGCACTCCTATGCATCGGTCCTAGTGACTTTCTTAAGTCTCCTTTCACCTTTTTATTCCAATGGAATTCACATTTTGTGATTGATAGTGTGTTTTACACTCTTCGTGCTTCTCTGGCCTTAGGCCGCACGGTTTGTTGCTAAGTGTGCTTAACTGGCTTATGCCATAATCGTTGGTGAAAAGAAGAGTTTACTACGGTTTACATTCTCTATATCCTTAGCCATCCCATTAGATCATTAGCTGCACAAGTGCAATACCAAAACACTCAGTCATACAGAGTGCAGAGGCGTAAACGCTTGACAGTAAGTCACTTATGTGATAGGAAAGGATATTTCTGCCTGTCATCTCGTACTTATACTCCGTGTCATTATCTGCTACTTCCTCATATCGGTCGCTTGTTGCGCACCGTATTCTTACTCCTTATACAACATCATTTTTACTGTTTTTGTTACTGTGATAGTTTCTCTTTACTCATTGCCGTTGTCATTGGCACCATTCTTTTATGGTATGAATACCCTGGGGTTTCCAATGTTCGTGTGTATGACGGTTGTTGTAGCATACCGCAATACTATTATCTTCCCATTGTGGGGATGTTTTATTTCGGTTTAGGTTTCATGTAGGTTGGCTTACCTGACATTATTTTCATCATTTATGATACTACTTACCAATTATCTTGGTTGACCAAGGATAAAGTAATTTATCGGGTTATAAGCTCTCTTGAGCGTTGGTCATTCTTGGTGTGCAATGTGCACTCTCATTGATTGTTTTTGACAATTACTGTCTTCCCGTGCTGAGCGTTGGTTATAGGCTTCAGCTGTGTAGTTTTACTTGTATGTGCATCACCGGGACATCCCAAGAAACTTCAAGGGTTTTCTGGTCCCGTTCTCCAATTGGAGAGTATTCTATCACTGACAAGTGAAGGTTCTTGTTGAGGGGTTGTTTCCACTCAAAGGTCAAATAACAAGGTTTGCTACGTTAATATTTATACAATGGTTCACCACATGCTTGGGTGCATGTGAAGTATGCTTACTCCTTCGAGTCGTAATGGTTTGGAATGTCTTTTTCTTGCTCGATCGGCTCTTGGCAATATCTATATGCGTAGGCTATACTGTTATAATAGATGGAAGCCTATCTAAGGGTTCACATCTGCACCACATTGGTGGTCTTCGGTTAATGAGGGGTACCTTCCCTTGGGTTTCTTGTAGTGTCCAAGTGTGGACTAGCCAATGTTGGCACTATTGTGATTTCTATGCCTCTGTGTTCTCATTGTTACAGAAGGCATGAAGGTAGCTAAAGCTTGACAACTGTATACTAGACTGATGCTCTAGTGACAGTGACAGTGACGCTGAGTTGACCATTACTCCACGCCATTTAGGATCTTGGGTTTGATTTGATGGTCCAGTTGTTGATTTCTTGTCGTATGAGATAGTATCTCTTGCAATCTTGTTATCAAATGGTGTGGGTTATGCAACCATTAAAGTCTACATGACATATCTGGTTTATGGCTTTTAAGCCGTATTGCTGCGAGCTATGCTCTTTGCAAGCTTCTTATACATGTTTCCACTCCTTGTATACCATCACAGGATGGAGATATTACTGGGCTCTATGGTAAGTCGTGACATCACGCTTCCGTTCATAGGAGGCCCTTTCTAGCATTCTGATGTTAATCAGTGCCTTTTGGTATTTTAGGGTATTTCCTATTAAGCGAAATCCCTTCGGTGTCCTAACCGAGTGTTCGTTCTAGCTTCTGTGCTTTTATCATCATGCTTGTTCGACTGTTGTTAACGCAGACACCCTTCGAGGATCGCTCCTGGGTGTTGGTAGTTATGCCGTTACATCCGGCTAATGTTTATAACATGTTGTGTCTACTATACCGCCTTGTGGTATTGTATTTGAGTTATTCCCTTTTTGAGTTATAATGTCTCCCGCTCTTGGGTAGACTGTTTATTCTTGCTCCTAGCGCTTGCGACTAGGTTTAATATTCCCTTCAATGATGGGTTTTACTTTATGGTAATCTGGTGATTGCTCTCGGGAGTCCTGTCCCGTTTGTCGAGCATTGTGGTGTTCACGTTTAGGCTTTTGCCTTACTGTGTCGGGCTGGATGTTTGTTCCAGCAACTCTGCATTTGTTTGAAGTCTTTAAGATATATCCGATGTCTATACTTGCTAGTCTGTGCTCCTTGCACTTTCTAGTTCTTATTCCTTATCTTCAGATGGATTCTCTGAGTTCTTTTATGCCAATTACTTGGCTGAGTTTCTTCTCCTTGATCGTCTGAGGTATCCAGCTGTTCTGGTTTGATCTTACTGATGGTCCGTAGAGCGGAGTTGGCTACTTCCCGTGTTTCGTGCACTACATGTATACATACGTGGGGTACCATGTTGATACGTTACCACTTACCTAACTATATGTCAGGCCCGCAAGCTCCTTCGGAGTGCGGTTGTCCCACATCCCGTAATTGGGTACATGGTAGTGCTCGTCACACGCCTAGGTGAAGTGTTCTATTGCCAACTCCTCTTGTATCATTCTATGATACTCACCGCAATTATGTTGGTTCGTTTTTTTTAAAATCCAGGGTTTTTAAAAGAAGGTTTGTGGTTTTGCAAGAAAACTTGGTTTGGAAATAACGGTTCGGTGTTAAAAGATGTTCTTCATGGCATAGCCATGTTTAAAATCTTGACCAAGTCCAGCTTCTCGCTGACTGGTATGTCCTTAATACAATGGTCTGGCCGTTAGGCCTTTCCAAGGTTCCATTCTTCGTGTTCTTAGGGTACGTGGTCCGGTAGTCGCTTCTTTGCGGTCTCGGTACATTAGTATGTACTTGTGGTGTGTTAGTGTTCCTCTACATGTTCCTGTTCTTACTGCACTTGCCGTGGCAAGTGCGTGGTACTGTTGGTTTTTGGTTAAACCTATACCGGTCATGGTATGGTTTCCACTTGTATTTAATAGTCTTGTTGACTCTTCCCTAGATCATATTGATCTATGTTTGGGGTACTCGATCCTTTTAAGCAGCTTCTCATTGATCTTGACATGGTTGTCTTGGTCGGGGTACTTCTCCAATCCTTGGGGTCCCCATTTGTTTAGTTTTACGTTTTCCCTTGTTGCTCGTTCCCACTGGTTTACCGTGGTTATTGAGCCTTAACTTGTCTAGGCACTACTCTTGTAGTCCTATCGGATTATATCTCATGGTTGTTCTTGTAGTTGTCTGAGCTATATTGGCCAGGTATTGCAACCTTAATGGCGTCGTAGTTTTGGAGTTAACCGTTTCCGACTATGTCCTTAGTCAGCTAGCATACCGTTGGTGGTATTATTTGAATGCTACAGCCCGTAGACTTATGTTGGGTTTTGTTACAGTTCCTTTTTTTCCGCTCTGTTGTGCTTAGTGCTTCTTTTCCTGCTGCTGGTTGGTTAGCCAGGTTCTGCGACTGCTAAGCATGTCGCCCCATGTTGTTGCATGTTGTAGTCTCCTTATGGTTGGAGTTCTCATTCTACCGCCATTAAGTGCGGGTATTGTTGTTCAACCGGGTTCCATTTCCGGATCTTCCAGTTCTTGGGATCTACCATATGTCGGTTCTTGTTACTGTGTGATTGCTTCACAACTGCCAGATCGGGTTTTCCCGAGTATGAGAGGACGTTCCTTCTCTCTGGCGTTCTTTCCCAAGTTATACAGTGGGGTTGCGGTGGGGGGGGACTGGTATTGTAGGTATCCGGTACTCACCGGTAGTTCCTAACTAGCATCTCTCTAATGCTATCACTCAGCCCTTAGCCCTAAGCTTCTAATTCCTAACTCGGTATTCCTAAACTCGGTACTTCCAGTCATCAGAGCGATACTTCGCTCTGATACCACTTTTTGTAACACCCCTACCATTAGTACAGTGATTACCGTCCAATCTCCATACATATCAGATACACGCAGCGGAAATATACTTACATACAATGGGTGATACAATGCCGTTAGTCACCCACGTGACTAACAAGGCTACTACCTCTACATACAGCATCGGTCTGATGGACCGGAATCCCGAGTACTACGCATCTAGAATACATACTCCATTCATCAATCAATTACAACAATACTCCATTCAGTACTTACTCCTCTTCAATCCATACAATACAATATACTTAACCGAGTCTACTAGGATCCTTATACAATTATCATATCCCTTCCAAGTTCATACATACACCCTAAGAGACTACTTACTACCCATTCCTCACTACTACATTATTTTCTAAATACAAGGGGTGTGCTAGTTGATACACCTCTACATTCTACTACCACTATCCAATGTAGTCGCCGGTCTCGTGCCTTGACCACATTCGCTTCGGGTACCTGCACACTAAAAAATGTCCCCCGAAGGGGTCAGCTTTCGCCGAGCATGATAACCGCATACCCCGCGTACTAGTGAGGGTACGCCGACCACTTGGTCGAATACATGCGGTTGATTTCATTCAAACATACATGCATACATGCTCTTATACACAATACAACAATACTTACGCAAGGCATACACACATACACTACATTACATACAAGGAATACAATAAACCATCCAATACATACTTACCTTCCTCCGAATACCCATACTCAGTACATACACAAGTACAGTTCTTGTTAACTTCATTGGTCCACCCGGGTTAATCGGGTGGAGATTACTCTTTTACTCATTATTCCATACATACGCATACATACTCATACTCATACTCATACATACTTACTTCTTACTCTTACTCATGTTAAGCCGGTATGGCCTCTGGGCAGGGACTACACCGTCCCACCACCAGGATTTACTTGGTTCACTAATCCAGGATGCTACCCACTTAAGGGATTTGGGCCGTGGACCAGCTTACGAACCAGGAATCGGATCCAACCTCTTGTGTCTCCTCATCCTCACGCGTGGCCGAAACTATATCGGACTTTACTCATTCCAATTTACTCACTTAAGTTAGGAGTTAGGTAGTTAGGAATTAGTAGAAGTCAACATCCAAGCCACAATAATACAATACACATATACACATACATACGAGGTACAATACATTACACAAGTACAATACGAGGTTCGAATACCATTCATCATCATTCATATATTTCATGAATTATACAAACTAGTGCTCAAGACAATAAATATCAAGCACAACATAAGTCAAGCACAGGTAAGTGCAATATAGTCCGATTCATGCATTTATCTTATTTAGGTGGTCAAATAAGCACACAAATCGGGGTAACCAGATTAGGATACAGGGCATGAAGAAATCATACCTTTCACCGTTGACTTTGGACTCACCGACTCCCTTCGGTGTTCAACTATTGGAATCCTATCACATACATACAGTTGGATGGTTAATTATCCATCATTAACCTTACTGATTACTTTCCTAAAGTTTCCTAGTTTATACTTACTAATGCTTCATTGTTCACATACCTTTACTTATGTTACTTACTTAAAATTATTTCCTAAGCTTGTTTATAGCCTTAATGACCTTTAAACATCATTAATCATGTCTTAATTACCTTATACTTTCATTACCATTCAATTCCCCATCATTAGAATGCAAGAAAGCACTTTCTGGACAAAATTTGGGGTGGTCCTGGTTTGTGTCCTGGTTTTAAACCCGGACCAAATCACTAGAACAACTCTCGGGTGAAAATAAGGGTTGGTCCTGGTTTGTGTCCTACTTGCAAACCTGGACAAATTTGTGTTTAGAACTTACGGGTGTATTTTTGGGGTGGTCCGGGTTTAGGTCTTGGTTTAAAACCCGGACCATCCATTCTGTAATACATTCTGTCGTGTTTTTTGACATGTCCGGGTTTGTGTACTAGTTTACAACCCGGACATGTTACAGTATTGTTAAATGTTTTTGTTTTTGATTTTGTTTCAACTCCAAACTTCCACCAATCTCTTCCCCAATATTCCTACACTTAATCCCACATGTTTAAGCACCTAATTAAGCTCCTAAACATGCTCAAATCCCTTACCAACTCATTACTCCTTTTCATACTAATTCACACACCAATCCTCCACATTTTCATCCCAGCACTTACATTATTTCACCAAATGGTTTTGCTACAGATTTGGGTTCTTATTTCCTCCATGTCTAGTTCCCTTCTCTAATGCTAACTTACCATCCCAATTCATCTCCAAACACCACAATATCTATACCCAAGTCCAATACTCATTTTACTAACTCTTGTACTTTAATTCCTCCTAGTTCCTCCAATGCAATCCACTACCTCTTGCTACAGATCTTTACATGTCTCCTCCTCATTCTCCACTTACCAATCCATCCTCCTCAAACAAAATCTGTTACAACATTCATTTTCCACCTAGTTTCTAATTCACTAAGTGTTCTATTCCTATGTAAATTTTGCCATAGTCTCCCCTATATTTTTACCCTCTCACCACATTGTTTCCTCACACATTAATGATCTATACCTCCTGTTTACAGTCAATAGCCATATACCCAATTCTCATACACAAATACTACACTAACAACATTGAATTTCCTGCACTCAAACATCTCATTCCCAATCTGTTTTGTAACAGTTTTAAATTGCTTTCAAGGGTTTAAAACACGTACATTATTGTGTACATTACACTACTTCACAATACCTTTTTCATTACTAAATTCAAACCTTCTAAAATCTGTTACATACATGTATATACCAAGCTACACCAAAGAGCATTCTTACCTTGTTTCTCCTCCTAGTTTTCTTTCTCCTTCTTGCTTCTTCCTTCTTCTTTCTTTCCTCTTCCTCTTCCCACCGGTTTAGCAACCAAAATTCTAACACTACAGCCCACATGTATATACACAATTTTAATACTAAATTAACCCTAACATCATTCAAGTTTTAACGTAAGGTTTCGGGTTTAGAATTTCCTTTACCTTTCAAGAGTGCAAATGAAGCTTGGAGTGGTTCAAGAACAAGATTTCCAACTCCTTCAACAAGCCAAAATCGGCTGGGCACTAGAGGAGCAACCAAAGTTTAACTTCAAATTTCGTTTTGCTTCTAAGGCTAGAAAAAGATGGAGTTTTTGAGAATGTTTTTACCTCAAAAGAACAAGGAGAAGGAGGGCCTTCTAATGGTGGTGTTGAAGCTCCAAATGGGATATACCCATGAAAACGAAAGTTGCTCTTTTCGAATTTCGGAAAGATAGAAACGTAGCTCTTGATGAGAGGATTCCAATGATACAAGTTTTGTAATTTTTGGAGGTGATTTGAGGGAGTAACAAGAGGAGAGAATGTAGAGTTTGTGTGGTTTTCTCAAGCTTCCATGGCTGTCGCAGGAAGGAGGAAAAATTCAGAGAAAAGAGAGGGGGTGAGGGCTGCTGTACGTGAGGAAGAAATGAGAATGGGAGAGAGAGAGTGAGAGTGGGGTAGTATAGGTTTACTTTTTGATTTGTAAATGTTTTTGTCTTTGTAAACCCCAACCGCTAATCCTTTCATAATCCTCTAATCGTTCCCATACTTACCTTACTCGCAGCGGAATACTTGCTTACTTACTTACTCCCGGGGGTGATACAACGCCGTTAGCCATCCAAGGCCAACAAGGCTACTACTACTTACTGTATCGGTCTGACGATTAGAATAAACCAAATACATACTACATACTTTACAATGCCAAATACTTACTTACAAATGATCACCGAGTATCCAAGTTAGGCAATTTACATTCCATGACTACTTCCCAAAAATGAAGAGTTTACACAACCTCTCCTTACTATCCAATTAAGAGTTCAATGTCCAAAAAGGTGTACCACATGGTACACCGGCCACTCAAAAGGCTCTAGCCGTGTACAACTCGGTACACTATTCCAATTCCTACTAACTACTCCAAAAAGAATTACATGCGGCCCTTACTCTATCTTCACGCCTCGCGGGTACCTGTGGAGTAAAAACATTCCCCCTAGGGGGTCAGCTTACGCTGCATATGATAACCGCATACCCCGCGTACTAGCGAGGGTACGCCAACTATTTGGTCGAGTACATGCGGTTCGTTTCATTCATACATACATACATGCTTTATACAATACAATACAATACAATACATTCTTTTTACCGAGCATACATACATACAATACATACAAGGAATACAATACAAGTCATTCATTCATACTTACCATACTCACCGCATCACGGAGATACAATTCTCCAGTACATACAAAGGTCTTGTTAGCCTTATTACACACCCGGGTTAATCGGGTGTTCAATACTTTTACTCCGGGTCAATGACTTACATAGTCAGACCAATACAAATACAATACACACTTTTACATACTTTACTTCCAGTTAAGTCGGTATGACCTCGGGCAGGGAGTACTACCTCCCACCACCGGGCTTTAGGATGGCCCACTAATCCAGGATGCTACCCATACAAGGGAATTGGTCCAAGGAAAAGATTATAGCCAGGATTCGGTTCCAACCTCTTGTGGTTCCTTATCCTCAGCGTGGCCGAAACTATATCGGGCTTCTACTCATTCCATTTTACTCATTACTCATGTTAGGAGTTAGGTTGTTAGGAATTAGTAGAAGTCCATACTTACTTCCATACATACATACATACACAAGTACTCATACTTACTCATACACTTCATTTCCATCATTCATTTCATGAATTATACAAACTAAATGTTCAAGAGCAATAAACAGGAACAATATAGTTTCAAACACAACTATGTGCAATATAAATCCGATTCATGCATTTATCTTGTTGGTGGTCACATAAGCACACAAATCGGGGTAACCAAGTTAGGATACAGGGCATGAGGAAATCATACCGTTCACCGTCGAACACGTCCTACCGGTTCCCTTGGAGATCAACTATTTGATTCCTATACATACATGAAGTAGTATGATCAATGATCTATTATTGATCTACTTACTCCTTCTTTGATACTTTCAATGTATACTTACTACTTTTTACATCTTACTTGGTTATAAAACCATTCTTCCCTTTATTACTTCATGAACTTGTTTTCTTCAAACTTACTTACTTTCTTACCATTTTTACTTCATCAATGGTGTATTACTACATATATATGCATATAGGTATATAGGCATATATATGTATATATGATTACTATAGTCATATAATTAAAACATTTTTTTTTGTAAGTGTTTGGGCCGTCCGACCCACCGTCCGACCCAACCCTGGGTCGGACTATTCCAGTAGGTTTTCGTCCTCTGAAATTACTCCCGTCCGACCCAGCACTATTACGTCCGACCCATACCCTCTGGGTCGGACCATTCCAGAAGGTTTCGACTTTGTCATTCAGGTCGTGTCCGACCCACGTCCGACCCAACCTCTGGGTCGGACGAAGTCAGAAACTTCGAAAAGAAAAATTTTACCCGTCCGACCCACGTACGACTCACGGCCTGGGTCGGACCATTCCAGAAAGATTTCCTGTCGATTTTTTAAGGCCCGTCCGGCCCACGTCCGACTCACGGCTCTGGGTCGGACGGTTCCAGAAGGTTTGATTCTCGTTCTTTCAGCCATGTCCGACCCACGTCCGATCCAGACGCTGGGTCGGACGGTTCCAGAACATTGCTTACAAATTTGTTTTTCTTTCCCAATTCACCATTGCTTCCCTACTCTTCCTACATGCATCCTAACATGATTTAGCACTAATTAAACACTCTAAATCACCATAATTCATCCACCAAACTTACTACTCAATCCTTACATTTACTTACACATTTTCCTCATTACATTTTCAACACTTATACTAGTTTCCTCACACTTATGCTACAGATTGGTTACTTCTTTTATGCTACAGATTTTTCACCTAACCCTTACACTTCAATACTCCTTCAACTAATGCTACTCCTAGCATCCAAAATGCATTATCTACACTCTAGTTTCCTTCCATTTACAAACTCATTTCCAATCTGTTACAACTACTAAAGCAATCCATTAAAACTCTCTAACTACTTCCTCTTTTTACACAAGCTAAGTCCTCTCATTTCTACACAAAATTTGACATGGTTTCCCCTATATTTCTAACATTCTCCACACACTACTTCAGCTCACAAGTTCACATTCTCACAACCTGTTTACACAATACATTATGTACACCATTCCACTACTACAACAACATAATTTCCTGCACATATACACATACTACCCAAGGTTTTCCCAAGCTTTTAAACTTCATTTAAAATATTCAAAACTGTTACATTATCCATTCTCAATACACTACCACATTGCTACTACTTATTACTCAATTCCATTACTCATTTTACTTGCTCAAAACTGTTACAAACATACAAAACTAACTCAAGGTAAGGGTATTTACTTGTGTGTAGTTTCTTTCTTTCTTTCCTCTTCTTCTTTTCTTCTCCTTTCCTCTTTGTTCTCGGTTCCAATGGGTTTCTCACACAACAAGTGCTACAGCACATAATACATACACCATCACATTTAGCATTAATTTTATACTAACCCTAGAATTTAAGTTTTAGGGTTTGGAAAGGAGTGTTACCTTCCAATGAGTAGATGGAGTTCTTGACTAGCAAGAGAACAATATTCCTAGCCCACAAGAGAAGCCAAATCGGCTGGAGCAAGAAGAACAAGGCATTCAAAACCGAAAAATTCTTAAAATGCCAATGAGGGCTAGAAATGATGGATTTTCGAAATTCTTTTTACCTCAAGATGAAGAGGAGGTGAAGGTGCCTCTAATGGTGGACTTGAATCTTCAAATGGTGGAAACCCTCAAAAACGAAAATGGTCCTTTTCGATTTTTGGAAAGATAGAAATGCTCTCCTTGCCAAGGGGATTCCAATGGTGTATTTTGTTTTGAGTTTGGACAAGTATTGAGCTAGAACAAGAAGAGAGAAGGAGGGAGTTTTGTGGTTTCTTTCATTTCTCCATGGCTGTCGTGAGGTAGAAGAAAATAGAGAAGGAGAGAATAGAGAGGAGGGCTACGTGAGTGAAGAGGGAAAAGTGAGGTTTAGGAGAGAGAGTGTGTTAGTTTTTACTTATTTCTTTGTCTTCTAGCTAATAAGAAGGAAATAAAGAGAGTGGGAGAGAGTGCTGTCCGCCCCCACACCCACACACAATCAGATTTTTACATTTTTATTTGTAAAGTGGACACACTAAGTTTGTTTATTTGCACTTTTACCCCACAACTTACCGGTTGTTACAGTTTTCACTAACCGGTACCCGTTTTCCGGAATTTTTTCGTTTAATTAATTTATTGGTTCTAAAGCTTCACTAATATTTATTAGTGACTATTTAGTTGACCAAAATTGTTACGAGTCTATTTGACCCGCTTAAAGTCACGTTTTCCCGGTTTCCTCGAAAAACGCGCTTTAAAGTTCTTTCATGCTTTTAACCCATTTTAAAGGTCCGTTTTCTCCGGGATTTGTTCCCTAGTATTTATTTTAGTGTAATTAAGCTTTTTAAAAATATAATTAGCCTAATTAATCACAGTTTTTAATTACGGGGTATTTCATCTTTTGTGAGTAAAAAGGAGAAATAAAGAGAGGGTGTGAGGGGGCCTTAAAATCGGACCCATACAGAACCCATAAGGGTTTTAAAAATCCTTTTTACGATATTGGACACACAAGTCTTGATTATTTATGTTTCTACCCCACAACTTCCCGTTTTTGACAGTTTTTACTAATTTCTCGTTTTCTTGATTTTGTTGGTCCTAAAGCTTCACTAATATTTATTAATGATTAATTAGTTGACCAAAATTGTTACGAGTCTATTTGACCCGCTTAAAGACACATTTTCCCGGTTACCTCGAAAAACGTGCTTTAATGTTCATTAGTGATTTTAATCCATTTTAAGGATCCGTTTTCTTTGGGATTTGTTCCCTCATATTCATTTAGGCTTAATTAAGCCTTTAGAATCCTTACAATACGCTAACCGAGGTTTCATACCTCCTATGGATTTAACGCTTATTTAGCGTTTCCCGCTTTTTAAGCGTTTCTTTATTTCTTTTGGATTTATTTTTCCTTACCAATATTACTTAGTCATTATTAGGCTCTTAAATACCTATTAGGATAATTTAATCGCCATATTTAAGGTCGGGGTATTTCAATCTACCCCCTTAAGAACTTTGTCCTCAAAGTTGTTCGAGGTTATAAGTTTACAATGCTTACTCGTCCTTACATGTCTAGTACCGTGGTCCACATTCTTCCTCCTTACAATTCTCAAATTCGTTACTCAAGGTTTCTCCTTTCCCTATCATTCCAATGTACAATACCTACTCAATCCATATTACTACTTACCATCCGGTTCCTCATTACAAAATTCATACATACATACAGTGCAAAGCTATTCCCAAAGCAATGCAACACACAATACAATCCTGCAGGCACTAAGGTCATCTCGACGCAGGACTCCTCTATGTCCTGCTGCCCTTGGAATAATACAACATGCTACCCTACCATCTACTCCGGTAAAAGCTCCTACCATTTTCTCCATACTAAGGGAAATTCTTTCACTACTACCAATTAGAAGTCTTTCTAAAGCATCCAGCTCCAAGTTCCAATTTATATTCGTTACTTCCATCCTATGTGTGATTCTTGTGACCACTTAAGGGGGGCTTCAAGAATCATTCGACCCTGATGTGATCAGCATCAGTGTTGAACTATCTTTCCACCCCAATTTGTGTTCGGTTTCCCTTGATCTGATCAGGATCAAGTTCGACTTCCCACATCAGGTTCAACCAAACAAATAATTTAATTGTTTTCATTTTCTATCTTTTTATTCCTTCTAGTCGTGATTACGAATTCATACATCTCCAAAGGATGGAATCAGTCCATCAATCATCCTCACTCTATTTCCCAAATGCTTTACTCCATGGTTCAATACCTAAATGCTCACTTCATCGACTGTTACTACTTCCATCCATTACTCACCATCATATCCTATATTCTAACTAAGGAATACTACATTTATAAGATTTAGTTGACTACAATTGTTTCAAATATTTTACTTACGATTCCACTACTCATAAACTTCATTCATCTACTATCCTCGTTCATTTCGTACTACTTCTTCAAAGGTTACAATACTTGTGGAACTCCGTCCACTACCCGTTATTTTCCTTTTACTAATACTCTTACACTAGTGTTACAAGATGGTACATTCATCCTATGGTATTTGCATGTCTAATGCCTAGTTACCATAATTATAATATGAATGAATACTTATGTTTATTTAACATAGTATCAATCATCAATTTGATTCTCATTTGTGCTATGCACATTATGGTTTATGTATTTTATTCACAAAACTTACGTTAAGCGATTTTCGCTCTACCCCCCTTAAAAGGGATTACGCCCACGTAATCTACCATATGTTATTATTATTAAACATTGGTTTAATCAATTTGGGCAATCTAAAGCGTTTAGCTTCACTACGGTACACTATACAATATGCTCTGGTCAAAGGGTCCTAACCATACCAATGGTTTAGTCTTTGCACCAAGAATTCCTATATGAGTTTATTTAACTCACAATCAATTTGGTTCTAGCCTATCAGGCTTTAAGGCATTAATAGCCAATCTCGCATACTTATTGGGTGTATTACATTCCTCAGCTAGGGCCCACTAGCTTCTGCTGCGCGACCCTGATAACCTTAGTGCTTAATTCGCTCTTTGGTTCTTATAGAGTGTTACTCATCGCCTTTTATCCCTTTTTGTGGGAATAAGGTTTACAACCAAGTGTGGTATTCTTTTACCGCCTTTGAACTCAACGAGTTTAGCTTATAACCAGCTTCCTGGTAATCTATTATACATACTATCCGTACTCTCACGATTGTTCGCTAAGTTTTCCAACTTATTGTTGGTGAGGCTAAGCCACTATTTAGTTATAGTGCTTCCTCTGTTGTCAATAGCTTCTGGATTGCACCAGTTCTTCTGGTTCAGTACAAGTGTTCTTTTACTTGTATGACCTTGCACTCCTATGCATCGGTCCTAGTGACTTTCTTAAGTCTCCTTTCACCTTTTTATTCCAATGGAATTCACATTTTGTGATTGATAGTGTGTTTTACACTCTTCGTGCTTCTCTGGCCTTAGGCCGCACGGTTTGTTGCTAAGTGTGCTTAACTGGCTTATGCCATAATCGTTGGTGAAAAGAAGAGTTTACTACGGTTTACATTCTCTATATCCTTAGCCATCCCATTAGATCATTAGCTGCACAAGTGCAATACCAAAACACTCAGTCATACAGAGTGCAGAGGCGTAAACGCTTGACAGTAAGTCACTTATGTGATAGGAAAGGATATTCTGCCTGTCATCTCGTACTTATACTCCGTGTCATTATCTGCTACTTCCTCATATCGGTCGCTTGTTGCGCACCGTATTCTTACTCCTTATACAACATCATTTTTACTGTTTTTGTTATGTGATAGTTTCTCTTTACTCATTGCCGTTGTCATTGGCACCATTCTTTTATGGTATGAATACCCTGGGGTTTCCAATGTTCGTGTGTATGACGGTTGTTGTAGCATACCGCAATACTATTATCTTCCCATTGTGGGGATGTTTTATTTCGGTTTAGGTTTCATGTAGGTTGGCTTACCTGACATTATTTTCATCATTTATGATACTACTTACCAATTATCTGGTTGACCAAGGATAAAGTAATTTATCGGGTTATAAGCTCTCTTGAGCGTTGGTCATTTGGTGTGCAATGTGCACTCTCATTGATTGTTTTTGACAATTACTGTCTTCCCGTGCTGAGCGTTGGTTATAGGCTTCAGCTGTGTAGTTTTACTTGTATGTGCATCACCGGGACATCCCAAGAAACTTCAAGGGTTTTCTGGTCCCGTTCTCCAATTGGAGAGTATTCTATCACTGACAAGTGAAGGTTCTTGTTGAGGGGTTGTTTCCACTCAAAGGTCAAATAACAAGGTTTGCTACGTTAATATTTATACAATGGTTCACCACATGCTTGGGTGCATGTGAAGTATGCTTACTCCTTCGAGTCGTAATGGTTTGGAATGTCTTTTTCTTGCTCGATCGGCTCTTGGCAATATCTATATGCGTAGGCTATACTGTTATAATAGATGGAAGCCTATCTAAGGGTTCACATCTGCACCCATTGGTGGTCTTCGGTTAATGAGGGGTACCTTCCCTTGGGTTTCTTGTAGTGTCCAAGTGTGGACTAGACCAATGTTGGACTATTGCGATTTCTATGCCTCTGTGTTCTCATTGTTACAGAAGGCATGAAGGTAGCTAAAGCTTGACAACTGTATACTAGACTGATGCTCTAGTGACAGTGACAGTGACGCTGAGTTGACCATTACTCCACGCCATTTAGGATCTTGGGTTTGATTTGATGGTCCAGTTGTTGATTTCTTGTCGTATGAGATAGTATCTCTTGCAATCTTGTTATCAAATGGTGTGGGTTATGCAACCATTAAAGTCTACATGACATATCTGGTTTATGGCTTTTAAGCCGTATTGCTGCGAGCTATGCTCTTTGCAAGCTTCTTATACATGTTTCCACTCCTTGTATACCATCACAGGATGGAGATATTACTGGGCTCTATGGTAAGTCGTGACATCACGCTTCCGTTCATAGGAGGCCCTTTCTAGCATTCTGATGTTAATCAGTGCCTTTTGGTATTTTAGGGTATTTCCTATTAAGCGAAATCCCTTCTGTGTCTAACCGAGTGTTCGTTCTAGCTTCTGTGCTTTTATCATCATGCTTGTTCGACTGTTGTTAACGCAGACACCCTTCGAGGATCGCTCCTGGGTGTTGGTGTAGTTATGCCGTTACATCCGGCTAATGTTTATAACATGTTGTGTCTACTATACCGCCTTGTGGTATTGTATTTGAGTTATTCCCTTTTTGAGTTATAATGTCTCCCGCTCTTGGGTAGACTGTTTATTCTTGCTCCTAGCGCTTGCGACTAGGTTTAATATTCCCTTCAATGATGGGTTTTACTTTATGGTAATCTGGTGATTGCTCTCGGGAGTCCTGTCCCGTTTGTCGAGCATTGTGGTGTTCACGTTTAGGCTTTTGCCTTACTGTGTCGGGCTGGATGTTTGTTCCAGCAACTCTGCATTTGTTTGAAGTCTTTAAGATATATCCGATGTCTATACTTGCTAGTCTGTGCTCCTTGCACTTTCTAGTTCTTATTCCTTATCTTCAGATGGATTCTCTGAGTTCTTTTATGCCAATTACTTGGCTGAGTTTCTTCTCCTTGATCGTCTGAGGTATCCAGCTGTTCTGGTTTGATCTTACTGATGGTCCGTAGAGCGGAGTTGGCTACTTCCCGTGTTTCGTGCACTACATGTATACATACGTGGGGTACCATGTTGATACGTTACCACTTACCTAACTATATGTCAGGCCCGCAAGCTCCTTCGGAGTGCGGTTGTCCCACATCCCGTAATTGGGTACATGGTAGTGCTCGTCACACGCCTAGGTGAAGTGTTCTATTGCCAACTCCTCTTGTATCATTCTATGATACTCACCGCAATTATGTTGGTTCTTTTTTTTAAAATCCAGGGTTTTTAAAAGAAGGTTTGTGGTTTTGCAAGAAAACTTGGTTTGGAAATAACGGTTCGGTGTTAAAAGATGTTCTTCATGGCATAGCCATGTTTAAAATCTTGACCAAGTCCAGCTTCTCGCTGACTGGTATGTCCTTAATACAATGGTCTGGCCGTTAGGCCTTTCCAAGGTTCCATTCGTGTTCTTAGGGTACGTGGTCCGGTAGTCGCTTCTTTGCGGTCTCGGTACATTAGTATGTACTTGTGGTGTGTTAGTGTTCCTCTACATGTTCCTGTTCTTACTGCACTTGCCGTGGCAAGTGCGTGGTACTGTTGGTTTTTGGTTAAACCTATACCGGTCATGGTATGGTTTCCACTTGTATTTAATAGTCTTGTTGACTCTTCCCTAGATCATATTGATCTATGTTTGGGGTACTCGATCCTTTTAAGCAGCTTCTCATTGATCTTGACATGGTTGTCTTGGTCGGGGTACTTCTCCAATCCTTGGGGTCCCCATTTGTTTAGTTTTACGTTTTCCCTTGTTGCTCGTTCCCACTGGTTTACCGTGGTTATTGAGCCTTAACTTGTCTAGGCACTACTCTTGTAGTCCTATCGGATTATATCTCATGGTTGTTCTTGTAGTTGTCTGAGCTATATTGGCCAGGTATTGCAACCTTAATGGCGTCGTAGTTTTGGAGTTAACCGTTTCCGACTATGTCCTTAGTCAGCTAGCATACCGTTGGTGGTATTATTTGAATGCTACAGCCCGTAGACTTATGTCTTGGGTTTTGTTACAGTTCCTTTTTTTCCGCTCTGTTGTGCTTAGTGCTTCTTTTCCTGCTGCTGGTTGGTTAGCCAGGTTCTGCGACTGCTAAGCATGTCGCCCCATGTTGTTGCATGTTGTAGTCTCCTTATGGTTGGAGTTCTCATTCTACCGCCATTAAGTGCGGGTATTGTTGTTCAACCGGGTTCCATTTCCGGATCTTCCAGTTCTTGGGATCTACCATATGTCGGTTCTTGTTACTGTGTGATTGCTTCACAACTGCCAGATCGGGTTTTCCCGAGTATGAGAGGACGTTCCTTCTCTCTGGCGTTCTTTCCCAAGTTATACAGTGGGGTTGCGGTGGGCGGGACTGGTATTGTAGGTATCCGGTACTCACCGGTAGTTCCTAACTAGCATCTCTCTAATGCTATCACTCAGCCCTTAGCCCTAAGCTTCTAATTCCTAACTCGGTATTCCTAAACTCGGTACTTCCAGTCATCAGAGCGATACTTCGCTCTGATACCACTTTTTGTAACACCCCTACCATTAGTACAGTGATTACCGTCCAATCTCCATACATATCAGATACACGCAGCGGAAATATACTTACATACAATGGGTGATACAATGCCGTTAGTCACCCACGTGACTAACAAGGCTACTACCTCTACATACAGCATCGGTCTGATGGACCGGAATCCCGAGTACTACGCATCTAGAATACATACTCCATTCATCAATCAATTACAACAATACTCCATTCAGTACTTACTCCTCTTCAATCCATACAATACAATATACTTAACCGAGTCTACTAGGATCCTTATACAATTATCATATCCCTTCCAAGTTCATACATACACCCTAAGAGACTACTTACTACCCATTCCTCACTACTACATTATTTTCTAAATACAAGGGGTGTGCTAGTTGATACACCTCTACATTCTACTACCACTATCCAATGTAGTCGCCGGTCTCGTGCCTTGACCACATTCGCTTCGGGTACCTGCACACTAAAAAATGTCCCCCGAAGGGGTCAGCTTTCGCCGAGCATGATAACCGCATACCCCGCGTACTAGTGAGGGTACGCCGACCACTTGGTCGAATACATGCGGTTGATTTCATTCAAACATACATGCATACATGCTCTTATACACAATACAACAATACTTACGCAAGGCATACACACATACACTACATTACATACAAGGAATACAATAAACCATCCAATACATACTTACCTTCCTCCGAATACCCATACTCAGTACATACACAAGTACAGTTCTTGTTACTTCATTGGTCCACCCGGGTTAATCGGGTGGAGATTACTCTTTTACTCATTATTCCATACATACGCATACATACTACTCATACTCATACTCATACTCATACTACATACTTACTTCTTACTTACTCATGTTAAGCCGGTATGGCCTCTGGGCAGGGACTACACCGTCCCACCACCAGGCTTTACTTGGTTCACTAATCCAGGATGCTACCCACTTAAGGGATTTGGGCCGTGGACCAGCTTACGAACCAGGAATCGGATCCAACCTCTTGTGTCTCCTCATCCTCACGCGTGGCCGAAACTATATCGGACTTTACTCATTCCAATTTACTCACTTAAGTTAGGAGTTAGGTAGTTAGGAATTAGTAGAAGTCAACATCCAAGCCACAATAATACAATACACATATACACATACATACGAGGTACAATACATTACACAAGTACAATACGAGGTTCGAATACCATTCATCATCATTCATATATTTCATGAATTATACAAACTAGTGCTCAGACAATAAATATCAAGCACAACATAAGTCAAGCACAGGTAAGTGCAATATAGTCCGATTCATGCATTTATCTTATTTAGGTGGTCAAATAAGCACACAAATCGGGGTAACCAGATTAGGATACAGGGCATGAAGAAATCATACCTTTCACCGTTGACTTTGGACTCACCGACTCCCTTCGGTGTTCAACTATTGGAATCCTATCACATACATACAGTTGGATGGTTAATTATCCATCATTAACCTTACTGATTACTTTCCTAAAGTTTCCTAGTTTATACTTACTAATGCTTCATTGTTCACATACCTTTACTTATGTTACTTACTTAAAATTATTTCCTAAGCTTGTTTATAGCCTTAATGACCTTTAAACATCATTAATCATGTCTTAATTACCTTATACTTTCATTACCATTCAATTCCCCATCATTAGAATGCAAGAAAGCACTTTCTGGACAAAATTTGGGGTGGTCCTGGTTTGTGTCCTGGTTTTAAACCCGGACCAAATCACTAGAACAACTCTCGGGTGAAAATAAGGGTTGGTCCTGGTTTGTGTCCTACTTGCAAACCTGGACAAATTTGTGTTTAGAACTTACGGGTGTATTTTTGGGGTGGTCCGGGTTTAGGTCTTGGTTTAAAACCCGGACCATCCATTCTGTAATACATTCTGTCGTGTTTTTTGACATGTCCGGGTTTGTGTACTAGTTTACAACCCGGACATGTTACAGTATTGTTAAATGTTTTTGTTTTTGATTTTGTTTCAACTCCAAACTTCCACCAATCTCTTCCCCAATATTCCTACACTTAATCCCACATGTTTAAGCACCTAATTAAGCTCCTAAACATGCTCAAATCCCTTACCAACTCATTACTCCTTTTCATACTAATTCACACACCAATCCTCCACATTTTCATCCCAGCACTTACATTATTTCACCAAATGGTTTTGCTACAGATTTGGGTTCTTATTTCCTCCATGTCTAGTTCCCTTCTCTAATGCTAACTTACCATCCCAATTCATCTCCAAACACCACAATATCTATACCCAAGTCCAATACTCATTTTACTAACTCTTGTACTTTAATTCCTCCTAGTTCCTCCAATGCAATCCACTACCTCTTGCTACAGATCTTTACATGTCTCCTCCTCATTCTCCACTTACCAATCCATCCTCCTCAAACAAAATCTGTTACAACATTCATTTTCCACCTAGTTTCTAATTCACTAAGTGTTCTATTCCTATGTAAATTTTGCCATAGTCTCCCCTATATTTTACCCTCTCACCACATTGTTTCCTCACACATTAATGATCTATACCTCCTGTTTACAGTCAATAGCCATATACCCAATTCTCATACACAAATACTACACTAACAACATTGAATTTCCTGCACTCAAACATCTCATTCCCAATCTGTTTTGTAACAGTTTTAAATTGCTTTCAAGGGTTTAAAACACGTACATTATTGTGTACATTACACTACTTCACAATACCTTTTCATTACTAAATTCAAACCTTCTAAAATCTGTTACATACATGTATATACCAAGCTACACCAAAGAGCATTCTTACCTTGTTTCTCCTCCTAGTTTTCTTTCTCCTTCTTGCTTCTTCCTTCTCTCTTTCTTTCCTCTTCCTCTTCCCACCGGTTTAGCAACCAAAATTCTAACACTACAGCCCACATGTATATACACAATTTTAATACTAAATTAACCCTAACATCATTCAAGTTTTAACGTAAGGTTTCGGGTTTAGAATTTCCTTTACCTTTCAAGAGTGCAAATGAAGCTTGGAGTGGTTCAAGAACAAGATTTCCAACTCCTTCAACAAGCCAAAATCGGCTGGGCACTAGAGGAGCAACCAAAGTTTAACTTCAAATTTCGTTTTGCTTCTAAGGCTAGAAAAAGATGGAGTTTTTGAGAATGTTTTTACCTCAAAAGAACAAGGAGAAGGAGGGCCTTCTAATGGTGGTGTTGAAGCTCCAAATGGGATATACCCATGAAAACGAAAGTTGCTCTTTTCGAATTTCGGAAAGATAGAAACGTAGCTCTTGATGAGAGGATTCCAATGATACAAGTTTTGTAATTTTTGGAGGTGATTTGAGGGAGTAACAAGAGGAGAGAATGTAGAGTTTGTGTGGTTTTCTCAAGCTTCCATGGCTGTCGCAGGAAGGAGGAAAAATTCAGAGAAAAGAGAGGGGGTGAGGGCTGCTGTACGTGAGGAAGAAATGAGAATGGGAGAGAGAGAGTGAGAGTGGGGTAGTATAGGTTTACTTTTTGATTTGTAAATGTTTTTGTCTTTTGTGAGTAAAAAGGAGAAATAAAGAGAGGGTGTGAGGGGGCCTTAAAATCGGACCCATACAGAACCCATAAGGGTTTTAAAAATCCTTTTTACGATATTGGACACACAAGTCTTGATTATTTATGTTTCTACCCCACAACTTCCCGTTTTTGACAGTTTTTACTAATTTCTCGTTTTTTGATTTTGTTGGTCCTAAAGCTTCACTAATATTTATTAATGATTAATTAGTTGACCAAAATTGTTACGAGTCTATTTGACCCGCTTAAAGACACATTTTCCCGGTTACCTCGAAAAACGTGCTTTAATGTTCATTAGTGATTTTAATCCATTTTAAGGATCCGTTTTCTTCGGGATTTGTTCCCTCATATTCATTTAGGCTTAATTAAGCCTTTAGAATCCTTACAATACGCTAACCGAGGTTTCATACCTCCTATGGTTATTTAACGCTTATTTAGCGTTTCCCGCTTTTTAAGCGTTTCTTTATTTCTTTTGGATTTATTTTTCCTTACCAATATTACTTAGGCATTATTAGGCTCTTAAATACCTATTAGGATAATTTAATCGCCATATTTAAGGTCGGGGTATTTCAATCTACCCCCCTTAAGAACTTTGTCCTCAAAGTTGTTCGAGGTTATAAGTTTACAATGCTTACTCGTCCTTACATGTCTAATACCGTGGTCCACATTCTTCCTCCTTACAATTCTCAAATTCGTTACTCAAGGTTTCTCCTTTCCCTATCATTCCAATGTACAATACCTACTCCAATCCATATTACTACTTACCATCCGGTTCCTCATTACAAATTCATACATACATACAGTGCAAAGCTATTCCCAAAGCAATGCAACACAATACAATCCTGCAGGCACTAAGGTCATCTCGACGCAGGACTCCTCTATGTCCTGCTGCCCTTGGAATAATACAACATGCTACCCTACCATCTACTCCGGTAAAAGCTCCTACCATTTTCTCCATACTAAGGGAAATTCTTTCACTACTACCAATTAGAAGTCTTTCTAAAGCATCCAGCTCCAAGTTCCAATTTATATTCGTTACTTCTATCCTATGTGTGATTCTTGTGACCACTTAAGGGGGGCTTCAAGAATCATTCGACCCTGATGTGATCAGCATCAGTGTTGAACTATCTTTCCACCCCAATTTGTGTTCGGTTTCCCTTGATCTGATCAGGATCAAGTTCGACTTCCCACATCAGGTTCAACCAAACAAATAATTTAATTGTTTTCATTTTCTATCTTTTAATTCCTTCTAGTCGTGATTACGAATTCATACATCTCCAAAGGATGGAATCAGTCCATCAATCATCCTCACTCTATTTCCCAAATGCTTTACTCCATGGTTCAATACCTAAATGCTCACTTCATCGACTGTTACTACTTCCATCCATTACTCACCATCATATCCTATATTCTAACTAAGGAATACTACATTTATAAGATTTAGTTGACTACAATTGTTTCAAATATTTTACTTACGATTCCACTACTCATAAACTTCATTCATCTACTATCCTCGTTCATTTCGTACTACTTCTTCAAAGGTTACAATACTTGTGGAACTCCGTCCACTACCCGTTATTTTCCTTTTACTAATACTCTTACACTAGTGTTACAAGATGGGTACATTCATCCTATGGTATTTGCATGTCTAATGCCTAGTTACCATAATTATAATATGAATGAATACTTATGTTTATTTAACATAGTATCAATCATCAATTTGATTCTCATTTGTGCTATGCACATTATGGTTTATGTATTTTATTCACAAAACTTACATTAAGCGATTTTCGCTCTACCCCCCTTAAAAGGGATTACGCCCACGTAATCTACCATATGTTATTATTATTAAACATTGGTTTAATCAATTTGGGCAATCTAAAGCGTTTAGCTTCACTACGGTACACTATACAATATGCTCTGGTCAAAGGGTCCTAACCATACCAATGGTTTAGTCTTTGCACCAAGAATTCCTATATGAGTTTATTTAACTCACAATCAATTTGGTTCTAGCCTATCAGGCTTTAAGGCATTAATAGCCAATCTCGCATACTTATTGGGTGTATTACATTCCTCAGCTAGGGCCCACTAGCTTCTGCTGCGCGACCCTGATAACCTTAGTGCTTAATTCGCTCTTTGGTTCTTATAGATGTGTTACTCATCGCCTTTTATCCCTTTTTGTGGGAATAAGGTTTACAACCAAGTGTGGTATTCTTTTACCGTTTGAACTCAACGAGTTTAGCTTATAACCAGCTTCCTGGTAATCTATTATACATACTATCCGTACTCTCACGATTGTTCGCTAAGTTCTTCCAACTTATTGTTGGTGAGGCTAAGCCACTATTTAGTTATAGTGCTTCCTCTGTTGTCAATAGCTTCTGGATTGCACCAGTTCTTCTGGTTCAGTACAAGTGTTCTTTTACTTGTATGACCTTGCACTCCTATGCATCGGTCCTAGTGACTTTCTTAAGTCTCCTTTCACCTTTTTATTCCAATGGAATTCACATTTTGTGATTGATAGTGTGTTTTACACTCTTCGTGCTTCTCTGGCCTTAGGCCGCACGGTTTGTTGCTAAGTGTGCTTAACTGGCTTATGCCATATTCGTTGGTGAAAAGAAGAGTTTACTACGGTTTACATTCTCCATATCCTTAGCCATCCCATTAGATCATTAGCTGCACAAGTGCAATACCAAAACACTCAGTCATACAGAGTGCAGAGGCGTAAACGCTTGACAGTAAGTCACTTATGTGATAGGAAAGGATATTTCTGCCTGTCATCTCGTACTTATACTCCGTGTCATTATCTGCTACTTCCTCATATCGGTCGCTTGTTGCGCACCGTATTCTTACTCCTTATACAACATCATTTTTACTGTTTTTGTTACTGTGATAGTTTCTCTTTACTCATTGCCGTTGTCATTGGCACCATTCTTTTATGGTATGAATACCCTGGGGTTTCCAATGTTCGTGTGTATGACGGTTGTTGTAGCATACCGCAATACTATTATCTTCCCATTGTGGGGATGTTTTATTTCGGTTTAGGTTTCATGTAGGTTGGCTTACCTGACATTATTTTCATCATTTATGATACTACTTACCAATTATCTTGGTTGACCAAGGATAAAGTAATTTATCGGGTTATAAGCTCTCTTGAGCGTTGGTCATTCTTGGTGTGCAATGTGCACTCTCATTGATTGTTTTTGACAATTACTGTCTTCCCGTGCTGAGCGTTGGTTATAGGCTTCAGCTGTGTAGTTTTACTTGTATGTGCATCACCGGGACATCCCAAGAAACTTCAAGGGTTTTCTGGTCCCGTTCTCCAATTGGAGAGTATTCTGTCACTGACAAGTGAAGGTTCTTGTTGAGGGGTTGTTTCCACTCAAAGGTCAAATAACAAGGTTTGCTACGTTAATATTTATACAATGGTTCACCACATCCTTGGGTGCATGTGAAGTATGCTTACTCCTTCGAGTCGTAATGGTTTGGAATGTCTTTTTCTTGCTCGATCGCCTCTTGGCAATATCTATATGCGTAGGCTATACTGTTATAATAGATGGAAGCCTATCTAAGGGTTCACATCTGCACCACATTGGTGGTCTTCGGTTAATGAGGGGTACCTTCCCTTGGGTTTCTTGTAGTGTCCAAGTGTGGACTAGGCCAATGTTGGCACTATTGCGATTTCTATGCCTCTGTGTTCTCATTGTTACAGAAGGCATGAAGGTAGCTAAAGCTTGACAACTGTATACTAGACTGATGCTCTAGTGACAGTGACAGTGACGCTGAGTTGACCATTACTCCACGCCATTTAGGATCTTGGGTTTGATTTGATGGTCCAGTTGTTGATTTCTTGTCGTATGAGATAGTATCTCTTGCAATCTTGTTATCAAATGGTGTGGGTTATGCAACCATTAAAGTCTACATGACATATCTGGTTTATGGCTTTTAAGCCGTATTGCTGCGAGCTATGCTCTTTGCAAGCTTCTTATACATGTTTCCACTCCTTGTATACCATCACAGGATGGAGATATTACTGGGCTCTATGGTAAGTCGTGACATCACGCTTCCGTTCATAGGAGGCCCTTTCTAGCATTCTGATGTTAATCAGTGCCTTTTGGTATTTTAGGGTATTTCCTATTAAGCGAAATCCCTTCGGTGTCCTAACCGAGTGTTCGTTCTAGCTTCTGTGCTTTTATCATCATGCTTGTTCGACTGTTGTTAACGCAGACACCCTTCGAGGATCGCTCCTGGGTGTTGGTAGTTATGCCGTTACATCCGGCTAATGTTTATAACATGTTGTGTCTACTATACCGCCTTGTGGTATTGTATTTGAGTTATTCCCTTTTTGAGTTATAATGTCTCCCGCTCTTGGGTAGACTGTTTATTCTTGCTCCTAGCGCTTGCGACTAGGTTTAATATTCCCTTCAATGATGGGTTTTACTTATGGTAATCTGGTGATTGCTCTCGGGAGTCCTGTCCCGTTTGTCGAGCATTGTGGTGTTCACGTTTAGGCTTTTGCCTTACTGTGTCGGGCTGGATGTTTGTTCCAGCAACTCTGCATTTGTTTGAAGTCTTTAAGATATATCCGATGTCTATACTTGCTAGTCTGTGCTCCTTGCACTTTCTAGTTCTTATTCCTTATCTTCAGATGGATTCTCTGAGTTCTTTTATGCCAATTACTTGGCTGAGTTTCTTCTCCTTGATCGTCTGAGGTATCCAGCTGTTCTGGTTTGATCTTACTGATGGTCCGTAGAGCGGAGTTGGCTACTTCCCGTGTTTCGTGCACTACATGTATACATACGTGGGGTACCATGTTGATACGTTACCACTTACCTAACTATATGTCAGGCCCGCAAGCTCCTTCGGAGTGCGGTTGTCCCACATCCCGTAATTGGGTACATGGTAGTGCTCGTCACACGCCTAGGTGAAGTGTTCTATTGCCAACTCCTCTTGTATCATTCTATGATACTCACCGCAATTATGTTGGTTCGTTTTTTTTTTAAATCCAGGGTTTTTAAAAGAAGGTTTGTGGTTTTGCAAGAAAACTTGGTTTGGAAATAACGGTTCGGTGTTAAAAGATGTTCTTCATGGCATAGCCATGTTTAAAATCTTGACCAAGTCCAGCTTCTCGCTGACTGGTATGTCCTTAATACAATGGTCTGGCCGTTAGGCCTTTCCAAGGTTCCATTCTTCGTGTTCTTAGGGTACGTGGTCCGGTAGTCGCTTCTTTGCGGTCTCGGTACATTAGTATGTACTTGTGGTGTGTTAGTGTTCCTCTACATGTTCCTGTTCTTACTGCACTTGTCGTGGCAAGTGCGTGGTACTGTTGGTTTTTGGTTAAACCTATACCGGTCATGGTATGGTTTCCACTTGTATTTAATAGTCTTGTTGACTCTTCCCTAGATCATATTGATCTATGTTTGGGGTACTCGATCCTTTTAAGCAGCTTCTCATTGATCTTGACATGGTTGTCTTGGTCGGGGTACTTCTCCAATCCTTGGGGGTCCCCATTTGTTTAGTTTTACGTTTTCCCTTGTTGCTCGTTCCCACTGGTTTACCGTGGTTATTGAGCCTTAACTTGTCTAGGCACTACTCTTGTAGTCCTATCGGATTATATCTCATGGTTGTTCTTGTAGTTGTCTGAGCTATATTGGCCAGGTATTGCAACCTTAATGGCGTCGTAGTTTTGGAGTTAACCGTTTCCGACTATGTCCTTAGTCAGCTAGCATACCGTTGGTGGTATTATTTGAATGCTACAGCCCGTAGACTTATGTCTTGGGTTTTGTTACAGTTCCTTTTTTTCCGCTCTGTTGTGCTTAGTGCTTCTTTTCCTGCTGCTGGTTGGTTAGCCAGGTTCTGCGACTGCTAAGCATGTCGCCCCATGTTGTTGCATGTTGTAGTCTCCTTATGGTTGGAGTTCTCATTCTACCGCCATTAAGTGCGGGTATTGTTGTTCAACCGGGTTCCATTTCCGGATCTTCCAGTTCTTGGGATCTACCATATGTCGGTTCTTGTTACTGTGTGATTGCTTCACAACTGCCAGATCGGGTTTTCCCGAGTATGAGAGGACGTTCCTTCTCTCTGGCGTTCTTTCCCAAGTTATACAGTGGGGTTGCGGTGGGCGGGACTGGTATTGTAGGTATCCGGTACTCACCGGTAGTTCCTAACTAGCATCTCTCTAATGCTATCACTCAGCCCTTAGCCCTAAGCTTCTAATTCCTAACTCGGTATTCCTAAACTCGGTACTTCCAGTCATCAGAGCGATACTTCGCTCTGATACCACTTTTTGTAACACCCCTACCATTAGTACAGTGATTACCGTCCAATCTCCATACATATCAGATACACGCAGCGGAAATATACTTACATACAATGGGTGATACAATGCCGTTAGTCACCCACGTGACTAACAAGGCTACTACCTCTACATACAGCATCGGTCTGATGGACCGGAATCCCGAGTACTACGCATCTAGAATACATACTCCATTCATCAATCAATTACAACAATACTCCATTCAGTACTTACTCCTCTTCAATCCATACAATACAATATACTTAACCGAGTCTACTAGGATCCTTATACAATTATCATATCCCTTCCAAGTTCATACATACACCCTAAGAGACTACTTACTACCCATTCCTCACTACTACATTATTTTCTAAATACAAGGGGTGTGCTAGTTGATACACCTCTACATTCTACTACCACTATCCAATGTAGTCGCCGGTCTCGTGCCTTGACCACATTCGCTTCGGGTACCTGCACACTAAAAAATGTCCCCCGAAGGGGTCAGCTTTCGCCGAGCATGATAACCGCATACCCCGCGTACTAGTGAGGGTACGCCGACCACTTGGTCGAATACATGCGGTTGATTTCATTCAAACATACATGCATACATGCTCTTATACACAATACAACAATACTTACGCAAGGCATACACACATACACTACATTACATACAAGGAATACAATAAACCATCCAATACATACTTACCTTCCTCCGAATACCCATACTCAGTACATACACAAGTACAGTTCTTGTTAGCTTCATTGGTCCACCCGGGTTAATCGGGTGGAGATTACTCTTTTACTCATTATTCCATACATACGCATACATACTCATACTCAACTTACTCATACTCATACATACTTACTTCTTACTCTTACTCATGTTAAGCCGGTATGGCCTCTGGGCAGGGACTACACCGTCCCACCACCAGGATTTACTTGGTTCACTAATCCAGGATGCTACCCACTTAAGGGATTTGGGCCGTGGACCAGCTTACGAACCAGGAATCGGATCCAACCTCTTGTGTCTCCTCATCCTCACGCGTGGCCGAAACTATATCGGACTTCTACTCATTCCAATTTACTCACTTAAGTTAGGAGTTAGGTAGTTAGGAATTAGTAGAAGTCAACATCCAAGCCACAATAATACAATACACATATACACCATACGAGGTACAATACATTACACAAGTACAATACGAGGTTCGAATACCATTCATCATCATTCATATATTTCATGAATTATACAAACTAGTGCTCAAGACAATAAATATCAAGCACAACATAAGTCAAGCACAGGTAAGTGCAATATAGTCCGATTCATGCATTTATCTTATTTAGGTGGTCAAATAAGCACACAAATCGGGGTAACCAGATTAGGATACAGGGCATGAAGAAATCATACCTTTCACCGTTGACTTTGGACTCACCGACTCCCTTCGGTGTTCAACTATTGGAATCCTATCACATACATACAGTTGGATGGTTAATTATCCATCATTAACCTTACTGATTACTTTCCTAAAGTTTCCTAGTTTATACTTACTAATGCTTCATTGTTCACATACCTTTACTTATGTTACTTACTTAAAATTATTTCCTAAGCTTGTTTATAGCCTTAATGACCTTTAAACATCATTAATCATGTCTTAATTACCTTATACTTTCATTACCATTCAATTCCCCATCATTAGAATGCAAGAAAGCACTTTCTGGACAAAATTTGGGGTGGTCCTGGTTTGTGTCCTGGTTTTAAACCCGGACCAAATCACTAGAACAACTCTCGGGTGAAAATAAGGGTTGGTCCTGGTTTGTGTCCTACTTGCAAACCTGGACAAATTTGTGTTTAGAACTTACGGGTGTATTTTTGGGGTGGTCCGGGTTTAGGTCTTGGTTTAAAACCCGGACCATCCATTCTGTAATACATTCTGTCGTGTTTTTTGACATGTCCGGGTTTGTGTACTAGTTTACAACCCGGACATGTTACAGTATTGTTAAATGTTTTGTTTTTGATTTTGTTTCAACTCCAAACTTCCACCAATCTCTTCCCCAATATTCCTACACTTAATCCCACATGTTTAAGCACCTAATTAAGCTCCTAAACATGCTCAAATCCCTTACCAACTCATTACTCCTTTTCATACTAATTCACACACCAATCCTCCACATTTTCATCCCAGCACTTACATTATTTCACCAAATGGTTTTGCTACAGATTTGGGTTCTTATTTCCTCCATGTCTAGTTCCCTTCTCTAATGCTAACTTACCATCCCAATTCATCTCCAAACACCACAATATCTATACCCAAGTCCAATACTCATTTTACTAACTCTTGTACTTTAATTCCTCCTAGTTCCTCCAATGCAATCCACTACCTCTTGCTACAGATCTTTACATGTCTCCTCCTCATTCTCCACTTACCAATCCATCCTCCTCAAACAAAATCTGTTACAACATTCATTTTCCACCTAGTTTCTAATTCACTAAGTGTTCTATTCCTATGTAAATTTTGCCATAGTCTCCCCTATATTTTACCCTCTCACCACATTGTTTCCTCACACATTAATGATCTATACCTCCTGTTTACAGTCAATAGCCATATACCCAATTCTCATACACAAATAACACTAACAACATTGAATTTCCTGCACTCAAACATCTCATTCCCAATCTGTTTTGTAACAGTTTTAAATTGCTTTCAAGGGTTTAAAACACGTACATTATTGTGTACATTACACTACTTCACAATACCTTTTCATTACTAAATTCAAACCTTCTAAAATCTGTTACATACATGTATATACCAAGCTACACCAAAGAGCATTCTTACCTTGTTTCTCCTCCTAGTTTTCTTTCTCCTTCTTGCTTCTTCCTTCTCTCTTTCTTTCCTCTTCCTCTTCCCACCGGTTTAGCAACCAAAATTCTAACACTACAGCCCACATGTATATACACAATTTTAATACTAAATTAACCCTAACATCATTCAAGTTTTAACGTAAGGTTTCGGGTTTAGAATTTCCTTTACCTTTCAAGAGTGCAAATGAAGCTTGGAGTGGTTCAAGAACAAGATTTCCAACTCCTTCAACAAGCCAAAATCGGCTGGGCACTAGAGGAGCAACCAAAGTTTAACTTCAAATTTCGTTTTGCTTCTAAGGCTAGAAAAAGATGGAGTTTTTGAGAATGTTTTTACCTCAAAAGAACAAGGAGAAGGAGGGCCTTCTAATGGTGGTGTTGAAGCTCCAAATGGGATATACCCATGAAAACGAAAGTTGCTCTTTTCGAATTTCGGAAAGATAGAAACGTAGCTCTTGATGAGAGGATTCCAATGATACAAGTTTTGTAATTTTTGGAGGTGATTTGAGGGAGTAACAAGAGGAGAGAATGTAGAGTTTGTGTGGTTTTCTCAAGCTTCCATGGCTGTCGCAGGAAGGAGGAAAAATTCAGAGAAAAGAGAGGGGGTGAGGGCTGCTGTACGTGAGGAAGAAATGAGAATGGGAGAGAGAGAGTGAGAGTGGGGTAGTATAGGTTTACTTTTTGATTTGTAAATGTTTTTGTCTTTTGTGAGTAAAAAGGAGAAATAAAGAGAGGGTGTGAGGGGGCCTTAAAATCGGACCCATACAGAACCCATAAGGGTTTTAAAAATCCTTTTTACGATATTGGACACACAAGTCTTGATTATTTATGTTTCTACCCCACAACTTCCCGTTTTTGACAGTTTTTACTAATTTCTCGTTTTCTTGATTTTGTTGGTCCTAAAGCTTCACTAATATTTATTAATGATTAATTAGTTGACCAAAATTGTTACGAGTCTATTTGACCCGCTTAAAGACACATTTTCCCGGTTACCTCGAAAAACGTGCTTTAATGTTCATTAGTGATTTTAATCCATTTTAAGGATCCGTTTTCTTCGGGATTTGTTCCCTCATATTCATTTAGGCTTAATTAAGCCTTTAGAATCCTTACAATACGCTAACCGAGGTTTCATACCTCCTATGGTTATTTAACGCTTATTTAGCGTTTCCCGCTTTTTAAGCGTTTCTTTATTTCTTTTGGATTTATTTTTCCTTACCAATATTACTTAGGCATTATTAGGCTCTTAAATACCTATTAGGATAATTTAATCGCCATATTTAAGGTCGGGGTATTTCAATCTACCCCCCTTAAGAACTTTGTCCTCAAAGTTGTTCGAGGTTATAAGTTTACAATGCTTACTCGTCCTTACATGTCTAATACCGTGGTCCACATTCTTCCTCCTTACAATTCTCAAATTCGTTACTCAAGGTTTCTCCTTTCCCTATCATTCCAATGTACAATACCTACTCCAATCCATATTACTACTTACCATCCGGTTCCTCATTACAAATTCATACATACATACAGTGCAAAGCTATTCCCAAAGCAATGCAACACACAATACAATCCTGCAGGCACTAAGGTCATCTCGACGCAGGACTCCTCTATGTCCTGCTGCCCTTGGAATAATACAACATGCTACCCTACCATCTACTCCGGTAAAAGCTCCTACCATTTTCTCCATACTAAGGGAAATTCTTTCACTACTACCAATTAGAAGTCTTCTAAAGCATCCAGCTCCAAGTTCCAATTTATATTCGTTACTTCTATCCTATGTGTGATTCTTGTGACCACTTAAGGGGGGCTTCAAGAATCATTCGACCCTGATGTGATCAGCATCAGTGTTGAACTATCTTTCCACCCCAATTTGTGTTCGGTTTCCCTTGATCTGATCAGGATCAAGTTCGACTTCCCACATCAGGTTCAACCAAACAAATAATTTAATTGTTTTCATTTTCTATCTTTTTATTCCTTCTAGTCGTGATTACAATTCATACATCTCCAAAGGATGGAATCAGTCCATCAATCATCCTCACTCTATTTCCCAAATGCTTTACTCCATGGTTCAATACCTAAATGCTCACTTCATCGACTGTTACTACTTCCATCCATTACTCACCATCATATCCTATATTCTAACTAAGGAATACTACATTTATAAGATTTAGTTGACTACAATTGTTTCAAATATTTACTTACGATTCCACTACTCATAAACTTCATTCATCTACTATCCTCGTTCATTTCGTACTACTTCTTCAAAGGTTACAATACTTGTGGAACTCCGTCCACTACCCGTTATTTTCCTTTTACTAATACTCTTACACTAGTGTTACAAGATGGGTACATTCATCCTATGGTATTTGCATGTCTAATGCCTAGTTACCATAATTATAAATGAATGAATACTTATGTTTATTTAACATAGTATCAATCATCAATTTGATTCTCATTTGTGCTATGCACATTATGGTTTATGTATTTTATTCACAAAACTTACATTAAGCGATTTTCGCTCTACCCCCCTTAAAAGGGATTACGCCCACGTAATCTACCATATGTTATTATTATTAAACATTGGTTTAATCAATTTGGGCAATCTAAAGCGTTTAGCTTCACTACGGTACACTATACAATATGCTCTGGTCAAAGGGTCCTAACCATACCAATGGTTTAGTCTTTGCACCAAGAATTCCTATATGAGTTTATTTAACTCACAATCAATTTGGTTCTAGCCTATCAGGCTTTAAGGCATTAATAGCCAATCTCGCATACTTATTGGGTGTATTACATTCCTCAGCTAGGGCCCACTAGCTTCTGCTGCGCGACCCTGATAACCTTAGTGCTTAATTCGCTCTTTGGTTCTTATAGATGTGTTACTCATCGCCTTTTATCCCTTTTTGTGGGAATAAGGTTTACAACCAAGTGTGGTATTCTTTTACCGCCTTTGAACTCAACGAGTTTAGCTTATAACCAGCTTCCTGGTAATCTATTATACATACTATCCGTACTCTCACGATTGTTCGCTAAGTTCTTCCAACTTATTGTTGGTGAGGCTAAGCCACTATTTAGTTATAGTGCTTCCTCTGTTGTCAATAGCTTCTGGATTGCACCAGTTCTTCTGGTTCAGTACAAGTGTTCTTTTACTTGTATGACCTTGCACTCCTATGCATCGGTCCTAGTGACTTTCTTAAGTCTCCTTTCACCTTTTTATTCCAATGGAATTCACATTTTGTGATTGATAGTGTGTTTTACACTCTTCGTGCTTCTCTGGCCTTAGGCCGCACGGTTTGTTGCTAAGTGTGCTTAACTGGCTTATGCCATATTCGTTGGTGAAAAGAAGAGTTTACTACGGTTTACATTCTCCATATCCTTAGCCATCCCATTAGATCATTAGCTGCACAAGTGCAATACCAAAACACTCAGTCATACAGAGTGCAGAGGCGTAAACGCTTGACAGTAAGTCACTTATGTGATAGGAAAGGATATTTCTGCCTGTCATCTCGTACTTATACTCCGTGTCATTATCTGCTACTTCCTCATATCGGTCGCTTGTTGCGCACCGTATTCTTACTCCTTATACAACATCATTTTTACTGTTTTTGTTACTGTGATAGTTTCTCTTTACTCATTGCCGTTGTCATTGGCACCATTCTTTTATGGTATGAATACCCTGGGGTTTCCAATGTTCGTGTGTATGACGGTTGTTGTAGCATACCGCAATACTATTATCTTCCCATTGTGGGGATGTTTTATTTCGGTTTAGGTTTCATGTAGGTTGGCTTACCTGACATTATTTTCATCATTTATGATATACTACTTACCAATTATCTTGGTTGACCAAGGATAAAGTAATTTATCGGGTTATAAGCTCTCTTGAGCGTTGGTCATTCTTGGTGTGCAATGTGCACTCTCATTGATTGTTTTTGACAATTACTGTCTTCCCGTGCTGAGCGTTGGTTATAGGCTTCAGCTGTGTAGTTTTACTTGTATGTGCATCACCGGGACATCCCAAGAAACTTCAAGGGTTTTCTGGTCCCGTTCTCCAATTGGAGAGTATTCTGTCACTGACAAGTGAAGGTTCTTGTTGAGGGGTTGTTTCCACTCAAAGGTCAAATAACAAGGTTTGCTACGTTAATATTTATACAATGGTTCACCACATGCTTGGGTGCATGTGAAGTATGCTTACTCCTTCGAGTCGTAATGGTTTGGAATGTCTTTTTCTTGCTCGATCGCCTCTTGGCAATATCTATATGCGTAGGCTATACTGTTATAATAGATGGAAGCCTATCTAAGGGTTCACATCTGCACCACATTGGTGGTCTTCGGTTAATGAGGGGTACCTTCCCTTGGGTTTCTTGTAGTGTCCAAGTGTGGACTAGGCCAATGTTGGCACTATTGCGATTTCTATGCCTCTGTGTTCTCATTGTTACAGAAGGCATGAAGGTAGCTAAAGCTTGACAACTGTATACTAGACTGATGCTCTAGTGACAGTGACAGTGACGCTGAGTTGACCATTACTCCACGCCATTTAGGATCTTGGGTTTGATTTGATGGTCCAGTTGTTGATTTCTTGTCGTATGAGATAGTATCTCTTGCAATCTTGTTATCAAATGGTGTGGGTTATGCAACCATTAAAGTCTACATGACATATCTGGTTTATGGCTTTTAAGCCGTATTGCTGCGAGCTATGCTCTTTGCAAGCTTCTTATACATGTTTCCACTCCTTGTATACCATCACAGGATGGAGATATTACTGGGCTCTATGGTAAGTCGTGACATCACGCTTCCGTTCATAGGAGGCCCTTTCTAGCATTCTGATGTTAATCAGTGCCTTTTGGTATTTTAGGGTATTTCCTATTAAGCGAAATCCCTTCGGTGTCCTAACCGAGTGTTCGTTCTAGCTTCTGTGCTTTTATCATCATGCTTGTTCGACTGTTGTTAACGCAGACACCCTTCGAGGATCGCTCCTGGGTGTTGGTAGTTATGCCGTTACATCCGGCTAATGTTTATAACATGTTGTGTCTACTATACCGCCTTGTGGTATTGTATTTGAGTTATTCCCTTTTTGAGTTATAATGTCTCCCGCTCTTGGGTAGACTGTTTATTCTTGCTCCTAGCGCTTGCGACTAGGTTTAATATTCCCTTCAATGATGGGTTTTACTTTATGGTAATCTGGTGATTGCTCTCGGGAGTCCTGTCCCGTTTGTCGAGCATTGTGGTGTTCACGTTTAGGCTTTTGCCTTACTGTGTCGGGCTGGATGTTTGTTCCAGCAACTCTGCATTTGTTTGAAGTCTTTAAGATATATCCGATGTCTATACTTGCTAGTCTGTGCTCCTTGCACTTTCTAGTTCTTATTCCTTATCTTCAGATGGATTCTCTGAGTTCTTTTATGCCAATTACTTGGCTGAGTTTCTTCTCCTTGATCGTCTGAGGTATCCAGCTGTTCTGGTTTGATCTTACTGATGGTCCGTAGAGCGGAGTTGGCTACTTCCCGTGTTTCGTGCACTACATGTATACATACGTGGGGTACCATGTTGATACGTTACCACTTACCTAACTATATGTCAGGCCCGCAAGCTCCTTCGGAGTGCGGTTGTCCCACATCCCGTAATTGGGTACATGGTAGTGCTCGTCACACGCCTAGGTGAAGTGTTCTATTGCCAACTCCTCTTGTATCATTCTATGATACTCACCGCAATTATGTTGGTTCGTTTTTTTTAAAATCCAGGGTTTTTAAAAGAAGGTTTGTGGTTTTGCAAGAAAACTTGGTTTGGAAATAACGGTTCGGTGTTAAAAGATGTTCTTCATGGCATAGCCATGTTTAAAATCTTGACCAAGTCCAGCTTCTCGCTGACTGGTATGTCCTTAATACAATGGTCTGGCCGTTAGGCCTTTCCAAGGTTCCATTCTTCGTGTTCTTAGGGTACGTGGTCCGGTAGTCGCTTCTTTGCGGTCTCGGTACATTAGTATGTACTTGTGGTGTGTTAGTGTTCCTCTACATGTTCCTGTTCTTACTGCACTTGCCGTGGCAAGTGCGTGGTACTGTTGGTTTTTGGTTAAACCTATACCGGTCATGGTATGGTTTCCACTTGTATTTAATAGTCTTGTTGACTCTTCCCTAGATCATATTGATCTATGTTTGGGGTACTCGATCCTTTTAAGCAGCTTCTCATTGATCTTGACATGGTTGTCTTGGTCGGGGTACTTCTCCAATCCTTGGGGGTCCCCATTTGTTTAGTTTTACGTTTTCCCTTGTTGCTCGTTCCCACTGGTTTACCGTGGTTATTGAGCCTTAACTTGTCTAGGCACTACTCTTGTAGTCCTATCGGATTATATCTCATGGTTGTTCTTGTAGTTGTCTGAGCTATATTGGCCAGGTATTGCAACCTTAATGGCGTCGTAGTTTTGGAGTTAACCGTTTCCGACTATGTCCTTAGTCAGCTAGCATACCGTTGGTGGTATTATTTGAATGCTACAGCCCGTACTTTGTCTTGGGTTTTGTTACAGTTCCTTTTTTTTCCGCTCTGTTGTGCTTAGTGCTTCTTTCCTGCTGCTGGTTGGTTAGCCAGGTTCTGCGACTGCTAAGCATGTCGCCCCATGTTGTTGCATGTTGTAGTCTCCTTATGGTTGGAGTTTCATTCTACCGCCATTAAGTGCGGGTATTGTTGTTCAACCGGGTTCCATTTCCGGATCTTCCAGTTCTTGGGATCTACCATATGTCGTTCTTGTTACTGTGTGATTGCTTCACAACTGCCAGATCGGGTTTTCCCGAGTATGAGAGGACGTTCCTTCTCTCTGGCGTTCTTTCCCAAGTTATACAGTGGGGTTGCGGTGGGCGGGACTGGTATTGTAGGTATCCGGTACTCACCGGTAGTTCCTAACTAGCATCTCTCTAATGCTATCACTCAGCCCTTAGCCCTAAGCTTCTAATTCCTAACTCGGTATTCCTAAACTCGGTACTTCCAGTCATCAGAGCGATACTTCGCTCTGATACCACTTTTTGTAACACCCCTACCATTAGTACAGTGATTACCGTCCAATCTCCATACATATCAGATACACGCAGCGGAAATATACTTACATACAATGGGTGATACAATGCCGTTAGTCACCCACGTGACTAACAAGGCTACTACCTCTACATACAGCATCGGTCTGATGGACCGGAATCCCGAGTACTACGCATCTAGAATACATACTCCATTCATCAATCAATTACAACAATACTCCATTCAGTACTTACTCCTCTTCAATCCATACAATACAATATACTTAACCGAGTCTACTAGGATCCTTATACAATTATCATATCCCTTCCAAGTTCATACATACACCCTAAGAGACTACTTACTACCCATTCCTCACTACTACATTATTTCTAAATACAAGGGGTGTGCTAGTTGATACACCTCTACATTCTACTACCACTATCCAATGTAGTCGCCGGTCTCGTGCCTTGACCACATTCGCTTCGGGTACCTGCACACTAAAAAATGTCCCCCGAAGGGGTCAGCTTTCGCCGAGCATGATAACCGCATACCCCGCGTACTAGTGAGGGTACGCCGACCACTTGGTCGAATACATGCGGTTGATTTCATTCAAACATACATGCATACATGCTCTTATACACAATACAACAATACTTACGCAAGGCATACACACATACACTACATTACATACAAGGAATACAATAAACCATCCAATACATACTTACCTTCCTCCGAATACCCATACTCAGTACATACACAAGTACAGTTCTTGTTAGCTTCATTGGTCCACCCGGGTTAATCGGGTGGAGATTACTCTTTTACTCATTATTCCATACATACGCATACATACTCATACTCATACTCATACTCATACTCATACATACTTACTTCTTACTCTTACTCATGTTAAGCCGGTATGGCCTCTGGGCAGGGACTACACCGTCCCACCACCAGGATTTACTTGGTTCACTAATCCAGGATGCTACCCACTTAAGGGATTTGGGCCGTGGACCAGCTTACGAACCAGGAATCGGATCCAACCTCTTGTGTCTCCTCATCCTCACGCGTGGCCGAAACTATATCGGACTTCTACTCATTCCAATTTACTCACTTAAGTTAGGAGTTAGGTAGTTAGGAATTAGTAGAAGTCAACATCCAAGCCACAATAATACAATACACATATACACATACATACGAGGTACAATACATTACACAAGTACAATACGAGGTTCGAATACCATTCATCATCATTCATATATTTCATGAATTATACAAACTAGTGCTCAAGACAATAAATATCAAGCACAACATAAGTCAAGCACAGGTAAGTGCAATATAGTCCGATTCATGCATTTATCTTATTTAGGTGGTCAAATAAGCACACAAATCGGGGTAACCAGATTAGGATACAGGGCATGAAGAAATCATACCTTTCACCGTTGACTTTGGACTCACCGACTCCCTTCGGTGTTCAACTATTGGAATCCTATCACATACATACAGTTGGATGGTTAATTATCCATCATTAACCTTACTGATTACTTTCCTAAAGTTTCCTAGTTTATACTTACTAATGCTTCATTGTTCACATACCTTTACTTATGTTACTTACTTAAAATTATTCCTAAGCTTGTTTATAGCCTTAATGACCTTTAAACATCATTAATCATGTCTTAATTACCTTATACTTTCATTACCATTCAATTCCCCATCATTAGAATGCAAGAAAGCACTTTCTGGACAAAATTTGGGTGGTCCTGGTTGTGTCCTGGTTTTAAACCCGGACCAAATCACTAGAACAACTCTCGGGTGAAAATAAGGGTTGGTCCTGGTTTGTGTCCTACTTGCAAACCTGGACAAATTTGTGTTTAGAACTTACGGGTGTATTTTTGGGGTGGTCCGGGTTTAGGTCTTGGTTTAAAACCCGGACCATCCATTCTGTAATACATTCTGTCGTGTTTTTTGACATGTCCGGGTTGTGTACTAGTTTACAACCCGGACATGTTACAGTATTGTTAAATGTTTTTGTTTTTGATTTTGTTTCAACTCCAAACTTCCACCAATCTCTTCCCCAATATTCCTACACTTAATCCCACATGTTTAAGCACCTAATTAAGCTCCTAAACATGCTCAAATCCCTTACCAACTCATTACTCCTTTTCATACTAATTCACACACCAATCCTCCACATTTTCATCCCAGCACTTACATTATTTCACCAAATGGTTTTGCTACAGATTTGGGTTCTTATTTCCTCCATGTCTAGTTCCCTTCTCTAATGCTAACTTACCATCCCAATTCATCTCCAAACACCACAATATCTATACCCAAGTCCAATACTCATTTTACTAACTCTTGTACTTTAATTCCTCCTAGTTCCTCCAATGCAATCCACTACCTCTTGCTACAGATCTTTACATGTCTCCTCCTCATTCTCCACTTACCAATCCATCCTCCTCAAACAAAATCTGTTACAACATTCATTTTCCACCTAGTTTCTAATTCACTAAGTGTTCTATTCCTATGTAAATTTTGCCATAGTCTCCCCTATATTTTTACCCTCTCACCACATTGTTTCCTCACACATTAATGATCTATACCTCCTGTTTACAGTCAATAGCCATATACCCAATTCTCATACACAAATACTACACTAACAACATTGAATTTCCTGCACTCAAACATCTCATTCCCAATCTGTTTTGTAACAGTTTTAAATTGCTTTCAAGGGTTTAAAACACGTACATTATTGTGTACATTACACTACTTCACAATACCTTTTTCATTACTAAATTCAAACCTTCTAAAATGTGTTACATTCATGTATATACCAAGCTACACCAAAGAGCATTCTTACCTTGTTTCTCCTCCTAGTTTTCTTTCTCCTTCTTCCTTCTCTCTTTCTTTCCTCTTCCTCTTCCCACCGGTTTAGCAACCAAAATTCTAACACTACAGCCCACATGTATATACACAATTTTAGTACTAAATTAACCCTAACATCATTCAAGTTTTAACGTAAGGTTTCGGGTTTAGAATTTCCTTTACCTTTCAAGAGTGCAAATGAAGCTTGGAGTGGTTCAAGAACAAGATTTCTAACTCCTTCAACAAGCCAAAATCGGCTGGGCACTAGAGGAGCAACCAAAGTTTAACTTCAAATTTCATTTTGCTTCTAAGGCTAGAAAAAGATGGAGTTTTTGAGAATGTTTTTACCTCAAAAGAACAAGGAGAAGGAGGGCCTTCTAATGGTGGTGTTGAAGCTCCAAATGGGATATACCCATGAAAACGAAAGTTGCTCTTTTCGAATTTCGGAAAGATAGAAACGTAGCTCTTGATGAGAGGATTCCAATGATACAAGTTTTGTAATTTTTGGAGGTGATTTGAGGGAGTAACAAGAGGAGAGAATGTAGAGTTTGTGTGGTTTTCTCAAGCTTCCATGGCTGTCGCAGGAAGGAGGAAAAATTCAGAGAAAAGAGAGGGGGTGAGGGGGGTGAGGTGCGCTGAAGTGAGGAAGAAATGAGAATGAGAGAGAGAGAGTGAGAGTGGGGTAGTATAGGTTTACTTTTTGATTTGTAAATGTTTTTGTCTTTTGTGAGTAAAAAGGAGAAATAAAGAGAGGGTGTGAGGGGCCTTAAAATCGGACCCATACAGAACCCATAAGGGTTTTAAAAATCCTTTTACGATATTGGACACACAAGTCTTGATTATTTATGTTTCTACCCCACAACTTCCCGTTTTTGACAGTTTTTACTAATTTCTCGTTTTTGATTTTGTTGGTCCTAAAGCTTCACTAATATTATTAATGATTAATTAGTTGACCAAAATTGTTACGTCTATTTGACCCGCTTAAAGACACATTTTCCCGGTTACCTCGAAAAACGTGCTTTAATGTTCATTAGTGATTTTAATCCATTTTAAGGATCGTTTTCTTCGGGATTTGTTCCCTCATATTCATTTAGGCTTAATTAAGCCTTTAGAATCCTTACAATACGCTAACCGAGGTTTCATACCTCCTATGGTTATTTAACGCTTATTTAGCGTTTCCCGCTTTTTAAGCGTTTCTTTATTTCTTTTGGATTTATTTTTCCTTACCAATATTACTTAGGCATTATTAGGCTCTTAAATACCTATTAGGATAATTTAATCGCCATATTTAGGTCGGGGTATTTCAATTGTTTCTGGAATGGACGACCTTGTGGACCGAACTTACAAGGTCGGTCGGAGTAGAATTTTTGACGGTAAGTGTTCTGGAATGGACCGACCTTGTGGGTCGGTCGGACAAAAACATTGTTTAAGGTTATAAGATGATGGGGATTATTAAGTAATGATGTTATAAGATTGTTGAGGACATGTTAGTGAGTTATAATGACAATATAGTGGGGGGGAAAATTGTATCAATGTAAAAGTAAAACAAGTTAAAATGTGAAGTTATTTAACTAAGTTAACGGGGGATAAGTTATTGAGCATTAGACTTAAACAATCATGTACCCCGATGTTAATAAAAGTACATGTAATGTTATCAGTTGTTCGAGAATTGCTCGAGGAACATAAGTGGACATGATAGAGTGGACTCCGGTGACAGGTATGGTTTTCTTGCAACCTGTCCTACCGCGGATTACACGGCTTGTATGCAATGTGTTTTTTCGTATGTGTGCCCGTTGTAAGATAAAACATGGTAATGAGTTTACAGTAATCATATATGTGACGTGTCTTAGTTCGATACCATTTAACCTCGGAAGTGTTAACCTTAGTTAACTGAGTCTAGGATCACATGAGAGTTCGGTATTCGATTAAACGACCCGAACCATGGGACGTTTCTAACCACGGCTATGCGTGTGTTAATTGTTGAATGTGTGTGTGTGAATTAGGGATCTCCCTGTATGTAACCCACCTGTAATACTGTATGGGTGTAGAGTGATAGACTCCTGTGGGGTCTAACTAATATCTAAAAGTAAGTATGCACTAAAAGTGGTGAGGAATCCGGTTAGGCCGGTCGCGCGTTGTTTGAGAGTGGGTATCCTTTTTAGCTTACCTTCTCTCTGTTATGGTTGTTCCCTCACGGTTATGATCTCCATTAGCTTACTCCAAAGCTTAGCTATTCTGACTTATGATCGGTTAGGGGGAACATGGTTATGTGGTGTCTTCGGGTCACCATATCGAACCATCTTAACTTAAGTTACTCGTCCGACTATTAGGCGGTAATGAGGTTGTATAATGAGTTTATCATGAGGGTGACATCATTCTCTAGGTCACAAGTGAATTAACTACTTTGGGTCGGTCCTAAGAGAACCGTTCCTGTTATGTTATGTGTTGTTGTTGTAATGCAATTCTATTGGATATTGTGTGTGTGCACGTGAAACGTGAAAAAAAGTGTGTGTATGTAGTGTATGTTATATGTTGTAAAAGTGGAGTATGTGGATCAGGATATGGATTCCAGTTTGTGATAAGAGACGTTTAAGGATAACCCGATTAATGGGTAAGTGTCGTCTATTAAGGAAGTAGCTCCATTAGAGAGAGAAAACACTCTAGGGGTAATGAACACCAAGAGTGACTTATCAAGTAAGGATGTGTTATCTGTTGTTGTGAGCCCATTGAGCGGAATGATGTGTGTCTGTTTATAGTTACATGCACGATTTAAATATAATCAACCGCATGCTAAGACGACATTAGGTGTGCGTGGCCCGGTAGCATGCGGGCTGCGGGATTACCATAACAGCAAAGGTGCTGAGCCCTTGGGGGCAACCCTTCTCTCTTTTTCCTATTTCAGGTACAAGGAGCTGGAAGCGTTCGAAAGTAGGACGGGGGTACAGTCGTGAATGGGTAATCATATTTAAGTTGGTATAACAGTAGGTGTAGTAAGACGGAATTGTTATTGGCCTCAGTTTGTAAATATCAGTACAGTTGGAAGGCTTAGTATGTTGGTTGTTAATGAAAAGGTATAGTAATGTACAGTTGCTCGGGAATCTAGTCCATCAGACCGGTACAATGTATATGTAATAGCCTTTTAGCCACGTGGGTGGTTAACGGCGTGTAACACCAACGAGTTAAGTTATGTGATGAAGTATATTTTCCGCTGCAGATTGTTGTTATGTTTGTTGTTGGATGGGGGTTACAAAAAGTGGTATCAGAGTGAAGTATCGCTCTGATGACTGAATTACCGAGCTTAGGAAGTACCGAGTTAGGATTTTAGTACTTTGGGTTAAGGGTTGTGTGATAGCGTGAGAGATACGCTAGTTGGGAATTTCCAGTGAACACTGAAAACCTGCTATGTCCTTCCTGCCCTCCACAGTCCCTGTTTATAACTTGGGGAAAACAACGCCAGAGAGATGAAAGTCCTCTCTTACTCGGGAATACCCGATCTGGCTATTATTAAATACCTCTAAAGGTACGGAGAACCAGTCATACGGTAGATCCGAAGAGTGGGAATCCCGGAGACGGTTTCTACCTGAACATGTTAACCGCATTAATAGCGATGAATGAGAATTTTGTGTATAAGAGAATAGAATTTTCGCAACACTGGGTCGACATGCTGATCAGTCGGAATAACAGCTTGCAACGCACCAACCGTGCAACAGGCAAGAAGTGGATAGTGAAACCCGAGACGAGTGTCTACAGGACCACAGTTGTTAAAGGATACACCAACGGTATACCAACCGACAAGGAACTACAACGTAGTGCCCAACAAGAGACAAGTCTCAGTAACCACGACAATGCGTGGAACGGGCTATGAAGAGGATACAATACTAAGTAAGGGGGACTCCAAGAATGGGAAACACCCCGGTTAACGAATACCATGTGAATACAGTGAAAAGTCGCCCGAGGGTTAATTGTCAAGACGGTAGATCAAGTGAGGGCGACAAGCCACTGTTGATAGTGCGGGTAAAACAATACCGCAACCGGTAAGTGTTGAACCGATAGCCAGTTAGCATGGCACACTTGCCATGGCAAGTGCTGCTATAACAGGGCTGTTCGGGAAAGTTTAACAAATACAAAGTACTAGTAAAGTACCATGAAGTAAGTGAGATCGTCACGACCATGGAAGGGCTTGATAGCCTAACCTCTGAAATGGAAGTACACCAGTCAGCAGGAAGCTAGAATTTGGTTAGGAGGAGAAGGCATGTGAAACCATGAAGTTTTTTCTTTCAAACTTCGAATCTTTTCTTCAAAACCAATTTCCTTTCAAACCCATACTCATTTTCTACCTTCTTTTAAAAACCAAACCAGAGGACCTACACCGGCCTCAGTGCCACGGTAGGTAAGTTATACCCAGTTTACTTTTGAATAACCGGAAAGGGAACCGGTAAACCCAAGGGTAACAACCCGAGGGAATGGATTGAGTTCATGGTAATACAACAGTGGATAGAATTTCCCTTGATTAAGTTCGGGAAGCACATAATGTATATTGTCACAAGACAATACAAGGGAGTTGACAACAGAATACTTCACCTAAGCGTGTGACAGACACTACGAGTGTACCAACTGTAATGTGGGACGACCACACTCCGTGAGGAGCTTGTGGGCCTGGCAGACCTATATATGGGTTAGTTGGGTAAGTAGCAATGTATCAGTATGGTACCCCACATATGTATACGAGTAGAGTCCGAAACACGGGAAGTAGTCGACTCCGTACTATGGTCAGCAGTATAAGTCAAACAAGAGCTAAGGATTACCATGAATGGTTGAAGTAAAAGAACTCAGTTAAGTTAACGAGACTAAAGGAATTAGTGAATTCCTTTCAAGGAAATGTTTAAGAGTCAGGAGGTGCGAAGTGCACTAACTGTAATGTAAAGACATCGTATATGTCTTAAGGATCCTTAGGGATAAACATGATAGCTGGAACAGAGACCCAGCCTGTACATGGCAAGCAGATGCCTAACATGGACACATTAGTGTGCAATGAACGGGATTAAACTCCCAGAATGAGTACCTACACTACCAGGAAATGTTGATCTTCACAGAAGAAGATAATAAGCCAGTTGAGAACGCAAACGGCGTGGCTAACTGAATATACCAATAAGTGTGAACCAGATGTAAAGGCATAACTTGGTAACACCCAGGAGCAATCCTTGAAGGGTGTTCGCATCAACAATTGTTGCACGAAATGACATGACAGAAGCACAAGGGTTGAAACTAACATCCAGTTTAGACATAAGTCGTCAGGAGATGGACTGACAATCCTAAGGGGCATCCCATGAAGGAAACGTGATGCAACGACCCTGTCATGGAGCCCAATACGACATTCAAACCATGTAATGATATACAGGAAAATAAATGTGTGTGAACCATCCACAATGGACAGAGCTCGAAGCAGTAAGGCTCATAAGCCACAAATAAAATGTGTTATGCAAATTAGATTGATTGCAGAAGTTTATGTTGTATAAGTGAATAGAGTGGTAAACGAACCACTACATTAAGAGTGGGGATACCTCTCGATATTGTGAGACCGCAGGAGCGGTAGTTATGTGAACCAAGTTCAAGAAATATGTTAAGGATTGACCATGTTGATATTACGAGAGAATAGATAGTTTAGAAGCATGTAAGTATAAGTGAAGCACCGAGCTGAATAACGCCGGCTTGTGACTCGAATGATCAATGCTCAAAGAGCATTCAGTAGTCATCCAAGCGAGTGACGAACCAAATACGAGTGATGTTATACAAGAAGTAAGAGCACGGTACGCGGTGAGCGACCGTTGTATAAGTGTTGTTAAATAATGATATGGCAGATAAGAGCAGTTATGAATTAAACTCAGTGGAGATGCAAGGTAAGTGATGATAAACAAACTAGGCAATAAGCCAGTAGCCAGTATTACGAGATCAGAATCTCAGTGAAACACAGTGTGAATTCCGTTGCGAATCGCATGAGAGATTTCCTGTCAAGAGTTTACGCCTCTGCACTCTGTATGACTGAGTGTTTTGGTATTGCACTTGCACAGTAATGATCAAGTGGGATAGCTAGGAGTTGGAAACATGTTAATTGTGGAGGAATAATGTCATAATGGCCGATGCATAGGAAATGCAAGGCCGTACCAATAAAAGAATACATGTACAAAACCAAACATGATTAGCAACAAGCGACTGCAGTAACACGAAATACTAAATATCGGTATGGAATATACCTCAAGTGTGGGAAATAGCTGAGAGAGCACTACACACTAGGTAGTAGCTCAACCTCAACTGACAGTAAGTCGGAAGGACACAAGTCAATCATTGTGAAATACATAGCCGTATACACATTAAGTTATTAGAGAAGTGGATGGAAAGTTTTGTAACTCACCGACTTCGCTCACGGTAAGAGATACCACGCATCGGTTGAGAAACCATTGTTACCAAGATAAAGGTGATAAATGGGAAGTAAACAATACAGTAACAATAACGAGTGGGGCAAACTGAGCCCTACAGTTATTAGAGTTTCGCAGCAGAAACTAGTGAGCTAGTAATTCAAGTGTTGAATGTGCATGGTGAACATGAGTGAATGGCTAACTATTAATGCCTAGAAGCCTCGCAGGCCAGAACCGAAACCGGTTATGAGTTAAAGTAAACTCCAATGAGAATTCTTGGTTTAGGGACTAAACCGCCAATATGGTCAAGATCCTCTAACCGCAACACATTGTATAATAGACCGCGTGGAAGTTAAAACACTTCACGACGGCAGAACATTTTAAGCCAATGTTTAGTGATTGATCACGTGGGCGTAATCCCTTTTAAGAGGGGTAGAGCGCAAAACCACTTAGTGTGTATTACCGTACAAGTGTACGTGACTTATGTTGTGCATAGCACAAAATAATTTGTTCTGATGATTGGTGTGTGTTACGTAAACATACGCATTCATTCATGGTTTATTTGTGGTAATTGCGCACAGAAGATGCGAATACCATTGTGATAAGTGTGTTGATTTATTAACAGTTGTGTGTGATAGTACTAGTGTGGGGAGTGGAGAAACTCCCGGGGGGGAACAGAAAACCCCGACAGTGTATGAATGTGAAACTGTGTGTTGTATTTTGATAAAATATATGTGTATATATATACTATATAGTGATTCATGGAAAGGGTATGAAACCGACATAGAACCTAGTGAGAATAAGATTCCCTTGGTAACAACATTAAAGTGAATGGAGATAACTGGTAGACGGAGTTCTATCCTTTGGAGATGTAATGATTATGACTAGAAAGACAAAAAGATAGAAAATTGGAAATGAGTGTATTACTTGATGCTTGAAAATGAAGTGGGAAGTGGAACTTGATTTGCATGCGATCAAGGGAAGCCGAACACAAATTGGGGTGGAAGGATAGTTCAAAACTGATGCTGATCACATCAAGGTTGGATGATTCTTGAAGCTCTCCCTTAAGTGGTCACAATTAACCACGCTAAGAAAAGAAGCAAAGAGCATAAGTTGGACTTGGAGTTGTGTGTGTTTTCAAAAGGATTTTCAATTGGTATTTCCAAAACAATCGATTAATATTTGAGATAAAGGATTCTCTTATACCTAACCTAGTAAAGAATATTTTTGTAGTACTTGCTCACGAGCTGAGGACGTATGAGCCTTTGTCTTCGGACCGGCGACATGAGAAGTACATATGTTAAAAATTAAGTGAATGTTTTGATCTCCCAAAGGAACGGGGACCAGAAGGTGTCCATCGCGACCGGGTTCTACGGGATCACAGTGTATATAAAAGATATTTTTGATTGTTATACATGCTATGACATGTTGTGTGGTATGTGTAATAAATATTATTTTCACCTTGAGTTCCAAAAGTGTATGTTATCAAGACCTATGAGTCTAAATGTTGTTGTGTTACATAAACCTATGTGTCTAAAGGCTGTTATGTTATCAAGACCTATATGTCTAAATGTTGTTATGTTACCCAAGACCAGAGAGTCTAAGGGTTGTTATGTATGTGTAAATGTTGTTAAGATACCCGGACCATTGAGCCCGAGGTTATCATGTGAGTATGTTATGTTATGTATGGATGTGAATGTGTTACCCGGACCATTAAGTCCGAGGGTGTGATGTAAAGTGTGTTTGGTTATGGAAGTTCTATTTTGTGAGTTATTCCCGTGTTCTAATTTAATGATGTGTGGGAAGTGTGAACTTCGAGGATGAAGTTCTTTTTAAGGGGGGTAGATTGAAATACCCCAAACCTTGATATGTTGTTAAACACTTAAACTATGATATGTAAAGGCTAAAAAGTGCCTTAGAAACGTCAGTGAACAATTTAAACCATAGTAAAATGCAATAAAGCACTAAGACACAGCTTGAGCAAAAACATGCTCTAAGCTTGGAGTAAACTTGGTTGGGACCCAAAGGACCTACCAAGACTTGGTAATATTCAATTATGATTTAAAAAGGCTAATTAAGTCCTTAGGAAACTTTGGTAGACAGTTAAACCAAACAAAACACAAGAAAATACCTTAAAGTCAATAAGAGCAAAAATGTGCTCTAAGCTTGGGATAAATGTGTATAAGACCTAAAGGTCATACCTATACCTTATAAATATGTTAATGAACATATTAAACCAATTACTAAAGAAAACCAAGCTTGAAAACAAGTTAAAACACAAAATGTGCTTTAAGGAGTCTTAAAGCACATTTTTGAAAACTTGTCTTGTAAATGAGTTTTGAATGGCTAAATGTCCATAATTACTCTTTAATTAACATGTGTACTACTTAGTATCACATTTGGAGGTCTAAATCAATGGGAAATCAAAAATTTCACAACTATGTGTGAAATACCCCTAACCTTAAAAACTTAATTAAATGATATACAAATGATTAAAGATGATTATTAAACATCTTAACACTATTGGGGAACAATCTAAAAGATCTCAACAAGGCAAAACACGCCTTAAGATCGGTAAGGCCAAAGATGAGCTTTAAAGTACCATAAAGATTGTATGACCTCAAAAAGGATCCAAAGTGGATTCCCAAACATTATAATGAAGTAAGGAACACAAAAAAACTATTCTCAAAGAAAACTAAGCTCAGAAACATACGTTGACACAAAACGTGCCCTGAAATCACCTTAAAGCACGTTTTTGTGTATGGGCTCTAAGATAATGACTTTTTGTCATTTTAAAGACATGGGTATATCATTTAAATCATTTATTGGACATGATAGACTATATTTAAAGTCTAAATCCAAGTTTGAAAATAAAAATCCAAAACTGACAGTTTATTGTGAATAGTACCCAAATAGTGCCATTTTTAAGCACATTTATCAAGTTTGACCTTTGGTCAACGAATTGGCCAGCCTATATGGATGGTGTCGGCAGGCAAGGAGGAAGGGAGGACAGCACACAACAGCAATAATTCAGTTTGGACAGCTAATGTGATGAATCACCAAGTACTATTCATTATTATATGATTTTAAGCCTTTAAACACTAAATATCACTCTCTCTTGCCTCTTGCTCCATTTCAAACGAGCCATCTGAGTTCTAAGACTCTCCCAAGCTGTGTTCTTGAGTTAGGAAGGCAATCTAATCCATTAAGCTCCTAAGGTAATGATTTAAGGTCATTTTTAGCTCTTTTTCTTCATTCTTTCACTACCAACACTTGGAATTCGTGGCTTATCTTTTCCTATGGCTTATTCTCAGTGTTCTAAGGTTAAACAAGAGCTAAACTCGAATTAACTCAGTTTAGGGACCAAGGAAGTCCAAATCTACATTTTAAGGTAAAAACATACCTTAAGGTTCTACACTTTGCATCCGGTTTTCTTATTCTGATTTTTGTGAGTTTATACACTCATAATCTTCATATTTACATGTTCAATCAGTTGGTTAACCATTTGGAGCAAGGGTGACCGAAATCCAAAGGAAATACTCTTCTTTAAGGCATTTTGCCAAGGTAAAACCTATTACCACAGCAGCTTGTTGTTGTCCAAGTGTTCCTTATGTTTATATAGTGAATTTAACACCTTGTGGTGTGTCTAAACCAGGCCGAATTCATAAGGAACCTTCCAAGCATTTTTAAGGTGATTTTTGCCTTAAATCTTACATTAATTGTTCTTTGTGGTTAAGCTCAAGCTTGGAGTATAACCATATCTTGTTTTGGTGTATTAAACATGTCTAAATGATGTGGTGAATTTTCCTTCAAGCTGCCGAGTACATACAAGGATAAATCAAGGTATAAACACCTTAAACTTATGATTTTATGTAATTCTTAGCATATATAAATATGTGCCAGAGTGTTATATAATATATGGGTTATTTATAACCTAAGAATGGAAAAAAATGACTAAGATAAATTAAGCTAGTCATTTAAGAGATTTAATTAACATAATGGTCAAATTATGACATTATGTGGAAAAATAAATTAACCATGGTGAGGCCGTGAGTTAATTGTATTATTTGAGACATTTATGTGTAATTTTATGTTATTAAGCAAGGTTGTAATAAGGCCATGTCATTAGGCCATTTTAATTTAAGTTTACAAGCTTATTTAGTTTAATTTATGCTTATATATTTAAGTTTGGGGCCAAACGGTAATTACTAGCTAAATAATAAGCCGTGGGCTTAATTTAGAGGAACTTAGGGTTTTTAAATGAATTTAATAAAAATTATAACATTTTATAAAGTTTTGTGTCAAATTTGTAAAAATAGAAAACTATAGGTTAAGTATTGTAATTACCGAAAGGTTTGGGTCCAATTTGGGTATTAGTTGTCAAAATGACTATATAGGAGACTTTGACAAAGTTTGGTGAATTTAAGGAATTAAAATACTACCTTATAATAAGATAGTTATTAAATTGTAAAAGATTTATGATATTTGGGGAGATATTGTAATTTCCGAAAACTAGGGGTACTAAATGGAGATTAGTACAAACCTTAGATTATTAGGAATTTTTAGAAGTTGATTTGGGTAAATTTGGAGTTTATATGAATTATCTAGGTATATTATAAGATATTTCATAACATTGTTACAAATGGGTAACTAATGTGGTAAAACCGAGATTTAGAGAAAGTATAAGGTTAATAATAATATTTATAACCTTTTGGTATAGTTTGGTAATTTTTGGAATTATATAAGGTTATATGGAGATATATGTATAATATAGTTTTGGTGATATTAGAAACTATATGTTATAAAATGGGGTTGATTTGTAAATTATGGAAATATAGTGGAGAATAGTAAATACCGAGAGTATTAGGGGCTGTTTGGTATTTTATAACAAAATATAACTATAGGTTATAATTGTTTTAATGACTTAAATGTCATAATATATGTTATAATGACTTACCATATAATAAATAGTCCTATAATGCATATATATAATAAATATATGCTATTTTGTGGAAAATATAATATAGTTCAATAACTATATATTACCACTATTAAAATGATAAGAGATAAAGGGAAAAGAATTATTAAACATTGGATATGGAATTCTAATGTTAAGAGTGTACATGAAATAATAAGGATTTATATAATTCAAAGTATTTGTACATATGAATTATACAACATTAAACTTGGAAAAACAAACCTTAGAAAAACAAATACTAAGGTGAGATGTATAATTCATGATTAAGATTATACATGCAATATAAGGATAAACTATTCATATACAAGGTATATAAAACTACATGCGATAATAAACGTTTAAAGTTAGGTATATTAATATACTCGACGTAACCACGCATGTGATATAGCGTTTTTCCTAAATCCCGAGTTAAACCAAAAACCCGACAAACGTTATTAGTTAACAGCGGGGAATAAACCGGGGTGGTTGATAGCGGTACGGGGTGCCGTAGTGTATTGTTAATATGAGATGCTGATGCATAGTGTGATGCATATTAATAGATTGTTAGAGGCGTCTCGAGGATCTCCAGAGAATTAGCTGATTCATACTCCACCGTAATACAATCCGGGTGAACGGTATGTTATTTATGTGGCTTGATTGTCTCTGAGGATTTCCTCAGTTCAGACATTGTGTGAAAATCTGTGATAAGATTGAATGTCTGCTTGTGTGAACTAATATACTTGAGTTGTATATTATGCTGCTTATTATTCTTACTGTTGAATGATAACAGTACAGTTCGTATATATGAACATATTATAAAACGAACTAGCGGCAATGATGCTATCTTATATGTGTAATATAAGGAACGTAAGTAAAACGTTGTAGCATTAAGATAATAAGATATATATATATATATATATATATATATATATATATATATATATATCTGAGACTTATATACGGAGCATTGGCCTCTTTTAAACGCCGCTCTTGTATCTAACACTGGATCCCGAGTTGACATACTCTGGATTGGACTAACGACCTTAGTCTACTGTGTTAGGAAAAATAGTGGAACAAATGCGATGGTATAGATTAGTTTATCAAGAGGATGTGGCTCTTGTTATGAACTGTGATCCATTAACGATACTAGGATACCGTGTGGTAACCGTAAGTATCTGGATAAATTTCCAACGGACTACAGATGGTTCGTAGGTCGGAGACTCTACCGCTGGAGTGGCTACTGCCGTGTGTGACCCGCCATAGGCGATAGGTAACTTAGAGACACGTCGTTCTAATGAGACGTTGTCATCAGGCGTGACTGAACAATTACGGACGACTATATTAGTTCGTACATTAGGCGAACACTATTTGGGCTTGCATGCCAACGACGGGAGTTCATACTTGTTTATAGTTCTCGTTGATTCGCCTTGTTGTTCATTGGTTATGCTTTGTGGTTATGTGTGGTGTGTTTTGGTGATGTTGATTAAATGAGTCGCTGTACTTATATCTATGTTGTGAACTGGATGAGTCGAGTCGCTGTGCTCGTGTGTGGTTTATGGAGGATTGTTTGGTCGAGCGAGTCGACGTACTCAACTATGAATTATTAGTGTTTGTTGGATTGGAGTCTATGTACTCATATAAGCGTTGTAACGCTTTCAGTGGAATATTAAGATGCGATGTGTGAAGCCGGGGGCTTGTTTAATATTTGAGTTCACTGCAATATATATTGTTGCTTTACAGTTATTATATAAAACTATCTGCATGAAAATGAATTGCATGCTCTCGACCAAATAACTGAGGGTCTGAGGGGGCATGACGGTCATGTAGTAACATACTCAGCAGGGGCTGATTCCATACCACAAACAAACATTTTTGCAGGTATGCAGCTTCCGGTGTCGACAAAGAGAGTGACGCGCTGGGTAGTTTGATTACAGTTATTTAAACATGCACTGTTGCATTTTGATAAGAACCTAGAAACGTGTATAGGATTTGGATACTTAGAATGCTCACTGTGAATGTATTTTATGTTGGTTTGGGAAGTTTAGATCTATCTCTTGTTGTCACTGTGGGAAGATGTTTCGTATTTAAGAATGTATCAGTAAGCACGTTATTACTCGTATGGGCGAGTAAGAACGGTGACACCAGTAGAACAATTGTTGAGATTACCGCTGCGATTTTATTATTAATTAAGTTGATTAGGAGCCGAATAGAGTAGGGGTGTTACAAAAGTGGTATCAGAGCGGAGTACCGCTCTGATGACAAGAGATAGTAGGATTTATACAGTGAGCATAGGTTATGGGAATACGGGAAACGTTGTGAGGATATGTGACCTTGCGGGGTTGTTGCAATGATTAAAGACCAAGACTACGGTATTAGGCCGAGTAAAGGTCTAACCCGTCCTCTTGACATATGTCAGGAAGAGGTCAGGGTAATAGTACTAAGGAAGAACACGGAGCAGCGGAAGGCGGTGAAGGACCAGCAACCCCAAGTAACGCGAAGACGGTATGAACCGCTCGCACTTAATGGGAGAACATCCCGGGAAATTTGTAATGGTACCCCACCCGCCGCAGCCCGTACCTAGAGTACTGTCTAGTAAGACAATGAAATGAGGAACACCACGGAGATAACTCTCCTGATCGGGAAGACCCGATGTGGTGGTTATAAGAACTATATTAAGTTTGGAAAATAAGATTTTGAGTTGTGATGAGTTGTTTAGGACCGGGGGTCCTGGTATGGACATAATGTCTACCATACGAGTACCAAATGAATATTAAACCAAGGTTAAGGAGGTAATTCCCGTAGGACTAATGGGGCTAGCTGCTATAAACAAGGCAACCCTGTCTTACATCCAGGAAAGCACTGATTAGTGCGCTTGGGGGAAGAGAGATAGAAACGACGAGTAAAAAAAAAGAGAGATTTATGAGATATGTAACAGATGGAATGGATAACCTATTAGAAGTCTCACCTGAAGCGAGTAACTCTGCACATGCAATACTGAAGGTTCATGAAGGCCTGACGTGCATGAAGAGAGATCCTGAAACTGTAGGAACAAGAACTCGCTGAGTCGCTATCATGCGATGCCTCGAGAGGAAATTAAGACCTTACTACCACGGTAAATTGGTAGGAACGAGTGCGGGGTGGAGACTATAGTAATTTAAGTAAGAACTTCTACTATAAGAGTAGAAACCCAATTAGGGAATAGCACTGCACTGACACACCGTACGGGTGGCTCAGTCTGCATGGCGCACTTGCCACTGCAAGTGCCACACTAACCAAAGTATTAAAATTTCAACCTGCCTTGCGCACTTGCTACAGCAAGTGCAGCTACGGTAATATCCATAAAGGACCGAGTGGTCCAGGCAGTTATCAATATACACTAAACTTTTATGTAAGTCCGTATGCAATAAAGCAGGACACAACCTTCTTAAAGGCAGGGGTACAAACCCTTGGGTTTGAGGTCGATTAAACCTCGGGAAGACCTAGCCGGTCTGACCATTAAACCTAAAAATAATATACCATATGGTTGAATACAAAAAGGGAGTAAGTGAGAATAACGGTAATTAGTGCCTACAGGCCTAACCCCAGCGCCGGTATGGACATTTAACGTCGAATATTACTGGTGGGGAGTGTCGAGTCCTTAGGACCAGCATAACCATATTTAGGAAGTGCGCGACACTAGTGGTCAAACCACCACCGTTGAACATTGCCAGAGGGCAAGATGTGAGCTAAACAAGCAAAAACTTTAAATAAAACCTATCAAACTGAGTAGATAAAAATAATGGACAAGTGCCGTTATGGCAAAATATTTTGAAGTTGTGAGAAAAGATTAGGCAGGTGAAAACGTGATAAAGGGGCTGATGTTATGCCCGCACCACACACCGGGGGTGTTGTAAATCCATAATGCTGCTAAACTCCCGTACGGAGGGCAGTGGATATTGACTAAACAGTGAATTTGCTTGAGGATGGATGATACCGTTACCTCGAAAAGGATGGAGGAGCTATGAGTTGAATAAGAGTAAGGACTACACAATGTAGAGCGATGATGAACGGGACCCACTAAATGGTGAGTATCCAATTATAACCTTAGAGGAAAATATAAAAAAAACCAACTAGGATTAAATTGAATAGCAGGACTAACAGTCATTTAACTATAAGAATAAACATTGAGCCTTAATCATGGAGTCCAGAATACACCAAAGGGTGTAACCCAATAGATTGGGTGGAGTTTGAGAACTTAAAACTCATATATGAAGGCGTTAACAGCCTAGGAGTGAACGGGAGAAATAGTAAGTAATTACTGATCCCCACTCACAGATACCAGATGACGAGCACGTGGAAACCAGTATTAGGGCGATAATTCGCAAATACACATCTTGGAGAAGGTAAACAAAATATACATTAATAAAGGAACCCAAAGAACCTTGTAGGGCCATTCTGACATAAAAGGTTAAGAATTGGCAGCATAATTACTACATAAATTACCGGGACTAAGAGTACGATAACCACCGGGTACGAACACTACGAGTGCACTAAACGCGACATGGGACGACCACACTCCTAGGAGCTTGTGGGCCTGACAACCTATATTAAATTAGTTGGGTAAGTAGTAATGTATCATTATGGTACCCCATGTATGTAAACGAGTAGTGTAAGAACCAAGAGGTAATCAACTCTGTGTCTAAGTCAGTAAATGGAATCCTGGCTAGGTAAACCATGAATTGATGAGAGAAATCTCAGTCCAACCAACAAGGTTGGCAAAATCAAGGATAGTTTAAGGAGATAGAGACAAAAAAAAAACATAATATTACAATCCCATAATGAATAAGTTAGAACACCAGTTTTGGGAGATTTAAGTAAATAAGGAAGACAAGGCCTATTTTATGGTAAAGGCGAGGTGAACCCACAAATGAAAAAAAAAGAACTGGGTATTTTAGGAAGTTATGTAGAACAACCTTAGTAAGATAATAGATACCACCCAGAAAAGGGGGCACAGAAAGAGTTATATACATTGCGCTAAGGGCGCTGCAATGATGTTACATTAAACAAAAATAACCACATGCTCAAGCTATAAAAACGTTAGTATGTTAGTACCAATTAGGGCTGAACAGAAAACGAATGCCGAGCTAAAACCCACAGTCGTATTGTATATTTAAAACAGACGACGGGTAAAAGCGAGCATTACAGGAGATACTCTAAGCTGGAGACTAAATACTCCATGCAAACCACAATATCGGATAACCGTCTAATCGACTGGTACATGGTGCGCAACAAGCGACCATTACAATAAATTATTAACCCAATTATATAGTATGAATCAGAACATGAAACATCAGATAAACCAATGGATTCCCCTAAAAAAAAGGGATGAACCATACGTGTGGGTAATAAAATACCAACACACTAGGGATTCGAGTTCACACCAGCAAAAGAGGACCTATAAGGTACCTACGAAATGAACTCATTCCAGAGGGAATAACCTTGAGTCATGAGGCGCCGGTTAGTTGCGCATATCAGACTCGTTTTGACATTTAATGGAAATTATTACAAGCACTAGGTGCTAGAGCATAGCTCGATAACCCTAATACCGAAGGTTATTCGGTAGGGGGGGGGTGGACCATGAACCTTGGAAATAAACCATGAACATGTATGGAATACAGGGAGAATAAATTAAATAACTAATTGAAATAATAAGCGTGTGGGACAAACAATACCACGCAGTGAATAATTTACTCCATTCCCATAATTTATGGAAGACCGTGTAGAAAACACCGTCACGTGGAGTTGAAACTACTACCTAAAAGAGGGAAACTAACCATAAGTAGTTGGGCATACTGCTTGCGGAGCGAGTGGGCCCATATTGCATAGGTTGACATACCTAACAGGTTTGGGGAAAACAAATGATGTGTTTACATCTCCCGATCAAACCGTATATAAATATACATACACCTAACCGAGATAGGCTGTATAGCTAGAGGGGCTAAAGCCCAACCCTAGAAAAAGAGGGGAGTAATGAGATATGTAGCACATTAGTGCACGAATAAATCCACAGGAATGGAACATCTTGAACTTATTACTTCAAGATGATATATATTCGTAGATTACGTGGGTAATCCTTTTAAGGGGGGTAGAACGCCTTAAATATACCGTACGTTGGAGTACGTAGCGCATGGTACACATGCTGCAAACACTATTATTGTACGTAGAGTACAAGTGTTATGGTTGTGTTACATTACTTGAGGTAATTTTCTGATGTATTATGTGTATGAACATAAATATATGTTAGTTCGCATTAGTTATGGCGAATAGGAAAGGGAGTACAGATAGATTGTTCTTACCCTATTTTCTATTATTTACGCAAACATTGTGAACAATAGTCACATAACGCCTAACTTGTTAGCTCTGATGTGAGAATTCAAGTAGGACTATCTGTAGCTCTGATGAGAGATTTTGGATAGAAGGAGTAGAAAGCTCCGTATTATGTGATTGTGGCTCGGTATGAAACCGATTGTTTGAAATGCAATGAGTGATTCGGCATGAGACCGAAGTGTAACTTGGTAGGAGAGAATACTCTAGTAGTTGGATGAATAATAATAAGACGAATGAACTTGGTACATGATTAGGATACATGACCCTATATGCCAATGACTAGATTAATTACACTAGTTGACTGGTGTACCTATTGAACACAAGGTGGCAAGTAACAAGAGGAAACATGAGAAATGAATAAACAATTGAGTGATTGAAATTGACGTGGGAAGTTGAACTTGATCCTGGTCCGATCAAGCGAAACTAAACACAAATTGAGGTGAGGGATAGTTCGACACTGATGCCGACCACGTCGGGGTTGAATGATTCTCGAAACTTCCTACAAGTGGACACAGATATGAATAGAAATTGGAACTTAGGACGTCACTCGAAGAGCCGTGGACCGTGGAAGTCCTTTGTTATTAGACCGGTGTGTCTGCGAGTGGCATCACCCAAAGAGCCGTGGACCGTAGAGCCCTTTGTCATTAGACCGGCGTGTCTGCGGGTGATAAAGGAAATTAGGTGATACTGTCCGAGGAGCCGTGGAGCGCAGTGTCCTTCGTTATCAAACCGGTGTGTCCGCGGGTAGTGGATGTTGGTTAGCATGGGGTTGGGGATCGTCAAGTCCTGGTCTTTATGATTGCTTCCCTGTGATTTGCCATTGTTAAACATATGCATACACTGGCACGTTAAGTGGTGTATGGGTATTCGCGCGAGATACTAGCATATGGATCCGGGTGCGTTAAGTACCCCTTGGAGACACCTTTGAGTACTTCTTGTTGGTTTTTCACCTTGTCTAGTGCTGTGTATAAATGAGTTTTGCACCTTGTCTAGTGCTGTGTATAAATGAGCTTTGCACCTTGTTTAGTGTTGTTTATGAATGAATGTGTCATGATTATTGACTCTTTGGAAGGAGATCAATATTGTATCAAATGGGATACATATAGACTAGGTCTGAACGTAGTGGGGTGTATTCCCTAGTGATGATCTGTCTATGATTACTTAGTGGAACTGGATTCCCTAGGTGAACTGATGTGAGTATGGACTTCGGGACGAAGCCTTTTTAAGGGGGGTAGACTGAAATACCCCTAACCTTAAAAACTCAATTAAATGATATACAAATGATTAAAGATGATTATTAAACATCTTAACACTATTGGGGAACAATCTAAAAGATCTCAACAAGGCAAAACACGCCTTAAGATCGGTAAGGCCAAAGATGAGCTTTAAAGTACCATAAAGATTGTATGACCTCAAAAAGGATCCAAAGTGGATTCCCAAACATTATAATGAAGTAAGGAACACAACAAAACTATTCTCAAAGAAAACTAAGCTCAGAAACATACGTTGACACAAAACGTGCCCTGAAATCACCTTAAAGCACGTTTTTGTGTATGGGCTCTAAGATAATGACTTTTTGTCATTTTAAAGACATGGGTATATCATTTAAATCATTTATTGGACATGATAGACTATATTTTAAAGTCTAAATCCAAGTTTGAAAATAAAAATCCAAAACTAACAGTTTATTGTGAATAGTACCCAAATAGTGCCATTTTTAAGCACATTTATCAAGTTTGACCTTTGGTCAACGAATTGGCCAGCCTATATGGATGGTGTCGGCAGGCAAGGAGGAAGGGAGGACAGCACACAACAGCAATAATTCAGTTTGGACAGCTAATGTGATGAATCACCAAGTACTATTCATTATTATATGATTTTAAGCCTTTAAACACTAAATATAACTCTCTCTTGCCTCTTGCTCCATTTCAAACGAGCCATCTGAGTTCTAAGACTCTCCCAAGCTGTGTTCTTGAGTTAGGAAGGCAATCTAATCCATTAAGCTCCTAAGGTAATGATTTAAGGTCATTTTTAGCTCTTTTTCTTCATTCTTTCACTACCAACACTTGGAATTCGTGGCTTATCTTTTCCTATGGCTTATTCTCAGTGTTCTAAGGTTATAACAAGAGCTAAACTCGAATGAACTCAGTTTAGGGACCAAGGAAGTCCAAATCTACATTTTAAGGTAAAAACATACCTTAAGCTTCTACACCTTGCATCCGGTTTTCTTATTCTGATTTTTGTGAGTTTATACACTCATAATCTTCATATTTACATGTTCAATCAGTTGGTTAACCATTTGGAGCAAGGGTGACCGAAATCCAAAGGAAATACTCTTCTTTAAGGCATTTTGCCAAGGTAAAACCTATTACCACAGCAGCTTGTTGTTGTCCAAGTGTTCCTTATGTTTATATAGTGAATTTAACACCTTGTGGTGTGTCTAAACCAGGCCGAATTCATAAGGAACCTTCCAAGCATTTTTAAGGTGATTTTTGCCTTAAATCTTACATTAATTGTTCTTTGTGGTTAAGCTCAAGCTTGGAGTATAACCATATCTTGCTTTGGTGTATTAAACATGTCTAAATGATGTGGTGAATTTTCCTTCAAGCTGCCGAGTACATACAAGGATAAATCAAGGTATAACACCTTAAACTTATGATTTTATGTAATTCTTAGCATATATAAATATGTGCCGAGAGTGTTATATATAATGGGTTATTTATAACCTAAGAATGGAAAAAAATGACTAAGATAAATTAAGCTAGTCATTTAAGAGATTTAATTAACATAATGGTCAAATTATGACATTATGTGGAAAAATAAATTAACCATGGTGAGGCCGTGAGTTAATTGTATTATTTGAGACATTTATGTGTAATTTTATGTTATTAAGCAAGGTTGTAATAAGGCCATGTCATTAGGCCATTTTAATTTAAGTTTACAAGCTTATTTAGTTTAATTTATGCTTATATATTTAAGTTTGGGGCCAAACGGTAATTACTAGCTAAATAATAAGCCGTGGGCTTAATTTAGAGGAACTTAGGGTTTTTAAATGAATTTAATAAAAATTATAACATTTTATAAAGTTTGTGTCAAATTTGTAAAAATAGAAAACTATAGGTTAAGTATTGTAATTACCGAAAGGTTTGGGTCCAATTTGGGTATTAGTTGTCAAAATGACTATATAGGAGACTTTGACAAAGTTTGGTGAATTTAAGGAATTAAAATACTACCTTATAATAAGATAGTTATTAAATTGTAAAAGATTTACGATATTTGGGGAGATATTGTAATTTCCGAAAACTAGGGGTACTAAATGGAGATTAGTACAAACCTTAGATTATTAGGAATTTTTAGAAGTTGATTTGGGTAAATTTGGAGTTTATATGAATTATCTAGGTATATTATAAGATATTTCATAACATTGTTACAAATGGGTAACTAATGTGGTAAAACCGAGATTTAGAGAAAGTATAAGGTTAATAATAATATTTATAACCTTTTGGTATAGTTTGGTAATTTTTGGAATTATATATAAGGTTATATGGAGATATATGTATAATATATAGTTTTGGTGATATTAGAAACTATATGTTATAAAATGGGGTTGATTTGTAAATTATGGAAATATAGTGGAGAATAGTAAATACCGAGAGTATTAGGGGCTGTTTGGTATTTTATAACAAAATATAACTATAGGTTATAATTGTTTTAATGACTTAAATGTCATAATATATGTTATAATGACTTACCATATAATAAATAGTCCTATAATGCATATATATAAATAATATATGCTATTTTGTGGAAAATATAATATAGTTCAATAACTATATATTACCACTATTAAAATGATAAGAGATAAAGGGAAAAGAATTATTAAACAATGGATATGGAATTCTAATGTTAAGAGTGTACATGAAATAATAAGGATTTATATAATTCAAAGTATTTGTACATATGAATTATACAACATTAAACTTGGAAAAACAAACCTTAGAAAAACAAATACTAAGGTCAGATGTATAATTCATGATTAAGATTATACATGCAATATAAGGACAAACTATTTCATATACAAGGTATATAAAACTACATGCGATAATAAACTGAAATACCCCAAACCTTAATATGTTAATTAAATATGTGATTATTATTTTCTAAGGCTAATTAAGTCCTTAAGATCATTGGTGAAGAAATAAAAACCAAAAAAGAAAAATAAAATGCGTAAAAGTCACAAAACGTGAAAACGCGTTTTAATTATTTTAGGAGGTATATAACCTTCACTATGGTTATAAATATATTTTTATACCCTAATTACATACTAAGAATATGTGGGGAAATTTCTGGAAGAAAACGGATCCAAATAATGCGTTAAAGCGCTAACGGAGTCTAAAGCGCGTTTTTCGAGAAAACCCGAAAACGTGACTTTAAACAGTCAAATGACCCCGTAAAAATTATAGTTTATCATATAACTATAAACAAACATTAATGGGAGTATAATAACCATTAAAATTAAATAAACAAGAAAATTCCGGAAAACGGGCCCGGTTAGTGAATAGTGCCAAAACCGGGTAAATAAATGAGCGTTTTCTGTAAAAGACAAAAACCGCTCCAGCCTGTAACAGTTATGTGGGCCGGTTTTATTAATGTAGACAGCCCCCTCACACATGACTAGTTAGCTAATTAAATAAGTCAAAAAGCAAAAATAACTTATACCCACTCACCCTCTCTCTCCTCCTTTATTTTCTTTTCCCTTCTCTCTTTCCTCTCTTCTTCTTCTTCCAACGTTTTTTCTCCTCTCTCCCTCTGTTGCTGAACGATGGTGAAGCCCCCATGGCTACTCCACATTCAAACTCATGCCCAAGCTCCGTTTGAGCTCCAAATCGAAAATAAACTACATATTCTTCATCCTCTCAACATCCTCTATCATTCCCTCTTTTCAAAATTCGAAAATGAAGAACTTCATCTCCATGGGTTTTCCCCATTTGAAGATAAATTGACATCAAAAGGAAGCTTGGAGTCTCCTCTTACAAACAAGGTAAAAAGGTTCCAAGAAAAACTCATTTCCTCCATCTTTCCTTGTTGGCCGATTTTGCCCATCCTCATACCTTGTTTTTCTTCTTGATTTTGAGCTCCATTTCAACCCTCCAATGGTGGAATAATTCCCTTCTTGATTCAAGGGTGAGAACCCCTCTCAAAAATCTCCAAAGGTAAACCCTAACTTGTGCTCTAAGCCCTTTTGTTGAATTGAGATTTCCTAAGGGTTTAGATAATTAATGGAATGTATTTTGTGCTTCTTGAATGTTGGAATGGAGTTTGGAAACTCCATTTCCATTTTGACCGATTTTGAGGAGATGAGGAACAAGAGGAGAATTAAGGAGAAACTTGTGGATTAAGGTAAGGAATCTACCTTAAATGCCTATATTAATTGTTTTAGGATTGGGTTTGGGAAAAATAAAAGATGAAATAAAATCTGGAGCAATAATGTGCTTGATTGTGGTTAGTTGGATTTTGTGAAATGTTGGTTTGATTTAAGGGCCTAAGTGCCAAAGGATTTGAGATTTGAGTTATATTGTTGTTTGGATAGTTTTGTGGATACATCATGTGCTGGTAGGACCCTTGTAAGGGTGTGGCTAGATTAAGAATGAAATTGATGTGAATTGATGGTTTGGGAGATGTTAAGTTTACGGGGGAGGTTATGGCGAAATTTCGATAGAAAATGAGTGTGTTGATGATGGCTTGGTGAATGGGAGAACCTTGATGGTTGTAGTGTTGAGTAGAGTGGTTTAATAGCCTTGAAATGGTAGTTGGAGAATGGTGTGAAGTGATACAAAAATCTGTAGCAAAACAGTGTATGGGTACCTTGAATTTTAGGAAGAAAGTTGGTGTGCATAACCTTGGAGATGAATGAAGAACTTGTGTATAGTTATTGCAAATGGTTATAAAGGATTTGGAATGGTTATTAAGTGAGTTGGTAGGAGGTAGGAAACTAGCAAAAGAAAGTTAGAAGTGTACTAGTGTGCAAAGTGCAAAAATGTAAGAATTGATGTTTGTGAATTTGAGCAAGGATTGGAGTAAGGGTTTAACCAATAATTTGGAGAGGTTTAATGCATGTTTTAAAGTGTTTAAACATGTAGGAAACATGTGGAAAGATTGTGGAGTAAGTAGAAAAAAATTGGGGTGAATATGGAGTCCAGAAAGTGTAGAAAAACGGTTTTAAAACAAGGTCTGCAGCACATTCTGCAACCGTCCGACCCAGAGCTTGGGGAGGACGGTGGGTCGGACGGGAACAGACCCCGGGACCAAAAACTACTGGAATGGTCCGACCCAGAGGTGTATGGGTCGGACGGAACGGTTCTGGGTCGGACGGGTCCAGGAGGCTAACTTCGAAATGCTATATCTTCTTCGTTTCAACTCCGATTTTGGATCCGTTTGCGCCCACGCGTTCCTCTCTTCATCTACTTTACTCCTATCTATGTTATCCCTCCTGTTTAAACAATAAATGTGTAAGACACCAATGAAACATAAAACTCGAGGGAAACAAATATGAAAGTAAGTAAATAAGTTGTGAGTATAAGAACATTAAGCATACCGGAATAACAGGGTAAGTATGGGAGTAGTAGTTATTTGCGTATCATAAGAGTATAGTATTAATAACAATGTTGGAACATTATCAGTGGAACAAGCGTGAACCAAGGAGCGTGAGAACACTCGGTAAAGTAATCCCCTACGGTGACAGGTATGGTTTTCTTGCAACCTGTGTCCTACCGGATTACACCGGCTTGTATGCCAATGTGTTTTTCTGTGTGTTTGCCACCTTGCAAGATAAAGCATGAAATGAGTTTATAGTAATTCATTATTGTGGCGTAATTTTCCGATACCGTTTAACTTTAATTATGTGTTAAATAATAGTTAACCGACCTTAGGTTCACATAAGAGATCGGTATTCGGAATAAACGTCCCAACCCATGGGAATGTTCTAACTACGGCTATCCGTGCGTTAGTGTATGTTGTGATTAAAGTGTGATGTATGTGACTTGTGTAATATGTTGTTGTTTGATACTGTTATCCGTGTTGTTGAAATGGGATATGATTTCCCCTACGTGTTTAACCGAGTTAGTAAAACTATGTGATGTATGTATGTGACAAGTTCCATAAAGGAACCTTTAACTGATAAGTATATGTTATGTATGGTGAGGAATCCGGTCGTTCCGGTCACGCGTGTTGTTTGGGAGTTGATGTATATATGTGAATTAACTCCCATCCTGTTATGTTAGGGTTGCTTTCCTTCATTGGATGTCGACCTCCCACTAGCTTAGCCAAAGCTTACCTACCCGACCTCCACATCGGGCTAGGAGGGAAATTATGTGTAATGTTGGTAGGGTGTTGAGGCCTAAGTTCGCTTCGACTCCCTCTTTATTATGTTACGGTTGTTTTCCTCTTGAAATTACAACCACCCACAAGCTTAACCAAGGCTTACCTAACTTATCATTATTGGAGTTAGGGGGAAATTATGTATGGTGTGATCGGTCCTATATGAGGCCGCCACACTTAAGTAAAGAAAATGTATGTATGTTGTGTGTGGGCTTATATCACCCCGGCACTCCCTAAGTAAAGTTTATGTTCTCTAAGAAGAATGGAATTAAGTTGTGTATGTTGTTAAGTAAAGTGTGTTGTTATGTTGTGTGTGCTAACCTTGTGTATGTGTCCTATTAATGGATGTTTGCTTATAAGCATGATATGTATGTGAGTTGTGCATGTTTGAAATAAAGCAATCGCATGCTAAGACGACAATTAGTTGTGCGTGGCCCGGTAGCATGCGGGTTGCGGGATTACCATACCAGCAAAGGTGCTGACCCCCTTTGGGGGCTCCCATTACTTTACAGGTACAAAGGAGCTGGAAACCGTTCGAGAGTAGGACGGGTAGTCGTCGTACATGGGTAGACATTCAAATTGAGCATGTATTGTAGGTGTAGTAAGACCGAAATTGTATCGGCGTTAGTTGGAAGATACTCGGTAGAGTTGTAATGTAAGTGTATAATGTTTGTTGGACATGGAACGGGATTTACGTGTAGTTGCTCGGGAGTTTAGTCCATCAGACCGGTACAATGTATGTATGTTAGCCTTGTTAGCCACGTGGGTGGCTAACGGCGTGTAACACCAATGAGTTAAGTGCTGTTATGAGTTGAGAATTCCGCTGCGATATGATATTGAGTGTGCTGTTAGTAGTTGGGGTGTTACATAAACGTTTAAAGTTAGGTATATTAATATACTCGACGTAACCACGGATGTGATATAACGTTTTTCCTAAATTCCGAGTTAAACCAAAAACCCGACAAACGTTATTAGTTAACAGGGGGGAATAAACCGGGGAGGTTGATAGCGGTACGGGGTGCCGTAGTGTATTGTTAATATGAGATGCTGATGCATAGTGTGATGCATATTAATAGATTGTTAGAGGCGTCTCGAGGATCTCCAGAGAATTAGCTGATTCATACTCCACCGTAATACAATCCGGGTGAACGGTATGTTATTTATGTGGCTTGATTGTCTCTGAGGATTTCCTCAGTTCAGACATTATGTGAAAATCTGTGATAAGATTGAATGTCTGCTTGTGTGAACTAATATACTTTGAGTTGTATATTATGCTGCTTATTATTCTTACTGTTGAATGATAACAGTACAGTTCGTATATATGAACATATTATAAAACGAACTAGCGGCAATGATGCTATCTTATATGTGTAATATAAGGAACGTAAGTAAAACGTTGTAGCATTAAGATAATAAGATATATATATATATTATCTGAGACTTATATACGGAGCATTGGCCTCTTTTAAACGCCGCTCTTGTATCTAACACTGGATCCCGAGTTGACATACTCTGGATTGGACTAACGACCTTAGTCTACTGTGTTAGGAAAAATAGTGGAACAAATGCGATGGTATAGATTAGTTTATCAAGAGGATGTGGCTCTTGTTATGAACTGTGATCCATTAACGATACTAGGATACCGTGTGGTAACCGTAAGTATCTGGATAAATTTCCAACGGACTACAGATGGTTCGTAGGTCGGAGACTCTACCGCTGGAGTAGCTACTGCCGTGTGTGACCCGCCATAGGCGATAGGTAACTTAGAGACACGTCGTTCTAATGAGACGTTGTCATCAGGCGTGACTGAACAATCACGGACGACTATATTAGTTCGTACATTAGGCGAACACTATTTGGGCTTGCATGCCAACGACGGGAGTTCATACTTGTTTATAGTTCTCGTTGATTCGCCTTGTTGTTCATTGGTTATGCTTTGTGGTTATGTGTGGTGTGTTTTGGTGATGTTGATTAAATGAGTCGTTGTACTTATATCTATGTTGTGAACTGGATGAGTCGAGTCGCTGTGCTCGTGTGTGGTTTATGGAGGATTGTTTGGTCGAGCGAGTCGACGTACTCAACTATGAATTATTAGTGTTTGTTGGATTGGAGTCTATGTACTCATATAAGCGTTGTAACGCTTTCAGTGGAATTTTAAGATGCGATGTGTGAAGCCGGGGGCTTGTTTAATATTTGAGTTCACTGCATATATATTGTTGCTTTACAGTTATTATATAAAACTATCTGCATGAAATGAATTGCATGCTCTCGACCAAATAACTGAGGGTCTGAGGGGGCATGACGGTCATGTAGTAACATACTCAGCAGGGGCTGATTCCATACCACAAACAAACATTTTTGCAGGTATGCAGCTTCCGGTGTCGACAAATAGAGTGACGCGCTGGGTAGTTTGATTACAGTTATTTAAACATGCACTGTTGCATTTTGATAAGAACCTAGAAACGTGTATAGGATTTGGATACTTAGAATGCTCACTGTGAATGTATTTTATGTTGGTTTGGGAAGTTTAGATCTATCTCTTGTTGTCACTGTGGGAAGATGTTTCGTATTTAAGAATGTATCAGTAAGCACGTTATTACTCGTATGGGCGAGTAAGAACGGTGACACCAGTAGAACAATTGTTGAGATTACCGCTGCGATTTTATTATTAATTAAGTTGATTAGGAGCCGAATAGAGTAGGGGTGTTACAATGTGTCTTGTTTTTGTGAATAGTAACAAAAAATGCTAGTTTATGACATAAGTCAATATAAGTAAGTTAATTGGTCAACAAAGACCAAAACACCCTTATTATTAAATGGGGGCCGGTTTTTGTAAGGTGAGTCACCACCATTTACAAATCAATTAAAGAAAAGGAAGACATAAAGCAAGTTACTATTCTACTTTATTACATAAATATCTTTACAAGAGTACCTCTCACCTCATTCTCTTCTTCCCTTTTCATTTCCCACGGTTGGCCATCTTCTTCCTCCTCTCTCCATCGGTTTGCTACAGCCATATACCATTCTCCATCTTGGAATGCTTGTAACTTCTAGCTCCATGCACCAAATCAAATTCCAAGACCATAGTTGTCTTAGTTAGGTCAAGCTCTACACTCCTCTCTTTTCAAATCTTCAAGAACTCCATTTTGGTGCCATGAAGATTCTCCATTGAAGGAGCTTGAGCTTACCTTTTCATGCCTTGTTATTCTCCTTTGCTTCAAGGTAAGGAAAATCAAAGAAAAACAACATTTCCTTTTGTTTTTGTGTAACCGAGAATCACCCTTTGATAGTGTCTTCTCTTGTTCTTTCATAGCTCCATTTCAATCTTCAAAGGACAAGGAGGAGTCCTCTCTTGTTACATATTCAAGTTCTCTTTCAAATCCAAAGGTAAACATCATTTTAGTGTATTAAAACACTTATGTTAAACTAGGGTTTGTATATGAGTTTAAGTGTGAATTCTTAAGCTCATTACCCTTATATGTGTATTGATTAGAAAGTTGACAAGTGATCAAACTCCTTGCTGATTTTCGGTACAAGGAAACAAGAAAGAAGTTTGAGAGGAAAAGAGGTAAACAAACTATCTCAATGTAGTTTAAATGCCTTAAGAAAAGTGAGCTTGATTTGCTTAATAAAATACCTAAGGAGCCAATGGTGAATGACCTAGTAAAATGCTCTCAAGGAAACTATTAAAGGGCATATGTGTTGTTATATGTAATTGCAGGACAAAGGCATTTTTTATGTGGGAAATTCAGTGTTTAAGGTTTATGCAATTTAAGGGCCTAAGAGCCATGTTATTAAGGGCCTAAGTGCCAAGCAATTTAAGTTTACGCACTATATTGTGATGTAGTGTAAATTTGGTGAAGTGTTGTGTGTGAGAATACTCTTGATGGATTTTAGGTGTTCTTGAGTGAAATAAGGTAAAAACCTAAGTGTTTGGATGTGAGAATATACAAGAGAAGCTATGGCAAAATTTGGAAAATGTATAAGGAGTTCTAAGTGTTTTAAATGAGTTTTGGTGAACTAGGAAGTGTTAAAGGTGAACAAGTGTTTTACTAGGGAAGAAAGCATGTATTAAGGTGATTTAGAGTGATACAAGGATTTAGGTATTATCTTGGAAGTTCTAGGAATTCAATGTGTGTTTTTGAGGAATGTATTAAAGTCTTGGAGAAGTTTGTTTAAGGTTTAGGTAATGTTGATATTCAAGGATAAATGATGTTTAGGTAAGATTGGAAAAGGAGATTTAGTTAGTAAGAAAAGATGTTGAGAGATGATGCTAAGGTGTAGAGGAAACATCTTGGTATAGTGGTCATTATAGGTGAAATACCACTTAGAAAACCAAATGAAAAATGTACAAGTATTAAGAGATTTTGTAAGAAGTTTGTGGAATGATAAAGATGGTTTTGGTGTGTGATTTAAGGAGTTTAGTACATGGCCAAAGATGTGTTTGGAGTGCCAAATGTGGTTAGAACATACTAGGGCACTATGAGGTGAAGTTTGGAGTCAACATGGGATTTTGTAGAAACAAAGGTCTGGAGCCGACCGACCTTAGGGACCGGACCTGCAAGGTCGGTCGAGCTCAGTTTACACTACCGAAAAGAGTTTCTGGAACGGACCGACCTTGGGGACCGGACTTGCAAGGTCGGTCGGGCTTGTATTTTTGGTACGGATTAAGTCTCTGGAATAGACCGACCTTGGGACCGGACTTGCAAGGTCGGTCGTGTCTAAACTTTTGTACGAGAATTGTTTCTGGAATGGACCGACCTTGTGGACCGAACTTGCAAGGTCGGTCGGAGTAGAATTTTTGACGGTAATGTGTTCTGGAATGGACCGACCTTGTGTAAGGTCGGTCGGTAAGGTCGGTCAGACCAAAAACATTGTTTAAGGTTATAGGATGATGGGGATTATTAAGTAATGATGTTATAAGATTGTTGAGGACATGTTAAGTGAGTTATAATGACAATATAGTGGGGGAAAAGTTGTATCAAATGTAAAAGTAAAACAAGTTAAAATGTGAAGTTATTTAACTAAGTTAACGGGGATAAGTTATGAGCATTAGACTTTAAACAATCATGTTACCCCGATGTTAATAAAAGTACATGTAATGTTATCAGTTGTTCGAGAATTGCTCGAGGAACATAAGTGGACATGATAGAGTGGACTCCGGTGACAGGTATGGTTTTCTTGCAACCTGTGTCCTACCGGATTACACCGGCTTGTATGCCAATGTGTTTTTCTGTATGTGTGCCACGTTGTAAGATAAAACATGTAATGAGTTTACAGTAATTCATATATGTGACGTGTCTAGTTCCGATACCATTTAACCTCGGAAGTGTTAACCTTAGTTAACTGAGTCTAGGATCACATGAGAGTTCGGTATTCGGATTAAACGACCCGAAACATGAGACGTTCTAACCACGGCTATGCGTGTGTTAATTGTGTGATATGTGTGTGTGTGAATGTAGGGATCTCCCTTGTATGTTAAACCCAGCTGTAATACTGTATGGTGTGTAGATGTGATAGACTCCATAGTGGGGTTCTAACTAATATCTAAAAGTAAGTATGTACTAACAGTGGTGAGGAATCCGGTTAGGCCGGTCGCGCGTTGTTTGGGAGTGGGTATCCTTTTTAGCCTTACCCTTCTCTCTGTTATGGTTGTTTCCCTCACGGGTTATGATCTCCCATTAGCTTACTCCAAAGCTTAGCTATTCTGACTTATGATCGGTTTAGGGGGAACATGTGTTTATGTGGTGTGTTCGGGTCACCATATCCGAACCATCTTAACTTAAGTTACTCGTCCGACTATTAGGACGGTAATGAGTGTTGTATAACGAGTTTATCATGAGGGTGACATCATTCTCTAGGCTCACAAGTGAATTAACTACTTTTGGGTCGGTTCCTAAGAGAACCGTTCCCGTTATGTTATGTGTTGTTGTTGTAATGCAATTTCTATTGCGATATTGTTGTGTGCACGTTGAAACGTGAAAAGTGTTGTTATGTAGTGTATGTTATATGTTGTAAAATGTGGAGTATGTGGATCATGGATATGATTCCCAGTTTGAGATAAGAGACGTTTAAGGATAACCCGATTAATGGGTAAGTGTCGTCTATTAAGGAAGTAGCTCCATTAGAGGAGAAACACTCTAGGGGTAATGAAAACCAAGAGTGACTTATCAAGTAAGGATGTGTTATCTGTTTGTTGAGCCCATTGAGGCGGAATGTTATGTGTTGTCTGTTTATAGTTACATGCATGATTTAAATATAATCAACCGCATGCTAAGACGACAATTAGTTGTGCGTGGCCCGGTAGCATGCGGGCTGCGGGATTACCATACCAGCAAAGGTGCTGAGCCCCTTGGGGGCCACCCTTTCTCTTCTTTTTCATATTTCAGGTACAAGGAGCTGGAAGCCGTTCGAGAGTAGGACGGGGTAGTCGTTGTACATGGGTAATCATTTAAGTTGTATATATACAGTAGGTGTAGTAAGACCGGAATTGTTATCGGCATCAGTTTGTAAATACTCGGTACAGTTGGAAGGCTTATGTATGTTGGTTGTTAATGAAAAGGTATAGTAATGTACAGTTGCTCGAGAATCTAGTCATCAGACCGGTACAATGTATATGTAATAGCCTTGTTAGCCACGTGGGTGGTTAACGGCGTGTAACACCAACGAGTTAAGTTATGTGATGAAGTATATTTTCTGCTGCAGATTGTTGTTATGTGTTTGTTGTTGGATGGGGTGTTACAAATACGCTAACCGAGGTCTCATACCTCGTATGGTGATTTAACGCTTATTTAGCGTTTTTCGCTTTTTAAGCGTTTATTCATTCCTTTAGATTTATTCTTCCTTCCCAATATTACTTAAGCATTATTAGGCTCTTAAATACCTATTAGGATAATTTTAGTTGCCATATTTAAGTTTGGGGTATTTCACTGATGACTCGTTCAAAGATGCCTCACCACCACTGATGACCCACAACCTCAGCCGATAAACCAACAAAACATTTAAGCTACCCCTGATCACCACACACCTGCAACCACCATAACCTTACCTTTATTTCCACAATCGACCCTAAAAATATCCATCAAGCCTTGGGAGATCACGACTGGATCTTAGCCATGCAAGAAGAGCTACACTCTCTGGAACGCCCCTCAGTCTGGCGACTTGTTCCATGCCCAACCAACCATATACCGATCAGTATAAAATAGATGTTTCACAACAAATTGGATGACCAGGGAAATATCTCTCATAACAAAGCTCAAATCGTAGTTCAAGGATACGCTCAAGCAGAAGGTATCGACTATGATGAAACCTATGCTCCGGTTGCTGAAATTGAAGCTATTCGAATACTCGTGGCATATGCTGCTCACCACGGTATGAAGCTCTATCAAATGGATGTCAAAGCTGCATTCTTACTTGGGTACATCGACAGAAATGTTTATGTTGCTCAACTGTATGGTGTGAAACGTATTATCAGCAAGTGTACTGGTCGGTCGTAGCAAGTTTTCCTAGAAAGTATTCCCTAGGTTATCGAACCAAGGAGACAGTGTCCAGTTTAATCTCTACCCTAATCTAACTAATAAACTGAAGGAAAAATAACAATAATAAAATTGGGGGTTTGGTTGCAAAAATTAAATAATCTGAAAACAAATAAAAGTGATTATCTAATAAATCTAAAAGGGTGAATCCTAGTTTACTATTTCTTCCTACTTTATCAATTCCCTTCCTAAGTGTTTTCCAAATTCTAGATTGCAACCTCATATCTAAATTAATCTAAAACCAGTCCCCCGCAAGACAGATCCTTACTAGCAATTCCCAAATCCTAACTCTCGTTATGAATTTACAAATTAACTAGTAGCATTAACGAATCATCTGGTTTCTAGTCAACTAATCCCCAGGAATTGTCATCTGTAGTTTCACTGGTAATATTTCTAAGGTTTAATGAATGCCGCAGTTCTCACTTGTAAGCAATTCATACCAAATAAACTCAAGCAATAATTAATCACAAGAGGATTCAATAAATAACTAGGAACAAAACTACAATCTGTATAGAATTTATATTTAACAACTCAGGAAGCAAAATAATAAACTAGTTGTCCATAGCAAACCAGAATTCTAATGACTACTCAGACATCAGAGACAAAGAAATAATAACAATATTAAAGAGTTTAGAAAACGTTATCTAACTCCAATCTGTCAACTATCTACTTGAAGAACTGCTGCTCTCGAATTGGTCTCCCTCCAAGAACGCCTGCTAGGGTTCTGTGTTGTGTGTCGTCACTTCTGTATTCATATGTTCTCTCGGTCAAGATCAAATATATCTGATATATCCACGTGCGACTCGGTCCTTTCTTTTTATCTCCATCTTCTCGAAAGATTTGATATGTAAAATATATGATCAGCTCGTCTCATTCCATGTCAGAAATAACAAATCTGTAATGTACATCATGTGGTCCTGTAGCCCAATGTGGAAAAGATACTGCAGCTATCATGTGTGGGAATGCATGGCTAAGTTCTTCATGTCAAGATCGGTCCAGCCTTTCCAAAATGTCTGCACCTATGTTACGCCTGTCCAGCTCCAGGCTCATGTCAGCGATTGTCGGCCCGCCTCCTCTGCATGGCCCATGCGAGCACTCTACATGTATGAGCCCACGTCCATGCGGTCCAACAAACATTCACATGAATGTGGTCTAATCATTTGACAATCATGAGTGTGCAGCCATCCTTCTCATGCATGCATGCGGCCCACTCATGTGGTAATGATGATTCAGCCATTTCATGCTGCTCACGGCCCAAGTCTCCACGAGCCCGACTGTACACAAGATAACAAATTGATCCGGGCTTATTCTCTTCCATATAATCCCGGACCACCACTAAAATTGTACATTAAGTTTTGCTCGGGCATGGTCCGGGTTTGTAACACTGCAGGAAAAAAAGGAATAAACAACGTTTTTATTTGTCTTTTGCAACACTTTATAACCGTTTTTTATGCCGGCGACGCAAATGGTCGAGCCTTTTAAAGAACGCGTTGTAAGCGTTATTTATACATTAATTTAAAAGAACGCTTATCGCTAAAGCGTTTTTTAAAGCGGGTAAGGGGGCGGGAATCTACGAGGCATAAAGAACGCTTCAAGGTGAAAGCGTTATTTATGTCCGACTATAAAAAACGCTTGCTTACTATAAGCGTTCTTTATGAAGATTTATAAAAAACGCTTATCAAGACAAGCGTTCTTTATGTCATTTGGCTCGAGAGTATAAGAAACGCTTATACATATAAGCGTTTCTTATATGGTCTTTTTTTATATATTTTTATTTTTTATACAATTTATTACCCTCCGCGTAACACAAAATTAAAATCACAAAATCATCAAAACCTTTTTGCATTGTATATACCATATCAACCAAACTGGTGAATTTTAATTAATATATAGATCAACAGTAGTACTCTTGTTTGCATTAATATTATATACCAGCTAGCGCACATACGCTTAAGTGTAGTATCGATCAACTACAACATTTGTAACTAGCTAGTTAACCAAAATACTAAAAATGGTAACCAAAATACTAAAAATGGTTCAAGTACTTCGATCATAACATGTACAATACAACCATTTGAAAAAAAAAAAAGATAGACTCATGACTTCTTCTGATCAATTTAGTGTTTCAACACATGTGTGCGCCCTCTCCTTATTGACAAACTTCAGATCGATCGACTTGTGAATAAGTGTTGAGAAGAAATCAACAAGCTGCACAACAGAATTATAAAAGCGATTAAGTGCACCATTTAAACTTATCCAAACATGCGCAAATAATTAAAATCACCAATTCAAACACAAATACTTATAATACGTACCTGAGAAGAAATTTCCAATTCGCTAAGACAGTTGTTACCTCTATTGAAGATGAAAGTACCGACGATCATGATGATTCTTCTGCTGATACAAAGGAGACAGAAGAAGAAAATATGGTACAAAAGAGACAGAGGCAGATATAGATGAAAGGATGAATGAGAACTCAGAAACAGAGAGGTTGAAGAAATTGGCTAAATAGTTAAGTGAGGCTTCCACGAAGTAGAGTCCAGTGGCGATTAACGAATTACCCATACTTCATGTGACCTTGAATGAAGAAAACAGTTTTCTAGAGTAGTTGTATCAGAAGGATAAGAGGAACCTTAGTCGATTATATGGTGGCATGGGGGACTATATGAAGATAAAGTGGTACCAGATCGCCCAGTTGATGAGTTTCATGACTTATGGATGGAAACGGAGGTGGAGAAGGTAGACACTTCTCCATTCAGTTTGGATTGGATTCGCATCTTCTTTCAGTTTTGAACATCGATAGGTCGAGAATCTTCAAACACTTGGACATGAATGTCTGTAGATTGCATGCAGTCAATTGGAATACTAGCCACACATTGTTGATGTGGGGTGCATCATACCTTTTGAAAAAAACTAGATGAAAAACTCTTGGCAATTAAAAAGATTGAGATATTCCCCCTAAGTATGATTCCCCCTGAGTTTGCATGTTAAGCGACTTTGACAAATGATAGCAATAAGTGACAGCTTCTATGCACAATAAGTGACAGCTTTTATGTTATAATGTAACCTTAGTAGATAACTTTCTACTATGGTTATAGTATAACATAAAAGCTGTCACTTATTGTGCATAGAAGCTGTCACTTATTGATAGCAATAAGTTACAGCTTCTATGCACAATAAGTGACCGCTTTTATGTTATACTATAACCATAGTAGAAAGTTATCTACTAAGGTTACAGTATAACATAAAAGCTGTCACTTATTGTGTAAAAACTGTCACTTATTGCTATCATTTGTTAAAGTCGCTTAACATGCAAACTCAGGGGGAATCATACTTAGGGGGAATCTCTCAATCTTTTTAATTGCCAAGGGACCTTCATCTAGTTTTTTTTAAATACGATGCACCCCACATCAACAGTGTGACTAGTATTCCAAATGACTACATGCAATCTACAGACAGTCATGTCCTAGCGTTTAAAGATTTCTCAGACCTATCGATGTTCAAAACTGAAAGAAGATCCAATCGAAACTGGAGATGGAGAAGTGTCTACCTTCTCCATCTCCATCTCCATCCATAACACATGAAACTCATCAACCGGGAGAGTGGTACCACTTTATCTTCATATAGTCCCCCATGCCACCATATAATTGACTAAGTTTCCTCTTATCCTCCTGATACCACTATTCTAGAAAACCGTTTTCTTCATTCAAGGTTATGAAGTATGCCGGTAATCCGTTAATCGCCACCGGACTCTACTTCGTGGCAGCCTCACTTAACTATTTAGCCAATTTCTTCAACCTCTCTGTTTCTGAGTTCTCATTCATCCTTTCATCTATATCTGCCTCTGTCTCTTTTGTACCATGTTTTTCTTCTTCTGTCTCTTTTGTATCAGTAGAAGAATCATCATGATCGTCGGTACTTTCATCTTCAACAGAGGCAGCAACCGTCTACATCGGCCAAATTCGTCTGACTTTTTATCCGATTTTCTCTGTGATGTTTCAGTGCTGTCCAGTTCTGATTGCTCGGTCTACTGAAGCTTCTACAACATACATACTAGTCAGAGGTGACTAAAGGAATCGAAAAGGAGAGAAGAAAGGTCGTGAAGGAAAATAAAGTTGGTGGGCCCGTCCGAGTTCAATTTTTTTTATTATAGGTTGATGCGATCGAAGGTCATAGGCGCTAGCCAAAAAATGTAAAGGGATACTAAAATAATAACTACAAGAAATTAAGAAGCTGTAAGTAGCGCTAGAGGTCTCTAATATGGCCAATGGTGGTCATATAGATTTCCAAAACATTAGAGGGTTAATTGGAATGCCTAGCTTGACCGGATAACAAATCTGAGAAGAATGTGAAGGAACTTATAAGTTTTTGATGTTGGTATTGGTAGAAACGTAGATAAACTTCTGGGTGGATGTTAAGGTAAAAGCAATATGGGGAAGGGGAATACGTCAGGCAAGCTGCCGTAATGCTATGTCTTTGTAACTAATTAATACATCCTATAGTCATCTAATATTTGCACCCTAGGTTATACTATAATATAATATATAGCATTAATTAATACACCCTATAATCATCTAACCAAATTAATTTCGCCATATATACTATATTTGTATGCATGCCGAAACGCATTATATTACACATTAATTCCCAAGTCCATTAATTGTACAACCAGCAAGTAAAAATCAGCACATAGTACAACAATATGCGCCCTTGATTAACAACAATCAACACATAGTAAAAACCAGCAAGTCCATTGGTCTGCATGCAAAATTATTATTCCCAAACACACGCGCGTACACTTTATTTCACGCCTTTAATCCCAAAAAAACAGAGTATATATGTTCCTGATTAATTAACAAGCTAGTTTGGTTTGCAAGCACACATAGGTTAACAACAAATGCGCGCCGCAGTATGGTTTGCATGCAAAATTATTCCCAAACAATACACACACAATATATTTCACGCCTTAATCCCAAACAAACAGACGCCTTAACCCCAAACAAACAGAGCATGTATTTTCCTGATTAAGAAGTTTGGTTTGCAAAAATACCTCATCAGCCCAAGAATAGAGCCGAAAGATCTACCGCGCATGTATGTTGTTCCTTTCGCTAGTTGGGGTTGTAATCCAGAGGCGTCGTGCGTGCGACAGGGCATGTATGTCCTGTTCGTGCGATTTTGCAAACATTAATTACTAATCGAAAGATTATATCTATGACAAAAAAGGATAGGCATGCATATATATATATATATGTATATATATCTGTTCGCAGATTGAGGGCAAAATTACCGATAGCGAGAGGCGCCGATATCGATCTACGCATGCATCTGGCCTGCCTTCATCGCCCCAATGCCGGAAGATAGAAGATCGATTATCGGGAGGGAAGAGAAAGAGGCGCCGCGGCGGCAAATATTGTGATGTTTCTGGGTTTCGATTGAGAGGAGATAAAGCGGAAAGAGCGAGGTTTTTTACAGAGGGAGAGCAACGTTTACATGGAGTGAGAGCGAGGTTTACAGAGAGTGGGTGGGTAGGGGAACAGTCGCGATTAGACTGATGAGAAGACTGGGCGGGAGGGCGAAAACTGTTTATAATTTAGGTAACATAAAGAACGCTTCACTTAAGAAGCGTTTTTTGCTACTTACGATCAGCATAAAGAACGCTTCTTAGTAAGCGTTCTTTATGTTATCGCGCCCAAAGACATAAAAACGCTTCTTTTGAGAAGCATTTTTTATACGTATCTCTTATAGAATGCTTTGTAAGCAAGCGTTGTTTTTGTCTTTGGGCTCCAAAACATAAATAACGCTTTCTAAGCAAAGCGTTTATTAAGATGTCCCGCCTATTATAAAAAAACGATTTACAATATAACCGTTTTTAAAGGGGCGTTGTTTATTCGTTTTTTTCCAGCAGTGTAAATCTAGATGCATACCTGGACCACACCTAAATATTGACAGAAAGATGTTCTCATGGTCAGTCCGGGTTTGTATGTCTGGACACATGTTCGGACACACCCTAAAGTGCATCAGAAAGGCTGTTTTTACTTCCGTTCGGTCTCGTCTTGATCGTTAAGCCCTTGACATATGTTCTTAGACCATTTCTACAGTGTTTTTAACCTATTTATGCATAAAACCACAAGTAAGGGGAGTTTTCTAATATAACATAAAATAACATATAAGTAAGGAATTTATCATATAAACCAATAAAATATTAATCACATTAAGCAAAGTTAAATTGGATAAATTCCACACTTAACAACTACCTTACACTTAGCTTTTGCTTGTCCTCAAGCAAATAAAGATTATAACTTCTCTAAATCGAAACATTAAACTCCAATATTAAACATAAGAAAAAGGAAAACAAGCAAAATGACAATCAGAAAAATCAATCTGCTCAAAGCTATCAGTTTTCGCAAACAGTGAATAAAGAATAATTTTAAGAAAAGCATGAATAATATGAATTACAGAAACTGAAACATAGATTAGCTAAGGACCTTCCACCAATTTCATTTCCAAATGGATGACAAGGGGAACGAAGTAATGTCTTATTCCACAATACTTTTCATTGTCACATACTCATAGCCTATAACGACCCCCTTTCATTGTATTTGAACTTTTAAGCACATATACTTTCAAATTTGCAATTTATAAACATTTAATACATTAAGCATACAGGGATCGTTTCCATTCCCCCAGACTTTTCTCTCCAGCCTTCTAACAACTTTGGGCCAACTTTCCCAGGTTGTGCACCCTTAGGAAGCTAGGTGATGAAGCACCCTTAAAGACTTAATAACCAAGTGGACGAGACCTGTTTTTGGTTCAGGATAAACAAACTAACTGAGTACCTTGCCTTTGTCCTTTCTTTTCTTTAATTCCCTAGGTCCAAAGCTAAACACATTTAGTCTCCACAATCTACCAATCCATTAAATTTCAATGAAAACATAATAGCTTTGAGAAATAATTTAATCAGACAACTTGTAAGTAGAAAATTTTTGAGTAAATTACTAGGAACCCCCTTGAGGATTGGGCAAATTATAGTTAACCCCCTTGTATTTATCCTAATTATTGGTAACCACCTTAAGGTTACAATATCTTTGACTATGAACCCCCGAACTATAACTCCATTATCAAAACGTTAACCATGTGTTGACCCATCAACTTAATCACATTATTAATCACATGTTGGAAAAAACACTACTTAATCAGCATTCTTATTGTCCAAAAAACGTCAACCCTACCTCAAAAATGCATCTGAATTGGGATGAGAAAAAGTTAAACGATGTTGATTAAGCAGTTTTATTGTCTAGGCTGGCATTAATAATGTGATTAAGGTGATGGGTCAGCATGTAGTTAATGTTTTGATAACAAAGTTATAGTTCGGGGGCTCATAGTCAAATATACCGTAACCTCAAGGTGGTTACCAATAATTATGATAAACACAAGGGGGTTAACTGTATTATGCCCATTTTTGAAGGGGGTTATGAGTAATTTACTCAAAAATTTTTAAGGTTGTCATCAGGCTCAATTTCACACTTCCACAGATATTATCACCCAAAATCCAATATTTAACGACAAAGAGAAGCATATTATTTATCACCTGAAAAACAATAAAAAACTAGTGATTTGAAGTGATAACTGAAGGTCACTCCTTACCCTACACTTAAAATTAAACAATGTCCTCATTGTGTGACAAGGCAGGAATGAAAAACTTAAAGCTCGGAGAAAAACATTTATGTCTAAAGGAAACACAGCAGAGCAGTCATTATTAAAAATTAAAATCAAAAGAACACAAACTAAAATGAGAACTTCCCTGGATTTTGTTGTTGCTGCATATGTAGAACGACCCCACCCCACACTTGAGTTTTGCTCAAGTGTTGCAGCTTGGTTGCAGCATCCATATGAAGCATTCATCTGAAAGAAAGACACTAAATGCAACCAAAAACTACAAACGGAGTTAAACAATAATAAACAACAAAACCAGGAAAATAACTACAATACAAATTAAAACTAAAATTAAAAATTAACAAAACAAAATATACCGTTGGGTTGCCTCCCAGCCAGCTGCCCTTCTTTAGCATCTTTGGCTAGACGTGTCTCGTTTTCTCAAGAGACTCTAGATGATTGAGCTGTCTTTGGAACCCAGCAACAAGAAGTTCGAGAAGCTTCTAAAACTTGTTTCGAAGACCTACTAGTATAAAACAGTAGTTGCTCACCCTCTGCATTCAAAGTGATCATACCTTGAGCAACTTCGATTCGAGCGTCGGCTGTTGCTAGAAAGGGTCTTCCAAGGATGATAGGGACTATAGGATCTACAACCATGTTGATCACGGCTAAATCACAAGGAAAGTATAGATGCTCCACCTTAACCATCACATCCTTAGCAATCCCACGAGGATAAACCATTGAGCGTTCTACTAGCTGAAGCGTCATCCGTGTAGGTTGTAAGTCCCCAATCCCAAGCTTTTCAAATATAGTGTTTGGCATGAGACCGGTCGACGCTCCCAAATCAGCAAGACAGTGGTTAAAGTCAATGTCTCATACTCTGCAAGGAATTGTGAAACTTCTAGGATCGTTGCATCTTTCTGGTGGGCGCTTCTGTATGATTGCTGAACAAGTTTCTATGAACTGAATAGTTCCTGTCTCAACTAACTTTGCCTTATTAAATAAAAGCTTCCTTAAATACTTGGATTAGTTAGGCACCTTCGCAACTAATTCAACAAAAGGGATATCAACAGATCGTTGACAAAGAAAAGTAAGAAACTTATCAAACTCACTATCCTCTTTAGAATGCTTGGTTCTGTTTGGGAAGGGAACTGGAGGATCAACTTCAACTACAGGTGGTGTAGGTGGAGGAGATTGGGTAGCTTCACAGTTCTGCTCAGTCTCTAGCACTGGTTCCTCTGTGTCTATCACCACAGGTTCAGTAACTTTACCTTTACCACTCCTAGAAGTTACCTTATTCACCGTTTCCCTTTCCTACAAAGAACATTTGTTAGCCAAAATATCATCCACCAGTTTAGCATAATTTGGCATTAACTTAAGCACATCAGAAAAATGTATATCCTTAGTTGATTTCTTAAAATTTTTAAGAAATTTTCCAAGCTGTTCATCAAGTTCCCTTTTCTTTAACCTGTCAGGAAAAGGAATAGGTTCTTCAAATTTACTATTAGAAACAGAAGAGTAAGAAGGTTGAGTTTCAGGAGACTCCTCTCCTTGGTGTTTTAAAAACTCTTCTAGGGTCCCCAACCACTGTGTGAAGAGAAGAAACTGGAGCAGCCTCTGAAACATCATCTGCTATAATAGTCACGGCATTAGCTTGCTCCTTGGAGTTTCTCTCTGACTGGGTAAGATGTTGAGACAATTCAGCCATCTAATTCTTCATATCTCTATTGAATGACTCTTGATGTGCAATGAATGAATCCAGCTTACTCTCTTGCGCTGTGAAACGCTTCTCAGTTGTTGCAACAAATGTAGCAATCAAAGCTTCTATATTCGAGGAGGAGCTATTATTAGTCTGCTTTGACTGCTGATGCTGCTGAGGCTAGTAATGTGAAAAATTATTACGTTGCTGCCCAAAATTATTGTTGTCAGGCTGGTATCGTTGATTCCTCTGATTACTGTAAAAATTATCTGGCCTATTCCTAACATAATTAATTGTTTCTCCCTGTTGTGGTATGCATTGACACATGCTAGTATCTCTTCCACAAAATTCACATGGAGGTAATGACTCAGAAACAACCGACACATTTGATGTCGAACTCATAAAGGCGCACATTTCTCAAACTATTTCGACATACTCTCCATCCTAGCAGCAAGGAGAGCATGTGAATCTGCTTCATAAGTACCTGCAACTTTCTTTGAAGGAACTATAGAAGAAGCTCTAGCACCACCCCACTGATTAGCTAAATTTGTCAATGTTTTCCAAAAGCTCTTTCATGCTGGCAATGGGCAACTCCATAAGACTCTCACCAGCACAAGTATCAACCAGAATTCCGCTTTGGGGGTCCAAGTCTTTATAAAACGATTCGTAGGACTACTTCTTCCCCCAAGCCATAGTAAGGAACTCTCCTAACAATTCCTTTAAATCTCCCAAGCTTCAGAAAGAGTTTCACCGCTATACTGCTTGAAATTAGTAATTTCCCCCCTCATGGTCAACATAGGATAAGGAGGGAAATACTTCACCAGAAAAGCATTAGCCAACTCGGTCCAACTGGTGATACAGTTAGGCTCCAAAGAATTCAGCCACTCTGCAGCTCCAAGGAGGCAGTGTGAAATACCCCAAACTTATTAAATATGGATTAAATATTTAATCACATTAATTAAGGCCTAAACATGCCGTAAAAGTCAACTGAGATCAACAACGGTCAACACAAAACAAGATGTTGCACCCTTTGACTGTTAAGGGTAAATAAATACCCAAATGAACTTCTTAGGACCTAAAAAAATTGTCCTAAGTCTATTAACATAATATTAAACATATTATAACCGTTGGACAACACCCCAACACAAAGAACAAGCACTTGCATGCTTCAAGGTCAAATAGAGCAAAAAGGTGCTCTAAGAAACCTTAAAAATCTAATGACCTCTAAATGATATAAAATTGAATACCATGATCAAGTATCATGTAAGGAACACAACAAAACCTTTTTCAAAGGAAACAGAGCCCAGAAACACTTTGCGACACAAAATGTGCACTAAAACTCCTTAAAGCGCGTTTTTGTGTAATCGCCTTTTAAATTGGTTTTAAATGGGCTAAAAGGTTATAAATACCTTTAAATATGATAAAATATCATATTATATGATATTAGGAATTTAATTCCAGAAATTTATGAATTTTTACAAATTTAATATTAAAATATTAATAAAACCCTAAAGTGGGGCCCGTTTGGGTCAACATTGACTAAGTTGGTCAATGTTGACCATTGACCACGAAATGGACTACATGAAATCAGATAATTAAGTCTCCTACCAGACCAAGAGACAAGTCCCATGTGACAATTATTTATTCCACCTTACTTTTGCATAAAATAAGAAAAAGAATACTTTACCTAATAAAACAAAAACAAATTGTCTACACTCACCCTACCCATGTGAGCCAGCGATTTTTGGAGCCTTTTCCCCCTTGTATTTCGTGGCTCCCAAGCAGTACAAGACAAGGCAAGATGAGTCACCTTTCACTTTTGCTAAAAGTCACATTATTATCTCATTTTTGATTCAAATTTGAATCAATCATGCCCTACCTCTCTCAATCAAGGATGGCTGCCCCCTCTCCTTGTCTCCACCGATTCTTCTTCAATTATTCAACACCAATCAATTGGTGATGAGTCACCAAGTCACTTAAAACATAAAAAAAATGCAAAAATGTGTTTTAAGGAAAAACTAGGTCATTTCTCTCATTAGCTCCATTCCAAACGTGGAGCTCACTGCCAAACTCTCCCTTTGGCTCCTCTTCCACCGTAGGTAAGTTTCCAAACTCCATTGGAGAGAGCTCAAGCTCTAGGTAAGCTCTTAAGGCATAAAAATGCCCATTTTCTTCATCTTTCTTTCCTTTTTCGATTGATCTACACTCCAACCTTTTCTATACATCTATGTAGAGTGTTTTGGAGGTTAAAGGAAGGTTCAATCTCGTTCATAACAAGATCTAAGGAGGAAAGTTCAAGTCTTGACCATTTAAGGTAAAAATGTGCTTTAAGCTCATATCTTTTGATTCCCTTCAAGTTCGGCTGTGAAACTTTGCTCCTAGCCTTATTTTCTTCTCCGTTTCATGTGGAATCAGTTGGTTAGCCATTTGGAGCAAGGATGGCCGAGATCCAAATGAAATACCCTCTTTTAAGGCATTTTTCCAAGGTAAAACCTAATAACAAGGTAGCTTGTTGAGATCTAGCTATTTCCTATGTCAATATGGTGGATCTAACACCTTGTGGTGTGTTTTATTCAGGTCGAAACCATCTTGAACTCTCCTTGCATTCTTAAGGTGATTTTTGCCTTAAATCTTACATTAAACTACTTCTTAGGGTTAGATCTTTCTTGGAGACTAACTAGGCCTTGTTTGCTGTTTGAAACATGCAAGATAAGCTTTGGAAATTTTATCCAAGGCTGGCCGAATTCAAACAAGGAATTATTCAAGCTAAATCAAGGTATAAACACCTTAAATCTATGATTTTTATAATTTTTAAGCTCATATATAAATATGGCCGAGAGTGAAATGATAAATATGGGTTATACTGACCTAGAAATGGAAAAAAATGACTAAGATAAATTAAGCTAGTCATTTAAGAGATTTAATTAACATAAATGTCAAATTTAAGACATTATGTGGAAGTTTGGTAAATAAATGGAAAGTGTGTGGTGAGGCCGAAAATTTATATGTATTTTGGGACATTTATGTGTAATTTATTTTGTGAGCAAATGTTTGTAATAAGGCCATGTATTTTAGGCCATTTTATTTATGCATTTACAAGCTTTTAATTAAGTTTAAGTGGTGAAAATAATTACCGAAAAGAATAAGGGGTTATGGTGTAATTAAATTAAATTTTGGGGCTTTAGGATAATAAGGCCGAAAATTAGAGGTAAAAAGGAGTTAAAATAAAGTTTATAAGATTTTATAAAGTTTTGGGGTTGAATGGTGATTTCTAGAAAGTTTGGGTGCAAACCGTAATTATTAGGAATTAATGGTCAAGGAAATATTAAGGAGGTCAACATTGACCATATGCTAGGTTTTGACCAAAATAAATAAGTTAGATAACTTATTTAAGGTTTTATAATAAGTTATGTATTTAATGGTAATATTTTTATAACATATGTGGTAAATATGTTATTACCAAAAATAAAGGGTGTACAATGGTATTTTAAACACCCATGGGCTATTAGGAATTGTTAGGAATTTATTTGGTGGATTTTGGAATTAAAATAAACTATATATGTATAATATATAGTTATTATGTCATTATGACACTTTGGAGAAAAATAGATGGTGGAATGGTAAATACCAAGAGTATATGGGTTAATAAGGATATTTATAACCCTTTGGTAAAATTTGGAGATTTTTAGAATTATATAAGAGTATTGGTTAAGATATGTGTATAAGATATGATTTTAATGATATGGTAAACTATATGTTATAAATAGGGTCAAGTGGCAATTATAGAATAGCACAAGGGCTGTTCGGAATTTACAAAAATAACCATAGGTTATACTCTTTTATAAGTTAGAAATGTTATATTGAATGGTATATATAACATGGTAAAAAGAAAGGGGTGATTTTGTAAATAAAGGAAATTATGGTTTAAGGAAAAGTATAAGGTTTAATATATGCCTATGAGGCAATATGAAATAGTTTTGTATAAAAACTATAGGAATAAATTAAAGGGAATAAAAATATCACATAGTATGATATTAGTATATGGTATAACATTACATAATGTTATGTGGTCAAAATGGGATTTAAATAAAGTTAAGGGCTATACCGAGTTAATAAGAGTTGAAAGATGAATTTTAGACTAAGGTCTATAATGTTATAAATGTTATGACAATGATATGGTTTAGATGGAATTAATATAAGGAAGGGTACTCACATAAAATAATGTGACAAACTATAAATAAATGGGATTTATAAACTAAGGTGTTTATGGAATAAACCTTAGGAGTTGTAAATGTACAACATAAAATGTTACATAATATTAGGATAACAATCTTAATATAAGTTGTACAATACAATACAACTAATGGGAATAATCATCTAACATAAGATGATAAAATGTAACATATGATATAAGAGTTTATTAAACTCATGGGAATTACCTACGTGGTAAATATATACACACACAAGGATAATGTATATAAGGTGGATATAATTTTGGTTGGAAACCATATGATTTAATGGTGGTGGTTATTTAAAAAAATATATATAGTTATGAACTATAAGTTATGAGTTTTGGACACAATACAAAAAAAAAAATAATGTACTACAATCATGCATGAATACATGCAACTATAGGTTACGTACCTAAACTAGATGTGGATAAGATTAAAAGAAATATAAGGAATTAAACTTAACAGTTGAAATAGTTTTGACGTACGCGTTTTAAGTAACAAAGCCGACTGTTTTAGAAAAACCTGTAACAAACAACTGTAGAAAACAGGGGTGAACTGTCGGGGTTACTTATAATTCGGAAATACCGGATGTAGTTAGTCATGGAGACTGACTTATAGTTTTATTACCGTTTAGAGTATACTTCTGACAAGGACGCTTGACGAGCTAACGGACTACACGGAGCGTAGGATCTTGCTGATTCATACTCCACCGTAATACAGTCAGGGTGAACGGTATGTAAAGGGGTTTGATCCGAGTTGTCCTAAGGTTGCTCCTTGGGCTCGGATTTGGTTGATAAACTTGTATGTTGTTATGTGTCTCTGGTTGTCTCTGAGGGCTTACTCAGTTCAGACTTTTGTGTGATCTGTGATAAGATTGTTTGTCTGAATGTGATAATTAATATGCATGAACTGTATATTTATAGCTGCTTATTATTTATTGTTGTTGAGTTAACAGTATTGGTTCGTATATATGAACCTATATATATAAACGAACTAGCGGCTATGGTGCTATCTTATATGAAATATAAGGAACGTAAATAAAACGTTGTAGCACTATGATAATAACATATACATATTATCTGAGACTTTTATACGGAGCATTGGCCTTTCTATACGCCGCTCTTGTATCTAGCACTGGATCCCGAGTTTACAGACTCCGGATTGGACTAATGACCTTAGTCTGCTGTGTTAGAAAATTTGGTAATGCGATGCGATGGTATAATTAATTAATTAATGGAATGGAAGTAAAGCCAAGAGGATGTGGCTCTTGGTGCGCGCTGTGATCACAAAAACGATACCAGGATGTCCGCGTACGGGTCCGTAAGTATCAAGAAAATTTCCCGTGAGCTAGAATGGCTCGTTGGTCGGAGACTCTACCGTTGGAGTGGCTACTGCCGTGGGTGACCCGCCATAATATATGGGTAACTAGAGACATGTCGTTTTAACGAGACATTGTCACTAGGTATAACTGAACAACTAAAACAATTGAGACTTATACAGTGGCGAACAATACCATGGACGAGACTTAATACTTGTTTATTATTCTCGTTGTTTCGCTTTGTTGTTCATTGGTTATACTTGTGGTTATTTTATTGTGTGTGATGGATGGATGGAGCCTACAAGGCTAAGGTGAACTAAATATGAAAACTGTACGCTACGGCGAATGTACATTGTACATTATATTGTTATTGCTCGATACGTTCGATATATAATGTTGTATGGAATATTAAATGAATGTTTGGATTGGATGGATGGTTAAATGTTTATGGATATCTGGATGGTTGATTATGTATATTATACATATATGCTTCAGTTTTGATTATAACTGTAAAAGAAAAAGCATGAAACCAATCTAATAATAAGATGGTTAAAATGACAAGTGACCATTAGGGTCCAGGCCCGGCATACTCAGCGTCTATCGCTGATACTACACCATTACAGGTTGTTGATCATTGTCGGAGTAATTGGAGTTTTGCTTTTGCTACTACACATGGAGATGTTGTGTAGCACTGAGGATGGTGAATTGTAATATGGTGAGGTTGTGTACATTCAGGTTTGGGTAGACGCTCACTTGTCGACGTTTATGATTTATGGATTTAGTATGATGTATAGGAGTTTCTCATTATCACTGCGGTTAGCAGTTTATTTGTATTGGAAGTTGGATGTAGTTTGGCTGCGTTGCTCACATGGGCGAGTAACGGCCGGTGACACCCGAGTGAGTTTTGTAATGGTTATTTGCTTTTCCGCTGCGAGACGTTTTATTTATTGCTACGTGAGAGATTATATCGTGATTATTGAGAGGGGTGTTACACAGTGTATGGTTTAATCTCTACCCTAATCTAACTAATAAACTAAAGGAAAAATAACAATAATAAAATTGGGGGTTTGGTTGCAAAAATTAAATAAATGATTAAATAAACTAAAAACAAATAAAAGTGATTATCTAATAAATCTAAAAGGGCGAATCCTAGTTTGCTATTTCTTCATAGTTTATCAATTCCCTTCCTAAGTGTTTTCTAAATTCTAGATTGCAACCTCGGATCTAAATTAATCTAAAACCGGTCCCCCGCAAGATAGATCCTTACTAGCAATTCTTAAATCCTAACTCTCGTTACAAATTTACAAATCAACTAGTAGCATTAACGAATCATCTGGTTTTGAGTCAGCTAATCCCCAGGAATTGCCATCTGTAGTTTCTCTAGTAATATTCCTAAGGTCTAATGAACGCCGCAGTTCTCACTTGTAAGCAATTCATACCAAATAAACTCAAGCAATAATTAACCACAAGAGGATTCAATAAATAACTAGGAACAAAACTACAATCTGTATAGAATTTATATTTAACAACTCAGGAAGTAAAATAAACTAGTTGTCCATAGCAAACCAGAATTCTAATGACTACTCAGACATCAGAGACAAAGAAATAATAACAATGTTAAAGAGTTTAGAAAACGTTATCTAATTGTGGAACGATGACGAATCCAGTCTCTACCTTCTACTCCGATCTGTCAACCGTCAGCTCGAAGAACTACTGCTCTCGAACTGGTCTCCCTCCAAGAACGGCTGCTAGGGTTCTGTGTTGTGTGTCGTCGCTTTTGTATTCATATGTTCTCTCGGTCAAGATCATATATGAAATACCCCAAACTTAATTATAGCGATTAGAATAATTATAATATGTATTTAAGAGCCTAATAATGCTTACGTAATATTGGTAAGGAAAAATAAATCCAAAAGAAATAAAGAAACGCTTAAAAAGCGTAAAACGCTAAATAAGTGTTAAATAACCATAGGAGGTATGAGACCTCGGTTGGCGTATTATATGGATTCTAAAGGGTTAATTAAGTCTAAATAAATATTAGGGAACAAATCCTGAAGAAAACAGATCTTTAAATTGGATTAAAAACACTAATGAACGTTAAAGCGCGTTTTTCGAGGTAACCGGGAAAACGTGAGTTTAAGCGGGTCAAATAGACTCGTAACAATTTTGGTTAACTAAATAATCATGGGAAAATTCACGAGATACCCCTATTTTCTTTCGTAATTCACAATATACCCCTGTGATTTTAGTAATTTAACTTTAAACATACTTAAATGTTGTCCAAAATTGATGAAACTTTACATGGACGATGCTAAAGTGTTATATTTTGGTCCAATATCAAATTTGAAGTTTTTTAAGCTCACATGTGACATGTGGGACCCAATGAACAGGTCACATATTCATTGGGTCCCACAGGTCACATGTGAGCTTAAAAAACTTCAAATTTGATATTGGGCCAAAATAAACACTTTAGCATCGTCCATGTAAAGTTTCATCAATTTTGGACAACATTTAAGCATGTTTAAAGTTAAATTACTAAAATCACAGGGGTATATTGTGAATTACGAAAGAAAACAGGGGTATCTCGTGAATTTTCCCAATAATCATTAATAAATATTAGTGAAGATTTAGAACCAATAAAATCAATAAAACAAGAAATTAGTAAAAACTGTCAAAAACGGGAAGTTGTGGGGTAAAAGCACAAATAACTCAAACTAGTGTATCCAATATTGTAAATAAAATTTTAAAACCCATAAGGGGCTGTAGGGCATCCGATCCCCTTCCCTCTCACACACAAAGGGAAAAAAAATAAGTAAAGAAAGAAAAGATGAAAAGAAAGAAGAAAAAGAATACAAAAAGTAAAAGAATACTCTCTTTCCTCACCCTTTTCTTCTCTCTCTCCATTTCTTTCTTCCCCATCGTACTCCCTCTCTTTCTTCTCCTTGTGGCTGCGATTTTGGAGCTCTCACCAACAACAATGGCTCCTCCATCTTCTTCTTCATGCTTCATCCTCATGTAAGCTCCAAATCGAAAACAAATTACATATTTGAACTCCCCTCACTCTCCTCTACATTCTCTCTTTTCAAAATCCAAAAATGAGGAAGTTCATTTTCGTGGGTATATCCCATTGGGGAAGAAAATAGCATCAAGGTGTAGCTTGGAGTCCCCTCACTCCATTAAGGTAAAAATCTCCATGAAAACCTTAAGTTTTCTTCATCTCCTTTGGTAACTGATTTTTGCCCCATTGTAACACTCCATTTTCTCTCTCTCTTTTGAGCACAATATCAACCTTGCAATGGTGGTGGATTCACCTTCTTGAACCAAGGGCTAAAACCCCTCCTAAACCACTCCAAAGGTAAACCCTAGAAATCTTGCTTTAAGAATTTCAATGAACTAGCACTAATTTAAGGGTTAGTATATTAATTACAATTATTTTGTGTGCTTGGATGATGGGAATGGAGTTTGGCAACTCCATTCCCCCATATGGCCGATTTGGGCAAGAAAGAGAGAAGAGGAGAAGTGGAAAAAAAGAGGAAATAAGAGCTTAAGGTAAGAGCTCTTTCTTGAATGGTAAATTTAATGCATTAGAGTAATGGGAATGGGTAAACCAATTTAGAGAACCCAAATTATTGTATTGGTATTGTAGTATTGGAATTTGAGTATTTGGGAACTAGTAAGTAAATTGTAGGCCTTAGAGCCAAGTATTGTGTATTTGTACTGACCTTGTTGTTTGATGGAAGTATCGGAGTATTGGTATTGACTTAGGTGCTGGTAGGACCCTTGTATGGGTGTGGCTAGAATAGGAATGAACTTGGTGAAGAAAGTATGTGTATGGCTAAGTAAGAAAAGTAGGTGAACTATGGCAAAAATTTGGTAGGAATTGTGCATTATTGAATGACTTGGTGAATGGGAGAACCAAGGTGTGTATTGGGATTAGTAGAGATGTTTTATAACCATGGAATGGTGGTTGGGGTATGAGGATATGAGAATGTAAAATCTGTAGCAAGAGTTGTTGAATTGTATTGGAGAAACTAGGGGAGTTTAGGTGCAAGATTTAGTAAAGTGAGGGTGAACTCGAAGAGTTGAGGTAATGGTTTGTAGGCCTTGGGAATGGCATTAAGAGATGAAATTATGTATGGTGAAAGAAAGAACTAAAATCTGTAGCAAACAAAACTAGAAAGGATTTATGTAAGTGTTGAAAGGAAAATGTGGAGAATTGGTGTGTGAATTATTATGGAAAGGTGTAACAGATTAGCAATGGATTTAAACATGTTTAGGTGACTAATTAGGTGCTAAAATATGTGGGATTAAGTGTAGGAACAATAGGGGATTAATTAGGTAAAGTTTGGGTTGTAACAGACAAAGAGAACTGGAAAATCTGTCAAATTCGTAGCAGGGTCCGGGACCTACCTTATGTAAGAAGTTCCGGACCGCGTCTGATTTTTGTTCGAGACTTCCCTGCAACTTGGGTCCGGGACTTGGTCCCCGTATAAGCTCCCGGACCATGCAAATAAAATGGCCGAGACTTCACTGGAATTTGGGTCCGGGACTTGGTCCCTTGTACAACTCCCGGACCACATATAAAAACGGTTCGAGAATTCACAAAGCTTCTGGTCCGGGACTTACCCCATGTACAAGGACCCGGACCAGGGTATTAAAAACGCCCGAGACTTTGGTAATGAGGTGGTCCGGGACTTAAGACCTGGACAAGGTCCCGGACCAACCTAAATTTGTGAAAACAAGTGTATTAAATGGGTAATAAGGTAAGGGAGTGAATGGTAATGATAGAATAAGATAATTAGGACTTAATTAAGGATGTTTAAAGGTCATTAAAAGTATAAACAAGTTGGAGAAGTAAGTAAGGAAGTTGTAAGAATACGAACATTAAGATAAACCGAAATAACGGGATAACGGGGTAAGTACGGGAGTAGTAAGTATGTATTATAACGCTTGGTATTAATTGAACCATTTGACATGTAGTCATTGGTTCGTGGATGAGGACCAAGGAACAAGAGGGAACCAAAGGAACAAGGGAACACCCGGTAAAGTAAATTCCGGTAAAAAAAGTATGATTTCTTCATGCCCTGTATCCTAATCTGGTTACCCCGATTTGTGTGCTTATTTGACCACCTAAATAAGATAAAAGCATGAATCGGACTATATTGCACTTACTTGTGCCTGTTTACATTGTTCTCGATATTTGTCTTGAACAATAGTTTGTGTAATTCATGAAACATATGAATGATGATGACGTGTAATTGTATCTCGTAGTGTATTTGTATATTGTATTGTATTCTGTACGGATGTGTATATGAATAATGCATTTGTGTATGTGGTTGAATAAATGACTTCTACTAATTCCTAACTACCTAACTCTTAACTTAAGTGAGTAAATTGGAATGAGTAGAAGTCCGATATAGCTTCGGCCACGCGTGAGGATGAGGAGACACAAGAGGTTGGATCCGATTCCTGACTCTTAAACTGGTCCGCGGCCCATACCCCTTAAATGGGTAGCATCCCGGATTGGTGAGTCAAGTAAATCCCGGTGGTGGGACGGAGTAGTCCCCGGGCCGGAGGTCCCGACGACTTAACATGAGTAAGAGTAAGTAAGTAAGTAAGTATGGATCGTAAGTATGTACGAGTATGAGTATGTATGCGTAAGTGCTGTGGAACGAGTAAAAGAGTAATCTCCACCCGACTAACCCGGGTGGACAAATGAAGCTAACAAAGTCTTGGACATTGTGTATGTATTGTGTATGGATTGGGTATGCAATGAGTATGTATTGTGCATGTATCGTGAATGGGTATTTCGGAAGAAGGTAAGTAAGTATTGTTGGACTTGTATAACTTCTTGGTATGTGTTGGAGCGTATGCGTGTATTCCTTGTGTAACTATTATAGTATTGTATTCAAGAGCATGTATGCATGTATGTTTGAATGAAAATGGACTGCATGTATTCGACCAAGTGGTCGGCGTACCCTCACTAGTACGCGGGGTATGCGGTTATCATATGCAGCGAAAGCTGACCCCCTAGGGGGAACGTTTTTAGTGTGCAGGTACCCGAAGCGGATACGGTCAAGGTAAGAGACCGGTGGCACGCCTTTGTATTTAGGAAGTAGGTAGTTTGTGAGGAATGGGTAGTAGATAGACTCTTGGTGAGTATGTATGAACTTGGGAGGAGTATTGTATTTGATTTGGAACCTAGTAACTCGGTATGTGGATTATGTTGTATTGAACTTGAAGTATTGTAATGAACAGGAAGTTTTAGTATTTGATTTGGTATTTGGAGTATGTATGATAAGTGTGTAGTACTCGGATATTCCGGTCCATCAGACCGATGCTGTATGTAGTAGTAGTAGCCTTGTTAGTCACGTGGATGGCTAACGGCATTGTATCACCCACTGTATGTAAGTATGTATCCGCTGCGTGAATCTGGATGTACGAGGAGATTGGACGGTAATGACAGTATTAACGGTAGGGGTGTTACAATATATATCTGATATATCCACGTGCGACTCGGTCCTTTCTTTTTATCTCCATCTTCTCGAAAGATATAATATATATATTATGATCAGCCCGTCTCATTCCACGTCAGAAATAACAGTTCCTAATGTACATCATGCGGTCCTGTAGCCCAATGTGGAAAATATACTGCAGCTATCATGTGTGTGAATGCATGGCTAAATTCTTTATGTCAAGATCGGTGCAGCCTTTCCAAAATGTCTGCGCCTCTGTTACGTCTGTCCATCTCCAGGCTCATGTCAGCGATTGTCGGCCCGCCTCCTCTGCATGGCCCATGCGAGCACTTTGCATGTATGAGCCCACACCCATGCGATCCAACAAACATTCACGTGAATGTGGTCTAATCATTTGACAATCATGAGTTTGCAGCCATCCTTCTCATGCATGCATGCGGCCCACTCATGTGGTAATGATGATTCAGCTATTTCATGCTGCTCACGGCCCAAGTCTCCACGAGCCCGACTGTACACAAGATAATAAAGTGATCCGGGTTTATTCTCTTCCATATAATCCCGGACCACCACTAAAATTGTACAGTAAGTTTTGCTCGGGCGTGGTCCGGGTTTGTAAATCCGGATACATACCCGGACCACACCTAAATATTGGCAGAAAGATGTCCTCATGGTCAGTCCGGGTTTGTATGTCCGGACACATGTTCTGACACGCCCTAAAGTGTATCAGAAAGGCTGTTTTTGCTCCCGTTCGGTCCCGTCTTGATCGCTAAGTCCTTGACATACGTTCTTAGAGCTTTTCTTCAGTGTTTTTAACCTGTTTAAGCATAAAACCACAGGTAAGGGAAGTTTTCCAATATAACATAAAATAACATATAAGTAAGGAATTTATCATATAAACTAATAAAATATTAATCACATTAAGCATAAAAAAATAGATAAATTCCACACTTATCATTAACCTCCGGGATTCGAAGATTCACCTAGAGTATGTCTACATGTTAGACAAAGCTCTATATGGGTTGAAGCAGGCTCCAAGAGCATGGTATGAACGTCTCTCAACCTATCTATTATCTCACAGCTTTGTACGAGGTAAGGTTGATAAGACTCTCTTCACTCTCACCAAGGGTGAAGACGTACTCATTGTTCAGATCTACGTTGATGATATCATTTATGGCTATACAATTCCTGAATTATGTACCTTATTCTCTAATCTAATGAGCAAAGAGTTTGAAATGAGTGCACTAGGTGAATTGAAATTCTTCCTAGGTCTTCAAATCAATCAGCAAGAAAATGGTACCCAAATTCATCAACAAAAATACATCCATGAGCTACTCGTCAAATACAAGATGCAGGACTCCAAGCCTACTCCTACTCTAATGTCTGCCACTGAAAAAGCACATCTTGATGAAAAAGGAATATCTATTGGTGCCACTCTATATCGAGGTATGATAAGCTCCTTATTATACTTAATAAAAAGTCAACCTGACATTCTCTATGCTGTATGTCTTTGCGTAAGATTTCAGTCAAATCCAAAAGAATCACACTTGCAAAGTGTCAAGCGAATATTTCGCTATCTCAAAAGCACACAGGACATGTATCCAAGTACTCCTGATTTTACATTGATGAGTTACAGTGATTTTAACTTTGCAAGTTCTTTATTAGACAAAAAAAGTACCTCGGGTACGGCTCAATTTCTAGGCCTATGTCTAGTAGCATGGAGCTCTAAAAAGCAGAACACAGTAACTTCAGGATTATCTAATACCTCATACTTGCACTACTATATTTTGTGATAATAATAGTGCTATTGACTTGTCTAAAAATCCGGTTCATCACTTCAGGACTAAACACAATGAAATCCGTCACCACTTTCTGAGAGATTACGTTGAAAAAGGATTAGTACAACTAGAGTACGTCCCCACTAGTGATCAACTTGTAGACATATTCACCAAGCCGCTACAACGTGGTCCATTTGAAACTCTACGTTCACAACTTGGGATGACTCGTATAACATAGCTAAGGTAGTATCTCCTTCTCTTGTTTCCTTCATTTTTGGATAAAATGCATGAGTATGTCTGATAAGCTAGTATGACTATCAATAAAAGAGCACTAGAGCTTGAAATTTGTTTAAGAACTTGCAAAAAACTTGCCCATGAAGTCATTGGCACTAAATCCAAAACTAAACACCTCACCCAATCACAAAAAATACTCTCTGACATTCCGGTAATCTACTTCCACATGCTACCCTCATTTATCTTCAACCTAGCACGCTCCATCTAGCTGAAATACCCCTAAATATTATATAATTAATTAAGGAATAATCATTGGATTATAAAGGCTAATAAGCGTTAATTAATTAAGGAGTTATGGAAACCCAAATATATTTACATATATATATATATAGATAGTCCAAAAAGGTTACTAAACCTTACATGAAATGACAAAAAAAAACTAAAGGATATAATTAAATATATATATATATATATATTAAACGATAAAATAATGTGTAACATGTAATATACATTATTACTTGAAATAACAACACAAATTTACATGTTGTAGTGTGAGAGATTAACGAACATGTTAACTCAACTTAGAAGGCATTATAAGCATATAAACCAAATAAAAATCGGCTTGGGCTATATTGGGATAGTAATTTACAATTCAGAATTTAATAGAGCCCAAATTAAGTAAAAATGAAGCCCAAAGGAGGCCCAGTTCAGCTCCACATGAGAGAGCCCACTCTCCCCACTTATTTTTTTATTAATAAAATGCCCTTGAGTTTGGAAACCCTAACTGGCGTGGAACCTAGCCTCTCTTCTATATATTTTTCTCCACTTCTTATCTTTTTCATTTCCACCTTAACTGGCGATCAGACATACATTCTTGCCGCCTCAGTTTTCATTCCCTTCACAAATACTCTACATGAAATCTGTATGAACATTACCGCCTCTATCTCCTTCTATCTCTCCAATCAGAGAACCGTAAAACTACTTCCATTCTAAATTAAATAGAGCAGGCTTTGCGTTATTCTTTTCTTCCTTCACTGGTTGTAAATATGCTCTTAACACCCCATTCTCTCAAATTCCTCTTGCTTCCGATACAATCAAAATCAGACCCGTCATCTTTTGTCACTTGGAGTTGGTGTTTGTTTGGAGGCAACCTAGAGAAGGGTGAACCAAAGCAGGGAAAATATTTCATACTTCTCGCTATAGAACTTGAATCAGAAAAGGAAAACAAAAGATGGGTTCTTTGTCAAACTGAAACGGAAAATAGGTAAGAATGGTGCTTCCCTTGCTTTTTATTTTTGGATTTCTACTTCAGTGTCCAACTCTCACCTTTCCTTTACTTCCTTTACTTATTTTTACTTCCTCTTCTATCTGTATGTGGGATATCACCGATTTTGGTGTAGATTGGTCACAGACAAAAAAAAAACAGAAGGTTGTCCTTGCTTGAGACAGAAATATTTGAAGGTAATTCCCTTCAAAGTCAAGGCAAATCTGATCTAGGTTGAATACCTAAAAAAATGCTAATCAAAGTTTCTGGTGACTTAAATCTGAAGAGTAATTAGTTCTTTCTAAAGGATGGAAATCACAGGTGACTTCCTTAATTACTTGTGTAATTAAGGATTTATGGAGTTAACCATACTCGTTAACTCAAAAGAGGGTTTCCTGATTAAAGTGATTTTGGGTAGTCCTACATCATTGTGGTCTTAAATGTGTGCATTATGTTCTGTTCGTGAGCTTTGGTGTCATCAAAGCCGAACAAAAGATGTCAGAAAACATGACAAAGAACATTTACTTCTTTATTGATGATGCGAGACAGTGTCTCTATAAAGAATGAGATGATACATGTATACTCTATGTATCTGTATTATAAATGATATGAGGCAGCAACCTTTTATACTAAAAGGTGCGGGCGAAAACGGGAAAGAAAATAAGAGAACAAAATACAAGCATAACCTATAATACAGACTAAAAAAGTACAGATAAAAGGTGTTACATAATATGTCCTAAATACAGAATATAAACCATACAAGCCTATGTCTAATACCCCCCTCAAAGAGTACGTCTGATGCAAAAAGTGGCAGCGCAAGCTATGTGTGTGCTCAGGTGTGCTCTTTGTCTCCATTTGTTCCATGCTTCTGTTTTGTTTGTTCCTGCAAACCCAAAACTGGAAAAGAATTGTGATAGTTTTTACCTGCGAGGGGCTTGGTCATCAAGTCGGCCAGCTGATGCATGGTGGGAACATATTTGACTTGGATCAAGCCCCCCTGCAGTTTTTCCCTTACGAAATAGCAATCCAATTCGATGTGTTTTGTTCTTTCATGTGAAACAGGGTTTTTAGCTATATGGATAGCTGCTAGATTGTCACATTTCAAAGGTATGGGGGTGATATTTGTGAGACCTATCTCATTTAATAGCCTAGTTAACCAGCTCAACTCTCCCGTTACTTGACGCATTGCCTTGTATTCTGCCTCAGCGGAAGACAAGGATATGGTGGGCTGTTTTTTCGATTTCCAGCTAAATGGGGATCCTCCAAGGAGGATATAGTAGCCGGAGACTGATTTGTGGGTGATTGGGCAAGAGGCCCAATCTGAGTCACAATAGGCTTCTAAGGTGTAGTCCGGTTCTTTGTTGAAAAATAGACCGAACCCTGATGTCCCCTTTATATAGGATAGTGTATGGTATGCGGCCTTGAGATGTTCAGAAGTAGGGGACTGGAGGAATTGGCTGAGGAATTGGACAACAAAGGCTATGTCTGGTCTCGTGTTGGTGAGGTAGTTAAGTTTTCCCACGAGACATCTATAGTGGGTTGGGTTGTCCAATTTTGGGCCGGAGTCTTTGAATAGTTTTAGATTGAGTGGGAGAGGTGAGATTGAGGGTCTTACGTTTTCCATTTCAAAATCTTTCAAGATTTGATTGATGTAACGTTGTTGTGTCATGATGAGACCATTCTCGGTTTCTAAGAATTCCATCCCGAGGAAAAAGTGAAGTCTCCCCAAGTCTTTGATTCTAAATTCCTTATCAAGTTTATTTTTCAAGGTTCTTATCTCCTTCGCATTGTTCCCAACGACCAAAATGTCGTCGACATATATCCCTAGTAATGTAATGCTGTTTGTTGTTGTTCTGACGAATAGGGAATAGTCGTTTTGAGAGTGGGGGAAATTGAGAGTTTTAAGGAAGTTAGCCAATTTTTCATACCATTGGCGGGAAGCTTGCTTTAAACCGTAAAGAGATTTGTGAAGTTTGCACACTTTGTTTGTCCCCTCCACCCTTAAGCTTATGGTGGAGGGAACGCATTATTTACGTCAAGCTGATCCAATATCCATCCTTTTTTAACGGCCATGATGATTAAGGCTCGGATTGTGGTTTGTTTTACTACAGGAGAGAAGGTCTCCTCGTAGTCTAGCCCTTGTCTTTGTGTGAAACCTCTAACCACGAGTCTAGCTTTGTACCTCTCTAGAGTGCCGTCGGCCTTAAATTTTGTTTTGTAAACCCATTTGCAGGTGATGGGTTTCTTCCCTTTTGGGAGATTCACGATGGACCATGTGTTATTTTGTCTTAGGGCATCAAACTCCTCGGTCATAGCTTTGACCCAATTCGGGTCCTTGCTGGCTACTTTGTAGTTGTGTGGTTCAGTGGTATGTTGTATGTGGTGTATGAAACCATTTGTTTGAGGATGCAGGGCACATGAGAGTATAGAAGTTGTTGGTATGTGGTCGGTGAGGGTGTTGATAGTGGGTTGCTTGTTTGATTCAGGACGAGGATGTGTAAGTCTCATGCTAAGGATGGTTGAGAAAAGGTCCCCATGGTTCGAGGCATTGGTGCAAATGTAGTCATCAAGTCTAGCTGGGGTCTTAGTAGCACGGGTGGATCTCCTTAGTTGTGTGGTGTCTGTGGCAGCGGATTCGTTGGGAATGGTAGGTTCTACCTCAATTGTAGGATTGATTTCTGGTAAGTCATTTTGAGGCGATTGTACTTCTCTTATCTCAGAAATCTGAGACGTGCAAGTATCATTAACCTCTAGGTTGTTTTGTGGTGGGGAAGAGAAAATGTCGTTGTCTTGTTCTTTAGTGAGATCTTTCCACGATTTATCTTTCAATGGGAAAATATGCTCAAAGAACACTACGTCTCTAGTGACTTTGTGCTTACTTTCACCAAGGGGAACAACCTTATAACCTTTGGTGTTCTTGCAGTTTCCAACGTATACACAGCTGATGGACCTTGGATCAAGTTTTCCACGATTGGGATCTAGGTTAGTCATGTAACAAAGACACCCAAACGACCTCATCTCATCAAAATTTGGCCTTGTCCCATAGAGTCTCTCGTAGGGAGTTAATTTTTCTATTGCCTTGCTGGGTGTTCTGTTGATGATATATGTGGCATGTTCAACACAGTGGCCCCAAAAAGAGTCACTTAGGCCAGATTGGAAGAGGAGAGCTCTTGCTACTTCCATTAGATGCCCCTGTTTCCTTTCCATGACACCGTTCTGTTGAGGTGTGTGGGGGCATGAAGTTTGGTGAACAATGACTTTCTTGGCAAAGAAATCTATCCCTTCCTGAGATTTCCCTAATTCCTTTGCGTTGTCACTCCTGATAATTCTAATGTTTTTGTTCATTTGTTTTTCGATTAAAAGGGTGAATTTTATGATGTTTTTCATAGCTTCAGCCTTTTGTTTCAGGAGGACAACCCACGTCCCTCTACTATAATCATCTACAATGGTGAGGAAATATCTATATCCTTCTATGGTTGTAATTCTAAATGGCCCACATAGATCAATATGTATGAGGTCGAAAGGTTGAGAGGATCTGATTTCAGAAACGGGAAACTTAATTCTTTTCCCTTTGGCCTTATGGCAAACAATATAGGGGTATGTATTATCTTTCAAATGCTTTGGAATATGTATCTTGACAGTCTCATTGATTTTGTTTAATGGCATATGCCCTAATCGGTTGTGCTATAAACTAAATTTTCCAGAAGTACATTCATCAAGATGTCTAGTGCATGAGTTAGTACAGACAATAGAATTCAAACTCTTCTTCGAAATGAAGATTCCTAAAGCATTTACATCAGCAAAAAACAATCCACAAGATTTCTTTCTGATTTCATGATAAAGCTTCTTTTCAGAGTCCTGCAGGTAACAAGAATCATCATAAAAAATTACAGATGCATTGAGGTTCTCTATTAGTCTAGAAACAGAAATCAGATTAAATAAGAAAGTAGGAACATGCATCACATCCTTCAAACAGACCACTCCGTTCACAGTCAAATTGCCAACAGAAGTCACATTCCTTTTAGTTCCATCAGGCAAAGAAATTTCCCTACTGTATCTTAGGGATTTGCAATCAGAAAGCAAATTTCGATTCGCATTTATATGTTCCGTAGCCCCTGAATCAAGGATCCACATCTCACGCAACTCTCGCATTATTGGATTAGTGTCGGAACTTAGGCATGGCGATAAATTGATAAAAGGTTTAGGGTTACCTGAATACTCGCCAAAATCAGTCTGTTTGATATGCGGAGATTCGTTCTTCTGTTGGTGAAGGAAGGTCACGAGCTGTTGCAGTTGTTCCGGAGTGAAGCCCTTCACCGGTGACTCGAAAAGAACTTCATTGGAGGGGAAAGACGTCTTTGCTTGTTCGCCGACAACTGATCCAACATGAGCCTCTCTCTGCTTCTTCCCATCTTGATTCGGAAATCCGACGATCCACCAGCATTCGCTCCGTGAATGACCAACCTTGTTGCAGTTGCTGCACTTGGGTGGCTCTTTCTTTCCGGTGCATGGGTAATTATTTGCGGGCTTCTTGTTAAAACTTCTGGGATTTGGACCATTCGAAGCAGATTTCTTGTTCTGTGAGAAGTTTGTACTGACCTTGCTTGCTAGGGCTACAGCTTGTTCGCCTTCTTCGTTTGAATTTCCCCCTTCTCGTTGTTGTTCTTCTTGGACAAGGATGGTAAAAATCTCTTCAAGGCTGGGTATCTCGCTCATGGCGAAAATCTGACCTCTAAGATGTAAGTAGCTTCTGTTCAGACCCATAAGGAAGTGGACAACCTCCTCCTCTTCGCGGCGTTTCTGTTGTTTCTCCTCCGATTTGCAACCGCCGCAACATTCGCACTTGTCGATTGGTTGCACGAGTTCGTACTCTGCCCAAACTTCACGAGATCTTGCGAAATAATCGGTCACGCTCTCCTCGCCTCGGCTAAGGTTTGCAATCTTGCCTTTGATGTTGTGTAAGGTAGCTAGGTTCTTTTTTTCGAATCGTTTACATAACCAATCCCAAACCTTTTTGGGATCGTCTGTGTAGAGGATGCTTCGGGAAATGTTGGGGGCGATGGAATTGACTATCCAGGAGACAATTAGAGAATTGTCGCGTCTCCAGGCTGCTGTTCAAACAAGGTCGCTGCTATCTGGCTGTTTTATGGAACCATCCAAGAACCCTACCTTGTTCTTGATGCTGAGGGCGGTGAGCATTGTCCATTTCCAGGCGGTGAAGCCTTCACCGGTGAATTTGGGCGCCAACGCTTGCCCAGGTTGTTTATTTGGGTGAACAAAGAGGGGATCGTTTTGGTCGATCGTGGTGCCTCCAGTCCCAGTTATCTCCGGCGTTTTTCCAGAGTGTTTTTCCGTCATGTTCTTTGGCAAGGATTAGGATTGCTCTGGTACCATGTCAGAAAACTTGACAAAGAACATTTACTTCTTTATTGATGATGCGAGACAGTGTCTCTATAAAGAATGAGATGATACATGTGTACTCTATGTATCTGTATTATAAATGATATGAGGCAGCAACCTTTTATACTAAAAGGTGCGGGCGAAAACGGGAAAGAAAATAAGAGAACAAAATACAAGCATAACCTATAATACAGACTAAAAAAGTACAGATAAAAGGCGTTACAGAATATGTCCTAAATACAGACTATAAACCATACAAGCCTATGTCTAATAAAAGAGGGAGCAAAAGCTCTAATTCTTCCAGATTACATTTATCAAATTATAAACCAAGTTCTAAAATTGAGTTAAGCATCTTGATTAAACTCTAAATGTCTTTCTGTAAGGATTTTCATTTATGGTTTGGGAGTGGAAGAATTTTACAGATTAGTGGAGGATATAACTACTGGTTAAGGTTTCATGAATTAATGGATAAATTGGGAAGTTAGTAGTCATTGATAAGTAGTTAAACATAGATCTGTTAAACAAAAGTATAAGTTTATGTATTGATTATGCAGCTCTGGTGGTATCTGCCATGAGTTGGTGATTGGTAAAATAAAGTTTTGGGTAAAGATGGGAGATAAATATGAAATTTGGATAATCTGAGGTCAAGTAGTTTAGAAATAAATATATACCAGACTTAATGGTAAAGTCAGTAGTTATCGGTGTTTTCACTTGATTTTGGCTACTGTGTGATATTGTGGTGGTTGATGAATTTTGGTAATTTCAGCAGTGTAGAAGTATTATGTTGATTTGGAGGGTTGTTGCTAATTTATTAAACTACATAAACTAGTGCAGTTTTGGTGATTTTCAAATTGACGCCAAATGAGTGTTATACTAATCTGATAAAAATGGTGGTTTAAGATAATGGATTTAAGGAAATTATTGAAAAGAAAAGATTACTTAAAAATGAATTATTGAGTGGTTATAAAGGATATGGGCCTATATAAGGGTGGAGCAATAAGTTAATAAGTTGATAAAAGAGTTAGAAAATTGTAAATTGGAAGAATATAATTAATCTTTTGTGAAAAGAAAACAAATGGATAATCTGGACTAGGTAATTGTATATAGCGGGGAGTCATTAGTTTAGTAATTTAGGATTAATATATATGTACTTAGTAATTGAAGGTGCTTTAGTAATGGAAAGAAGTTTTTGGCGGATAAGTGTGTTAAGGAAATTGATGTTGGTTTGTGGACTAATATATGGGTATGGGTGGTTAGGATTAAAAAAAAAACTGAAAACAAGATTAATTAAAAAGAAATGAACATAAATGAACTTAAGTGTTAGTTATTAGAGTCTTAGTAGTTCGGTGGATTTGGTGATTATATATTAAAAGAAAAATATAGGTGTTAATATATATAAGTGGCAAACCAATAATTACTAGTATGAGGTTTAATTAGATTTAGAAATGAGTGGTAAATTAATATAAAAGCACATATTTGGTTTTTAATTATGATATGTGGGTGAATATAATGATAATAATAAATGAGGAAATAAGATGAACTAAATAATAAACTAGTAAACTAAGAGTAAAGTGTTAAGTTGTTACATTGATCAATTAGAATCTGGTTGTTTAGAAAATGTGTAAGGAGATCTCGGGTTTAATCATGCTAGAATATAGATTTGATTAAGTTACAACTTATGTATTTATCAAAAATTAAGTTAGGAAAAATGACAAGGTATTAGGTGGTGGTATTTTGTGAGGGAAGTTAAATATTAAGACTAAGTGAATACAAAGGAATTAATAGGTTAATAATTATGGTTGACTGTATTTTATTGGTGAATGAATAATTAGTTAAGATTTTTAAGTTCTTAATTGTCGTCTTTAACAAAAAGAATTGATTAAGGAAAGAAATTGTAAAAGGAAATAATGAAATAGTATTCGTCTAGAGTTAAACAATTTTCTTCTCCTCGCTGTAATAGTGAAACCGATGAGAACACATATTCCTTCCATTTTCTTCATGGTTAATATTTAGCTATATATAGATATCTATACAACATACTCTCACGATAGTTTTACAATCTAAGCTGAAATAAACTTCGTCAGTCTTCTTGCTCCTGACGGTAATGCTACAAATCGAATAGAAATATATATACAAGTTCCTCGGTTGAAAATGAAAAATGGAACAAATGTCGGTTAATGTTTAATTATACATATACGCATGTAAGTACACTAAACTGAATACATATGTAGGTGCGTATATATATATAGGTGTGTGTATGTGGCCATGTCATGTTAAGTATATATATACTTGTATACATATATGTATGTAGTTGGTAAAAAGAATAAAAAAGAGTGCTATAAAAGGATAAATGTTATAGTATAAAGAGTGATACAAATAATGGAATTATATAATTCAAGGAATTATATAGTAGTGTTGACTTGTATATATTGACCAAGTCAACCCAAATTGACGAAGAGGGTCAAGTTGACCACTTATACTTTAAGTGGGAATTTAAATGTCAAGGGCTATTAATACTTAAAGGTCGATTATATTAAATATCATATAGTAACAATAACTATATAAATGTGTATGTATAAATATAAATATACACCCATGGGGAAAAAAATGAACTATGTGAGAACTAAATCCTACGTTGTAAGAGGATCCACATGTTAGCTACTACTACAATTGAAGGATCAAATAACTACTCCCGACTATGAGTTAAAACCTGAATAATAACAATGACAACTGAATAAGGGATTAATCACGAGGTTAATGTCGAGGGGATTAGTGGTTATTTGGAAAACTGAACCAATTGAATTATCGTAAATTAATACTTAGCGATATGTTCTAGAGATGCGAGCTAGGAGTTACGAGCTACGAGCTATACGTGAGTAGAGGATGAGCGTGAAACATCACACTAGCATTGTTCGACGGTGAACGGTATGTTAATTGTGTGGTCTGAATGTCCTAAGGATTTTCCTAAGGTCCAGACGTTATGTGTTTAATTATCTAAGAGCGATATCTGTGATTTTATGTATATGATATTGTATACTGTATTGCTCGACACCGCTGCGTTTTATTTTACGCGAACATCTTTTGACTGGAAGTTTATACATCTAAACTGGAACAAGACTAACTGACCTTTAGGTATTACTGAACCTAACTGACGGTCAACTGTTATAGTCTTAACTCAAGGATTGGGTATTGTATCACTGACAAAAGGGCTAACTTATAAAGAGTGAAATCCAGACTGTTTTGACTTTCTGGTTGCGCATCGTGATCACTACGAGAGACTTCAATGGGGCGTCACTCAAGGGAATCCATTGTCCACATTCGACGATGGCGGAGAGCACTGCCATTGGTGGACAGGTTCGACCGGATCTGTCAAAATATTTATCCAGGGCCATGAGGTCAGCTGGTAACGGTTCCATTGGAACCCAGGGGACTACTGTCCATTATTAAGTTATTAAGGGTTGTGTAACACCCCAACCGCTAATCCGTCCATTATCCTCTAATCGATCCCATACTTACCCTTCTCGCAGCGGAATACTTACTTACTCCCGGCGGGTGATACAATGCCGTTAACCCTCCAAGGTTAACAAGGCTACTACTACTTACCGTTTCGGTCTGATGATTAGAATGAAATACATACATACTACTTACTTTACAATACCAAATACTTAACTTACATTTGATTACCGAGTATCCAAGTTATACGAATTACAATCCGGTGCTACTTCCCAAAAATTAAGAGTTTATACATCCTCTCCTTACTATCCAATCAAGATTTCAATATCCAAAAAGGTGTACCACATGGTACACCGGCTACTCAAGATGGCCTAGCCATGTACAACTCGGTACACTATTCCAGTCCTACTGCTACATCCCAAAAAGAATCACATCCGTCCTTACCCTACCGTCACGCCTCGCGGGTACCTGTGGAGTAAAAACATTCCCCCTAGGGGGTCAGCTTACGCTGCATATGATAACTGCATACCCCGCGTACTAGCGAGGGTACGCCAACTATTTGGTCGAGTACATGCGGTTCGTTTCATTCATACATACATACATGCTTTATACAATACAATACGATACATTCATTTCACCAAGCATACATACATACAATACATACAAGAAGTACAATACAAGTCATCCGTTCATACTTACCATACTCACCGCATCACGGAGATACAATTCTCCAATACAAACAAAGGTCTTGTTAGCCTTATTACACACCCGGGTTAATCGGGTGTTCAATACTTTTACTCCGGGTCAATGACTTACAATAGTCAAGACCGATACGAATACAATACTTCTTACATACTTTACTTCCAGTTAAGCCGGTATGACCTCCGGGCAGGGAATACTACATCCCACCACCGGGGTTAGGGGTGGCCCACTAATCCAGGATGCTACCCATTCAAGGGATTTGGTCCAAGGAAAAGATTATAGCCAGGATTCGGATCCAACCTCTTGTGTTTCCTTATCCTCACGCGTGGCCGAAACTATATCGGGCTTCTACTCATTCCATTATACTCATTACTCATGTTAGGAGTTAGATGGTTAGGAATTAGTAGAAGTCCATACTTACTTCCCATACATACATACAATACACAAGTACTCATACTTACACATACACTTCATTTCCATTCATACATTTCATGAATTATACAAACTAAATGTTCAAGAGCATAAAACAAGAACAATATAGTTCAAACACAACTAAGTGCAACATAAGTCCGATTCGTGCATTTATCTTATTGGTGATCACATAAGCACACAAATCGGGGTAACCAAGTTAGGATACAGGGCATGAAGAAATCATACCGTTCACCGTCGTAGGGTACTACCGGTTCCTTTGGAGCTCAACTATGGGATTCCTATACATACATGAAGTAGTATGATCAATGATCTATTATTGATCTACTTACTCCCTCATTGATACTTTCAATGTATACTTATCACCTTATTACTTTCTTACTTGGTTATAAAACCATTCTTTTCCTTATTACTTCTTCAGTTTGTTTCCTTACTCATTTACATGCTTTCTTACCATTACTACTTCATTAATGATGTGTTACTACATATATATGCATATGCGTATGTAGGCATATATATATGTATATATGATTACCATAATCATATAATTAAAACATTTTTTTTTGGCTCGACCGGACTTGCGACCGACCTTGCAAGTCCGGTCCATTCCAGTAGACTACATCGTGTAAAATTCCAGGGCCGACCGACCTTGCAAGTCCGGTCCCAAGGTCGGTCCATTCCAGTAGGTTTCGTATTTGAAAATTTTAGCCCGACCGACCTTACAAGTCCGGTCGCATGGTCGGTCCATTCCAGTAGCTTTCATTACCGAAATTTCTCTGGCCGACCGAACTTGCAAGTCTGGTCGCAAGTTCGGTCCATTCCAGAAGGTTTCAGACGGGAGAGTTTTCTGGTCCGACCGAACTTGCAAGTCCGGTTGCAAGGTCGGTCGATTCCAGAAGGTTTCCCGTCTTGTAAGTCTGGGCTCGACCGACCTTGCAAGTTCGGTCCTAAGGTCGGTCCGGCCCAGTACTTCAGTTTTAAAATCTGTTTTTGGGTGTTTTCTTTACCCATTGTTTCTCCAATCTTTACCAATACTTCCCACATGATTTAGCACTAATTAAACCCTCTAAATCACCCTAATTCATACACCAAATTTGCTACCCAATTCCTACACAACTTACACCAATGTTCTTTAACTCAATTCAACACTTACATTAGTTTGTATCCCACTAGTGCAACAGATTTTTCTCTTCTCTCAAATGCTACATATTTTCCAACAATCTTCTACATTCCATTACTCTCCCAACTAATGCTATTCCTAGCCTCCAAAATACATTACCTTACATCCTAGTTTCATCCCATTTACAAACTCATATCCAAATCTGTTACAAGCTACTAAACATCCCTTTTAAACTCTCCAAATACTTCCTCTTCTTAAACCACTTAAGTCTTCTCATTTCTACACAAAATTTGACATGGTCTCCCCTATATTTCTAACATTCTCCAGGAGACAATTAGAGAATTGACTATCCAGGAGACAATTAGAGAATTGACGCGTCTCCAGGCTGCTGTTCAAACAAGGTCGCTGCTATCTGGCTGTTTTATGGGACCATCCAAGAACCCTACCTTGTTCTTGATGCTGAGGGCGGTGAGCATTGTCCATTTCCAGGCGGTGAAGCCTTCACCGGTGAATTTGGGCGCCAGCGCTTGCCCACCAGGTTGTTTTTTTTGGGTTAACAAAGAAGGATCGTTTTTGGTCGAATCGTGTGCCGCCAGTCCCAGTTATCCTCCGGCGTTTTTCCAGAGTTTTTTCGTCATGTTCTTTGGCAAGGTTGGATTACTCTGGTACCATGTCAAGAAAACTTGACAAAGAACTTTACTACTTCTTTATTGATGATGCGAGACAGTGTCTCTATAAAGAATGAGATGATACATGTGTACTCTATGTATTTGTATTATAAATGATATGAGGCAGCAACCTTTTTACTAAAAGGTGCGGGCGAAAACGGGAAAGAAATAAGAGAACAAAATACAAGCATAACCTATAATACAGACTAAAAAAGTACAGATAAAAGGCGTTACAGAATATGTCCTAAATACAGACTATAAACCATACAAGCCTATGTCTAATAAAAGAGGGAGCAAAAGCTCTAATTCTTCCAGATTACATTTATCAAATTATAAACCAAGTTCTAAAATTGAGTTAAGCATCTTGATTAAACTCTAAATGTCTTTCTGTAAGGATTTTCATTTATGGTTTGGGAGTGGAAGAATTTTACAGATTAGTGGAGGATATAACTACTGGTTAAGGTTTCATGAATTAATGGATAAATTGGGAAGTTAGTAGTCATTGATAAGTAGTTAAACATAGATCTGTTAAACAAAAGTGTAAGTTTATGTATTGATTATGCAGCTCTGGTGGTATCTGCCATGAGTTGGTGATTGGTAAAATAAAGTTTTGGGTAAAGATGGGAGATAAATATGAAATTTGGATAATCTGAGGTCAAGTAGTTTAGAAATAAATATATACCAGACTTAATGGTAAAGTCAGTAGTTATCGGTGTTTTCACTTGATTTTGGCTACTGTGTGATATTGTGGTGGTTGATGAATTTGGGTAATTTCAGCAGTGTAGAAGTATTATGTTAATTTGGAGGGTTGTTGCTAATTTATTAAACTACATAAACTAGTGCAGTTTTGGTGATTTTCAAATTGACGCCAAATGAGTGTTATACTAATCTGATAAAAATGGTGGTTTAAGATAATGGATTTAAGGAAATTATTGAAAAAAAAGATTACTTAAAAATGAATTATTGAGTGGTTATAAAGGATATGGGCCTATATAAGGGTGGAGCAATAAGTTAATAAGTAGATAAAAGAGTTAGAAAATTGTAAATTGGAAGAATATAATTAATCTTTTGTGAAAAGAAACAAATGGATAATCTGGACTAGGTAATTGTATATAGCGGGGAGTCATTAGTTTAGTAATTTAGGATTAATATATATGTACTTAGTAATTGAAGGTGCTTTAGTAATGGAAAGAAGTTTTTGGCGGATAAGTGTGTTAAGGAAATTGATGTTGGTTTGTGGACTAATATATGGGTATGGTGGTGGTTAGGATTAAAAAAAAACTGAAAACAAGATTAATTAAAAGAAATGAACATAAATGAACTTAAGTGTTAGTTATTAGAGTCTTAGTAGTTCGGTGGATTTGGTGATTATATATTAAAAGAAAAATATAGGTGTTAATATATATAAGTGGCAAACCAATAATTACTAGTATGAGGTTTAATTAGATTTAGAAATGAGTGGTAAATTAATATATAACAAGCACATATTTGGTTTTTAATTATGATATGTGGGTGAATATAATGATAATAATAAATGAGGAAATAAGATGAACTAAATAATAAACTAGTAAACTAAGAGTAAAGTGTTAAGTTGTTACATTGATCAATTAGAATCTGGTTGTTTAGAAATGTGTAAGGAGATCTCGGGTTTAATCATGCTAGAATATAGATTTGATTAAGTTACAACTTATGTATTTATCAAAGATTAAGTTAGGAAAAATGACAAGGTATTAGGTGGTGGTATTTTGTGAGGGAAGTTAAATATTAAGACTAAGTGAATACAAAGGAATTAATAGGTTAATAATTATGGTTGACTGTATTTTATTGGTGAATGAATAATTAGTTAAGATTTTTAAGTTCTTAATTATCATCTTTAACAAAAAGAATTGATTAAGGAAAGAAATTGTAAAAGGAAATAATGAAATAGTATTCGTCTAGAGTTAAACAATTTTCTTTTCCTCGCTGTAATAGTGACACCGATGAGAACACATATTCCTTCCATTTTCTTCATGGTTAATATTTAGCTATATATAGATATCTATACAACATACTCTCACGATAGTTTTACAATCTAAGCTGAAATAAACTTCGTCAGTCTTCTTGCTCCTGACGGTAATGCTACAAATCGAATAGAAATATATATACAAGTTCCTCGGTTGAAAATGAAAAATGGAACAAATGTCGGTTAATGTTTAATTATACATATACGCATGTAAGTACACTAAACTGAATATATATGTAGGTGCGTATATATATATATATAATAGATAGATAGATAGATATAGTGTGTGTGTGTGGCCGTGTCATGTTAAGTATATATATATACTTGTATACATATATGTATGTAGTTGGTAAACAGAGAATAAAAAGAGTGCTATAAAAGGATAAATGTTATAGTATAAAGAGTGATACAAATAATGGAATTATATAATTCAAGGAATTATATAGTAGTGTTGACTTGTATATATTGACCAAGTCAACCAAATTGACGAAGAGGGTCAAGTTGACCAACTTATACTTTAAGTGGGAATTTAAATGTCAAGGGCTATTAATACTTAAAGGTCGATTATATTAAATATCATATAGTAACAATAACTATATAAATGTGTATGTATAAATATAAATATACACCCATGGGGAAAAAAATGAACTATGTGAGAACTAAATCCTACGTTGTAAGAGGATACCACATGTTAGCTACTACTACAATTGAAGGATCAAATAACTACTCCCCGACTATGAGTTAAAACCTGAATAATAACAATGACAACCGAATAAGGGATTAATCACGAGGTTAATGTCGAGGGGATTAGTGGTTATTTGGAAAACTGAACCAATTGAATTATCGTAAATTAATACTTAGCGATATGTTCTAGAGATGCGAGCTAGGAGTTACGAGCTACGAGCTATACGTGAGTAGAGGATGAGCGTGAAACATCACACTAGCATTGTTCGACGGTGAACGGTATGTTAATTGTGTGGTCTGAATGTCCTAAGGATTTTCCTAAGGTCCAGACGTTATGTGTTTAATTATCTAAGAGCGATATCTGTGATTTTATGTATATGATATTGTATACTGTATTGCTCGACACCGCTGCGTTTTATTTTACGCGAACATCTTATGACTGGAAGTTTATACATCTAAACTGGAACAAGACTAACTGACCTTTAGGTATTACTGAACCTAACTGACGGTCAACTGTTATAGTCTTAACTCAAGGATTGGGTATTGTATCACTGACAAAAGGGCTAACTTATAAAGAGTGAAATCCAGACTGTTTTGACTTTCTGGTTGCGCATCGTGATCACTACGAGAGACTTCAATGGGGCGTCACTCAAGGGAATCCATTGTCCACATTCGATGATGGCGGAGAGCACTGCCGTTGGTGGACAGGTTCGACCGGATCAGTCAAAATATTTATCCAGGGCCATGAGGTCAGCTGGTAACGGTTCCATTGGAACCCAGGGGACTACTGTCCATTATTAAGGGTTGTGTAACACCCCAACCGCTAATCCGTCCATTATCCTCTAATCGATCCCATACTTACCCTTCTCGCAGCGGAATACTTACTTACTCCCGGCGGGTGATACAACGCCGTTAACCCTCCAAGGTTAACAAGGCTACTACTACTTACCGTTTCGGTCTGATGATTAGAATGAAATACATACATACTACTTACTTTACAATACCAAATACTTAACTTACATTTGATTACCGAGTATCCAAGTTATACGAATTACAATCCGGTGCTACTTCCCAAAAATTAAGAGTTTATACATCCTCTCCTTACTATCCAATCAAGATTTCAATATCCAAAAAGGTGTACCACATGGTACACCGGCTACTCAAGATGGCCTAGCCATGTACAACTCGGTACACTATTCCAGTCCTACTGCTACATCCCAAAAAGAATCACATCCATCCTTACCCTACCGTCACGCCTCGCGGGTACCTGTGGAGTAAAAACATTCCCCCTAGGGGGTCAGCTTACGCTGCATATGATAACCGCATACCCCGCGTACTAGCGAGGGTACGCCAACTATTTGGTCGAGTACATGCGGTTCGTTTCATTCATACATACATACAAGCTTTATACAATACAATACGATACATTCATTTCACCAAGCATACATACATACAATACATACAAGAAGTACAATACAAGTCATACGTTCATACTTACCATACTCACCGCATCACGGAGATACAATTCTCCAATACAAACAAAGGTCTTGTTAGCCTTATTACACACCCGGGTTAATCGGGTGTTCAATACTTTTACTCCGGGTCAATGACTTACAATAGTCAAGACCGATACGAATACAATACTTCTTACATACTTTACTTCCAGTTAAGTCGGTATGACCTCCGGGCAGGGATTACTACATCCCACCACCGGGCTTAGGGTGGCCCACTAATCCAGGATGCTACCCATTCAAGGGATTTGGTCCAAGGAAAAGATTATAGCCAGGATTCGGATCCAACCTCTTGTGTTTCCTTATCCTCACGCGTGGCCGAAACTATATCGGGCTTCTACTCATTCCATTATACTCATTACTCATGTTAGGAGTTAGATGGTTAGGAATTAGTAGAAGTCCATACTTACTTCCCATACATACATACAATACACAAGTACTCATACTTACACATACACTTCATTTCCATTCATACATTTCATGAATTATACAAACTAAATGTTCAAGAGCATAAAACAAGAACAATATAGTTCAAACACAACTAAGTGCAACATAAGTCCGATTCGTGCATTTATCTTATTGGTGATCACATAAGCACACAAATCGGGGTAACCAAGTTAGGATACAGGGCATGAAGAAATCATACCGTTCACCGTCGTAGGGTACTACCGGTTCCTTTGGAGCTCAACTATGGGATTCCTATACATACATGAAGTAGTATGATCAATGATCTATTATTGATCTACTTACTCCCTCATTGATACTTTCAATGTATACTTATCACTTTATTACTTTCTTACTTGGTTATAAAACCATTCTTTTCCTTATTACTTCTTAAGTTTGTTTCCTTACTCATTTACATACTTTCTTACCATTACTACTTCATTAATGGTGTTTACTACATATATATGCATATGCGTATGTAGGCATATATATATGTATATATGATTACCATAATCATATAATTAAAACATTTTTTTTGGCTCGACCGGACTTGCGACCGACCTTGCAAGTCCGGTCTATTCCAGTAGACTACATCGTGTAAAATTCCAGGGCCGACCGACCTTGCAAGTCCGGTCCCAAGGTCGGTCCATTCCAGTAGGTTTCGTATTTGAAAATTTTAGCCCGACCGACCTTGCAAGTCCGGTCGCAAGGTCGGTCCATTCCAGTAGCTTTCATTACCGAAATTTCTCTGGCCGACCGAACTTGCAAGTCCGGTCGCAAGTTCGGTCCATTCCAGAAGGTTTCAGACGGGAGAGTTTTCTGGTCCGACCGAACTTGCAAGTCCGGTCGCAAGGTCGGTCGATTCCAGAAGGTTTCCCGTCTTGTAAGTCTGGGCTCGACCGACCTTGCAAGTTCGGTCCTAAGGTCGGTCCGGCCCAGTACTTCAGTTTTAAAATCTGTTTTTGGGTTTTTCTTTACCCATTGTTTCTCCAATCTTTACCAATACTTCCCACATGATTTAGCACTAATTAAACCCTCTAAATCACCCTAATTCATACACCAAATTGCTACCCAATTCCTACACAACTTACACCAATGTTCTTTAACTCAATTCAACACTTACATTAGTTTGTATCCCACTAGTGCAACAGATTTTTCTCTTCTCTCAAATGCTACAGATTTTCCAACAATCTTCTACATTCCATTACTCTCCCAACTAATGCTATTCCTAGCCTCCAAAATACATTACCTTACATCCTAGTTTCATCCCATTTACAAACTCATATCCAAATCTGTTACAAGCTACTAAACATCCCTTTTAAACTCTCAAAATACTTCCTCTTCTTAAACCACTTAAGTCTTCTCATTTCTACACAAAATTTGACATGGTATCCCCTATATTTCTAATTCTCCACACACTATTTCAGCTCACGTTCACATTCTCACAACCTGTTTATACAATACATTATTCTCACAATCCAACACTACTACAACACATAAAATTCCTGCATACATACACATTCACTACCCAATATTTTCCCCAGTTTTAAACATCATTTAAAACTTCAAAAAATGTTACATTCTTTTCTCCATTACACTACTACATTACCACTACTCATTACTCAAATACATTACTTGTTTTTGATACTCAAAACTGTTACAACACACATATACACAACTAACTCAAGGTAAGGGTATTTACCTTGTCTTGTTAGTTTCCTTTCTTTCCCTTCCTCTTCTCTTCTTTTCTTCTCTTTGTTCTCGGTCCCAATAGGGTTCCCACACACAAAGTGCTACAGCACATAATACATACACCATACCATTTAGCATTCATTTTATACTAACCCTAGAATTTGAGTTTTAGGGTTTAGAAAAGAGTGTTACCTTCCAATGAATGGATGAAGCTCTTGACTAGTGAAAGAACAAGATTTCTAGCCCACAAGAGAAGCCAAATCGGCTGGAGCAAAAAGAACAAGACATTCAAACCAAAAAATTCTTAAAATGCCAATGAGAGCTAGAAACGATGGATTTTCGAATTTCTTTTTACCTCAAGATGATAAGGAGGTGAAGGTGCTTCTAATGGTAGACTTGAATCTTCAAATGGAGAATACCCACCGAAATGAAAGTGGTCGTTTTCGATTTTTGAAAAGATGAAGACGTTCTCCTTTGCAAGGGGATTCTAGTGGTATGGTTTTTATGATTTTTGGACAAGGTTTGAGCCTTCAAAATTGAGAGAGAAGGAGAGGGCTGTTTGGGTTGTCCAAATCGCCATTGTCATCGTTCAAGAGGAAGAAGAGAGAATAGGGAGGTGAGAGAAATCGAGAGAGAGGGGGATGGGTAGAGGAGAGAGTGTTTTATTTGCCTTTTTACTTATTTCTTTTGTCCTCTTGTTACTAAAGACAATAAAGAAGAGAAATAAAGAGGAGGGGCTCATCTAATCGGCCCACATATGCACACACACTCACATTTTTATTTTTATTTGCAAAGTGGACACACTAAGTTTGTTTAATTGTATTTTCACCCCACAACTTACCGGTTGTTATAGTTTTCACTAACCGGTACCCGTTTTCCGGAATTTTCTCGTTTAATTAATTTTATTGGTTCTAAAGCCCCACTAATATTTATTAGTGACTATTTAGTTGAACAAAATTGCTACGAGTCTATTTGACCCGCTTACAGTCTCGTTTTCCCGGTTTCCTCGAAAAACACGCTTTAAGGTTCGTTTATGCTTTTAACCCATTTTAAAGGTCCGTTTTCTTCGGGATTTGTTCCCTAGTATTTATTTTAGTGAAATTAAGCCTTTAAAAATATAATTAGCCTAATTAATCACTATTTTTAATTACGGGGTATTTCAATCTACCCCCCTTAAGAAACTTTGCCCTCAAAGTTGCTCAAGTTACAGTTTACCATTTCTACTCATTTGGCAAGCCAATTGCCACAATACATTATACTACCACCTTACAAGGTGTTCACAATTCTTACACTACCAGCATACGCAATTCAGATACCATGCAACATACTCAGTTCAAATACCATACGCAATACTCAATCCATACACAATACTTCACTCAAATACCATACACAATACGCCATTCAGTTCATACATTCCACAATACACTTCACAATGTCATTCGTGTCATATACCGTACAACACAAATGCATTACTCATTACATACATACCATACACATACCATACTCATTGTACTACATACTGAATACTACTAGCACTACTTTGTGCCAATACAATACAATTAGCACTACATGTGCCAACAAAATACATTACAATTACAATACATACATACTACGCAATGCTAACCCGAAGCAATGCAAAAGCAAAAAGGCTCTACCCCCCTTAAAAAGGGGTACGCCCCGTACCCTCCGTGCTATACGGATACTAGACATCTAGTCTACAAACAGATTCGGGTACTTCGCCTTCATGGCGTCCTCTAATTCCCAAGTCGCTTCCTCGACATCGTGGTTAGACCACAAGACCTTCACCATTCGTACGGATTTATGGCGAGTGTCTCTTGTCTTGGTATCAAGGATTCGCAGTGGAGTCTCGACATATCTCATCGTCGGCTCTAGGGATAGATGTTCGGGTTCTAATACATGAGAGGGATCGGCTATGTATTTCTTGAGTTGTGATACATGAAAGACATCATGAACACGCCCCAATTCTTCAGGCAATGCTAGCCTATAAGCTACGGCTCCAATCCTCTCGGTAATGGTATACGGGCCTACAAATTTCGGGCTCAGCTTGCCCTTTTGGCCAAATCGAAAGACACCCTTCATAGGTGAGACACGCAAGAACACTTGGTCACCCACGGCGAACTCAAGGTCGCGTCGTCGCACATCCGCATAGGATTTCTGTCTATCTTGGGCTGCTTTCATATTTACTCGGATTTGTTGTACCTCAGCTTGTACTTGTTCTAAATACTCCGGTCCTATGATGACCGCTTCGCTTGACTCATCCCAACACAACGGGGTACGGCAAGGTCTACCATACAAAGCTTGGAATGGCGACATCTTAATCGAAGCGTGGTAGCTATTGTTACAACGAAAACTCGATAAGATGAAGCTTCTCAATCCAGCTCCCCTGGAAGTCTAAGGCACATGCCCTTAGCATATCCTCTAGTGTTTGGATGGTCCTTTCTGTCTGACCGTCGGTCTGTGGATGGAAGGCGGTGCTAGGCTTCAACTCAGTACCAAGCGCTTCCTGTGTCGCTCTCCAGTATCTCGAAAGAAATCTGGTGTCGCGGTCAGATACAATGGTTTTAGGGACTCCGTGGTGTCGGATGATCTCCTTGTCGAATAGCTCTGCGAGCTTCGCCACCTTTCAGGTGTCCTTCATCGGTATGAATCGGGCAACCTTGGTGAGGCGATCGACTACTACCCAGATCATGTTGAGTCCTCCCCTAGCAGGTGAGAGTCCAACAAGAAAATCCATGGAGATGTCGTGGAATTTCCACTCCGGAATGGGCATGGATTGCACCATTCCTCCCGGTCTTCGGTGCTCGAACTTCACCTTCTGGCATGTGAGACACCTCAGAACATACTCAGTCACGTCTGATTTCATTCCTGACCACCAGAAGTACCTCTTCATGTCTTTGTACATTTTAGAGGCTCCGGATGGACATGCAATGTCGAACAATGTGACTCTCGCAGAATGTGATCCCTTAGCTCAGCATTGCTTCGGGGGACGCATAATCTGCCATTCAAATGGATCAGACCATCTTCATGCAGTTTGAAGTCGTACTTTCGGCGCTCGAAGGTACCATCTGTGATTTTCTGTCTGATCTCTGTGAAGTAAGGGTCGCTCAACTGAGCGTCTCGCACCTCGTCAACCAGCTAGAAGAAGCGAGTAGCGAATGGAGCGAGTGTGCTCGACGACTCAGGGCGTCGGCTACTACGTTTTCCTTCCCTTCTTTATACTGGAGGTTGATATCGTAATCTGAGAGGAACTCCATCCACCTCCTCTGTCTTAGATTCAGTTCTTTCTGGGTAAATACATACTGCAAACTTTTGTGGTCGGAGTAGATGGTGATGCTTACCCCATAGAGATAGTGTCGCCATATCTTCAAGGCGAAGACAATGGCTCCTAACTCTAGATCATGTGTCGGTAATTCTCCTCATGCTTTTTCAGCTGGCGAGAAGCATAGGCCACTACCTTGCCATGCTGCATGAGTACGCATCCCATGCCCTTGCCCGATGCATCACAATACACCTCAAATCCCTCTGTGCCCTCTGGAAGTGTTAGAATTGGCGCTGAGGTCAATGAGTCCTTTAATTTCTGGAAGGATACCTCGCACTCCTTTGTTCATACAAAGGGTGCATCTTTCTTCATCAATGACGTCATGGGCTTAGCGACTTTTGAGAAGTCCTTTACAAACCTCCGGTAATAACCGGCTAAACCAAGAAAGCTCCGGATGTCGGTAATAACAGTCTTAGGGTCTAGGCCATGATCGCACTGCTTCATTTGGATGGATCTACTAAATGCCCTCTCTCCGAGATGACATGACCGAGGAAAGATCTGAATCGCAGCCAAAACCCCCCCCCCTGCGGCTTTTGGAGAACTTCGCATACAGCTGGTTCTCGCGCAGTGGTCTCAAGTACTCTTCTCAAATGGTTTTCATGTTCTTCTGGTGACTTCAAATACACAAGAATGTCGTCAATAAATACTACCTACCGACGTGGTCCAGCTGATCACTGAATAACCAATTCATTAGGTCCATGAATTTGGCTGGTGCATTAGAAAAACCGAATGGCATCACCGTGAATTCGTAGTGGCCATATCTTGTTCGGAATGCTGTTTTCTGAATGTCTTGCTCTTTGATAGCAATTTGGTGATATCCGGATCGGAGATCAATCTTAGAAAGACCGAAGCTCCCTTCAGCTGATCGAACGGTCGTCGATGTTCGTGGCAATGGATACTTATTCTTTACGGTGACCGCATTCAGTTCACGGTAGTCGATGCAGAGGCGGAGACTACCGTCCTTCTTCTTCACGAAGAGGACCGGTGCTCCCCAGGGTGATACGCTCGGGCGTATAAACCCTTGTCGAGTAAGTCATGTAGTTGTTCTTTGAGTTCTGCCATTTCTTCTGCTGGTGCCATACGGTATGGTGCCCTAGCAATGGGACCAGTACCCGGTACGAGGTCGATTTCAAAACTCTACTGCTCTCTGTGGTGGCATACCAGGTAGCTCTTCGGAAATACATCAGGGAATTCTGAGACTACTGCTACCTCGTCACTGAACTCTGGATCTCTCTCCAGGTCTTGCACGTGACATAAATACACTTCCATGTCCTTTTCTGAGCTCCCGATACATTGCCATAGCGGAGAGACTGTAGTTGAAGGCTCTCTCGGCCTCTGGCGGTATGAAACAGTGACCCCAGATGGGCTCTTGAGCAGCAATCGGTGCTCGGCGCATAGGATTCTCCCCTTGTGCCGCTCCAACCAGTTCATTCCAATTATTAAGTCGAATCCCAATCCGTTGAATTCGATGAAGGAAATGGGAAACACTTCACCTTTGATTTGAATGGTGGCTGATTTGTAATACTTGGTACACTGTACCCGCTCCTTCGATGGGAGAGTAACCAAAGAGTTCGGTAGCTCATCCGCATCTAGCCCCAACTTCTTCGCAAGAGATGGCGATGAAGGTGTGAGAGGCGCCGGAGTCGAATAATACTGAGGCTTCGATGCCGTTTACTGGGAAGGTTCCCGTTAGAATGGTGCCGCTCTTGCCGGCTTGTTCTTCGGTGAGGATGCTCAGGTTACCTTCGGTACCGAGTCCACAACCTATTGATTCATGAGATTATAAGTAAAATGGTGGAACGCAAGTGAAATTTAATAACCAACACTGCTTTTATTGAATAACCAACCATCATACATACTGTGTCTCTAATACAGTTACTACTGGATTACATGCTACTACAAGATTAATACTTTCTAAAGGTAAGGTTCAGGCGTCCTGGTATCATGTGTGTGGCATTGATTATTGCCGGTGGTGCCGTATTCAACTTGATCTTCTGGATTCCGTGATACAGCAACCTTGATTTCCCACCCATGATTAGAACATCTCCTGATCTCAATACCAATTTTTCTGCGAGGTCCACACGCTTCCGCTCGCTATACAAAAATACGGCGTCATCACCAATGGACCAAGGCACTACGGGCACTCCTAGTTCGAGAGATTCCGCTGTCTCGTCCTTGTCTTGGTGTAAGCCAAGTCGTCCTTCTTTCTCATAGAAGTTGACGATACAAGATCTGCTTCAAGTGTAGGGATTGGTTCATCTTCATACTGTTGTGCATTTCTACAGCTTGTGTGACAAGCGTTTGGAATTCTGGGGTATTGCTGGAGGTGTTGCTCCATCTCCTGCTCGCGTTGTTTGGTATGCCTTGGTATAAGGGTTCCAGTCCTTTCCCAGCACATCATTTTCAGCTTCATTGTAGCTCCACCGGGAATTCGGGTGTATAAATCCTTCTGGACCCCTTCCTAACTCGTTGCTCGTCGGATGATTGAAACTTGTGCTTCAGGTGTCAGGTATCCTTTTAATAAGATCATACCTGGGCGGATGACCTGACACTGTTCGTTGTTGAAGTGTGTGATTGGCGATGTCGGTCTCTTCATGAGGTGAGTTTGAAGGTATTGGGTACAGATATGGAATTTCCCTAAGGTGGTAAATTTCATCTAGAGTGAGTTCTAGGCTTACTAATTCATTTCATGCTCAATACATACTTCCACGTTACTTACTCATGCTCAATTTCATACTTCAAGTACTTACGCATTCATGCTTTCATTCATACAATTACTTTAATACTTAGTCATGCTCCTCAAGGATTAAAGGTTACAGTGGTTACCTGGGCCGGACTTAGTCCCAGTCCCATCACGGTCTATGATGTGTAAGCCGGCTGCCTCTGCGGTGCGCCCTTCTGCGGACCTCGGGACCCCTGTCCCTGCGAGGTGTGCTGGGCATGAGCATCGCCAGATGCAGCCTCCTTGCCCTCACGCTGCTTGTAGCCCCTGGTAATTGCCCTTGGGCTTAGAGTTCTCTCTCCGGGCAGGCATTGGCACGGTGGCCCGTTTCTGACAAGTGAAGCAGCGGATCTCCCTCCTTGGCAATCTGTGCCGGGATGATCCTTGTTGCAGTTACGGCAGATGTAGCTGCGGCCATCAGATTGGTTCTTTCCTTGGCCAAATCCGGAACCTATAGCTTCCAAGTTAGCAAGGTTCGGTATACTTACAATACTCTATATACATACAAATTCACAAGTGTACTAATTCGGTTTCGGTTTCTTACCCCTGTAGGGCTGAGACCTCAGTGGCTTCGCTGCCACTGGTGCGGTGTAGGCAATCTGTAATGGTTCAGCTGCCTTGCCCTTCTCAGCATGGGCACCGCCGTCTCCGGAAGTGTTCTTCTGATGGGAATGCTTCCCCTTCCTCTTTTTCCAGGTTTGGATTGGTTTTGATCATCGGAGGGTTACCTTTGCCGCTCACCTTGCGCTTCAGCACTTGCTCCTCATCTCTTAGCTGGCAGGTGATCTCACTCGAGACGCGGCGTGGTAACACTCCTGAATTACTTAGGCATTAGGTTACACTTACATACGGAAATACTAATTCACATTACTCATGGCTTTTTAAGGGTTCAACTTGTTTACCTGAAGGGAGGTAAACCGTGTGAAGCCCATGCCATACCGGAGTCGATGGCTCAATCCGCCGTAGAAGCGGTCGACCAAGACCTGGCCGGTATACCCAAGGTCGGGTAGAAGTCGGAGAAGAGAGGTGAAGATGCGGTAATATTCGTCAACCGTCATCTTCTCTCTCCATTTTTAGTGCGTCGAGCTCAAGCCTTTTCTTGGTCTTGACATGCTCGGGATAGTACTTAGATCGGAGGAGAGAGGTGAATGCTTCCCATCCGAAAGCAGGATCAGCTATGTGCTCGGCCTTAACGAGCTTCCACCAGTCCATAGCCGCGTCCTTGAGGTAGTACGCAGCTATCCTCACTCGAGAACTCCAGCGGGAGTCTCAAGTGTCTCGAGGCCGTCTCCATCTCGGAGAGGTAGGCCTCGAGCTTGGCAGGGTCGCTCTCTCGCCTCTAAAGCATGGAGGGCGAAGGTCAGCGACAGCTTTTACCCAATTCGTTTCTTGGGGATGAGTGGGTCGGGCTTGCTGCTGCTGGTTTTGCTGTGTTTGTTGTACAGCAGTGATTACATCCGGTAGCATCTGTGCTACCGTGGCGGCGACGATTTCGGCTATCGTCTGCGCGCTTGGTCCTTCGTTGCCCCCTCCTCTGGGACGACCTGGACCACGTCCTGACATCTGAACAAGTGTGGATTACATTAGATGTTGTGATACTATGACCTCATGGTCTTCATTCAAACAATGGTATCGTCCTTGCAGACGTTAATGGTATCCGTTACTGCTAACGGTAATTCCTAGTTAGATTTCTAAATATCCGTCTTAAGAGGGTTGAAATCCTAACTCGGTAATCACTACTCTTAAGATTCTAATCATCAGAGCGATTCGCTCTGATACCACTTTTTGTAACACCCCAACCGCTAATCCGTCCATTATCCTCTAATCGATCCCATACTTACCCTTCTCGCAGCGGAATACTTACTTACTCCCGGCGGGTGATACAACGCCGTTAACCCTCCAAGGTTAACAAGGCTACTACTACTTACCGTTTCGGTCTGATGATTAGAATGAAATACATACATACTACTTACTTTACAATACAAATACTTAACTTACATTTGATTACCGAGTATCCAAGTTATACGAATTACAATCCGGTGCTACTTCCCAAAAATTAAGAGTTTATACATCCTCTCCTTACTATCCAATCAAGATTTCAATATCCAAAAAGGTGTACCACATGGTACACCGGCTACTCAAGATGGCCTAGCCATGTACAACTCGGTACACTATTCCAGTCCTACTGCTACATCCCAAAAAGAATCACATCCGTCCTTACCATACCGTCACGCCTCGCGGGTACCTGTGGAGTAAAAACATTCCCCCTAGGGGGTCAGCTTACGCTGTATATGATAACCGCATACCCCGCGTACTAGCGAGGGTACGCCAACTATTTGGTCGAGTACATGCGGTTCGTTTCATTCATACATACATACATGCTTTATACAATACAATACGATACATTCATTTCACCAAGCATACATACATACAATACATACAAGAAGTACAATACAAGTCATCCGTTCATACTTACCATACTCACCGCATCACGGAGATACAATTCTCCAATACAAACAAAGGTCTTGTTAGCCTTATTACACACCCGGGTAATCGGGTGTTCAATACTTTTACTCCGGGTCAATGACTTACAATAGTCAAGACCGATACAAATACAATACTTCTTACATACTTTACTCCAGTTAAGCCGGTATGACCTCCGGGCAGGGATTACTACACCCACCCACCGGGCTTAGGGGTGGCCCACTAATCCAGGATGCTACCCATTCAAGGGATTTGGTCCAAGGAAAAGATTATAGCCAGGATTCGGATCCAACCTCTTGTGTTTCCTTATCCTCACGCGTGGCCGAAACTATATCGGGCTTCTACTCATTCCATTATACTCATTACTCATGTTAGGAGTTAGATGGTTAGGAATTAGTAGAAGTCCATACTTACTTCCCATACATACATACAATACACAAGTACTCATACTTACACATACACTTCATTTCCATTCATACATTTCATGAATTATACAAACTAAATGTTCAGAGCATAAAACAGAACAATATAGTTCAAACAACACAACTAAGTGCAACATAAGTCCGATTCGTGCATTTATCTTATTGGTGATCACATAAGCACACAAATCGGGGTAACCAAGTTAGGATACAGGGCATGATGAAGAAATCATACCGTTCACCGTCGTAGGGTACTACCGGTTCCTTTGGATTTCAACTATGGGATTCCTATACATACATGAAGTAGTATGATCAATGATCTATTATTGATCTACTTACTCCCTCATTGATACTTTCAATGTATACTTATCACTTTATTACTTTCTTACTTGGTTATAAAACCATTCTTTTCCTTATTACTTCTTAAGTTTGTTTCCTTACTCATTTACATACTTTCTTACCATTACTACTTTTAATGGTGTGTTTACTAATATATATGCATATGCGTATGTAGGCATATATATATGTATATATGATTACCATAATCATATAATTAAAACATTTTTTTTGGCTCGACCGGACTTGCGACCGACCTTGCAAGTCCGGTCTATTCCAGTAGACTACATCGTGTAAAATTCCAGGGCCGACCGACCTTGCAAGTCCGGTCCCAAGGTCGGTCCATTCCAGTAGGTTTCGTATTTGAAAATTTTAGCCCGACCGACCTTGCAAGTCCGGTCGCAAGGTCGGTCCATTCCAGTAGCTTTCATTACCGAAATTTCTCTGGCCGACCGAACTTGCAAGTCCGGTCGCAAGTTCGGTCCATTCCAGAAGGTTTCAGACGAGAGAGTTTTCTGGTCCGACCGAACTTGCAAGTCCGGTCGCAAGGTCGGTCGATTCCAGAAGGTTTCCCGTCTTGTAAGTCTGGGCTCGACCGACCTTGCAAGTTCGGTCCTAAGGTCGGTCCGGCCCAGTACTTCAGTTTTAAAATCTGTTTTGGGTGTTTTCTTTACCCATTGTTTCTCCAATCTTTACCAATAATTCCCACATGATTTAGCACTAATTAAACCCTCTAAATCACCCTAATCATACACCAAATTTGCTACCCAATTCCTACACAACTTACACCAATGTTCTTTAACTCAATTCAACACTTACATTAGTTTGTATCCCACTAGTGCAACAGATTTTTCTCTTCTCTCAAATGCTACAGATTTTCCAACAATCTTCTACATTCCATTACTCTCCCAACTAATGCTATTCCTAGCCTCCAAAATACATTACCTTACATCCTAGTTTCATCCCATTTACAAACTCATATCCAAATCTGTTACAAGCTACTAAACATCCCTTTTAAACTCTCCAAATACTTCCTCTTCTTAAACCACTTAAGTCTTCTCATTTCTACACAAAATTTGACATGGTCTCCCCTATATTTCTAACATTCTCCACACACTATTTCAGCTCACAAGTTCACATTCTCACAACCTGTTTATACAATACATTATTCTCACAATCCAACACTACCACAACACATAAAATTCCTGCATACATACACATTCACTACCCAATATTTTCCCCAGTTTTAAACATCATTTAAAACTTCAAAAACTGTTACATTCTTTCTCCATTACACTACTACATTACCACTACTCATTACTCAAATACATTACTTGTTTTTGATACTCAAAACTGTTACAACACAATATACACAACTAACTCAAGGTAAGGGTATTTACCTTGTCTTGTTAGTTTCCTTTCTTTCCCTTCCTTCTCTTCTTCTTTTCTTCTCTTTGTTCTCGGTCCCAATAGGGTTCCCACACACAAAGTGCTACAGCACATAATACATACACCATACCATTTAGCATTCATTTTATACTAACCCTAGAATTTGAGTTTTAGGGTTTAGAAAAGAGTGTTACCTTCCAATGAATGGATGAAGCTCTTGACTAGTGAAAGAACAAGATTTCTAGCCCACAAGAGAAGCCAAATCGGCTGGAGCAAAAAGAACAAGACATTCAAAACCGAAAAATTCTTAAAATGCCAATGAGAGCTAGAAACGATGGATTTTCGAATTTCTTTTTACCTCAAGATGATAAGGAGGTGAAGGTGCTTCTAATGGTGGACTTGAATCTTCAAATGGAGAATACCCACCGAAATGAAAGTGGTCGTTTTCGATTTTTGAAAAGATGAAGACGTTCTCCTTTGCAAGGGGATTCTAGTGGTATGGTTTTTTTGATTTTTGGACAAGGTTTGAGCCTTCAAAATTGAGAGAGAAGGAGAGGGCTGGTTTGGGTTGTCCAAATCGCCATTGTCATCGTTCAAGGAGGAAGAAGAGAGAATAGGGAGGTGAGAGAAATCAAGAGAGAGAGGGATGGGTAGAGGAGAGAGTGTTTTATTTGCCTTTTACTTATTTCTTTTGTCCTCTTGTTACTAAAGACAAATAAAGAAGAGAAATTAAGAGAGGAGGGGCTCATCTAATCGGCCCACATATGCACACACACTCACATTTTTATTTTTATTTGCAAAGTGGACACACTAAGTTTGTTAATTGTATTTTCACCCCACAACTTACCGGTTGTTACAGTTTTCACTAACCGGTACCTGTTTTCCGGAATTTTCTCGTTTAATTAATTTTATTGGTTCTAAAGCCCCACTAATATTTATTAGTGACTATTTAGTTGACCAAAATTGCTACGAGTCTATTTGACCCGCTTACAGTCGCGTTTTCCCGGTTTCCTCGAAAAACGCGCTTTAAGGTTCGTTTATGCTTTTAAACCCATTTTAAAGGTCCGTTTTTTCGGGATTTGTTCCCTAGTATTTATTTTAGTGAAATTAAGCCTTTAAAAATATAATTAGCCTAATTAATCACTGTTTTTAATTACGGGGTATTTCAGGTTGTCTTAACATGACGCCTGAGGTGGAATTTAATTGGAAAAGGTTAAGTGATTGGTTTTAAAGGATAAGGGCCAGGTGGCCAACTAACAAGTACAGTTAATACGCGTATCTTGTTTGGTTATTGTTATGGATTGTTGGTGTTGATTATCTGGTTGTTGGTTACTATTATGTGATGTGATCTGCAGGCGAGCTGTTGTGTGTTTGTTTAGCATTTACAGTTATTATTGTTATTATTGTAAACCGGTATTTCATGTAAAGAATCTAATATCAAGATGGCTAAAATGACTTAAGGAATCTAGATGACTTAGGGCTACATTTAGCATACCAGCATTTCGATTGCTGAGCCCTTCAATGGGCAAAACATTTCAGGTTATTGATGGAAGACACAAGCCGGAGTGCGGGGAAACAGGGTAGCTGATGTGTTTTAATAAACACTTTGTTGTTTTATTATGTACCGTATTTTGGAGTTTGTTGTACTCAGTTAGTTGCTCATTTAGTTTGGATTTGGTTTTAATATAAGGGTGCTCAGTATCTTGTTCATCACAGCGTGAGGAGTTGAGATTGTTGGAAGGAGTAAGGATGCCTTGTTACTCACAAGGGTGAGTAACGGCGTGTAACACCAAGGTAGATAGTTTTATTTTCCGCTGTGAATTATTATTTATTATGCTACGACTTGCGATGTTATTACAGGTTTAGGATTAGGGGTGTTACAAAAGTGGTATCAGAGCGGAGTACCGCTCTGATGAAAAGATACTGAGTCAAGAACAGTGAGCATAGGAATTTTTGGGTAACGAGAAACGTCTGTGAGGATTCGTGGCCTAGAAAAAAACCTAGGGATATTTTATTGCTATTAGTTAGTTTTCTTACATGTTTGTGATTGTGTATGTAAAACGGTGTAGCAACCGAGTAGAAATAATAGGATACTATCCTATAGATGTCAAGAGCTGGAAGACCACATGGAGGCAGCAGTGGACGCGGTGGCGAGACACCGGCAGACGTTCCAGCAGCACCGGGCCTAGCAGCGGCCATGGCAGCCTTTGCGCAGCAGCTAGGAGCTCAATTTACGGGAGCCATACCCCACCCGCCGCAGCCCAGGGAAACCAACTGGTTGAAGAGCGTTGCAGACGCGAGAGTACCGACTTACTCAGGGGAACCAGACCCCCCGCACTGGAGAAATTCATAGTGGAGCACCAGAAGGCCTTCAAAGGTGTTCGAGTTCCAGAAGACCAGAAGGCCGACATTGCCGCGTATAACCTGAAGGACACAGCTGATACTTGGTGGCAGTCTGTGGAGGGCCACCATAGAGCTACACCAGACTTTAGATGGACAACGTTTGTAGAAGTGTTACGGGAGAAGTACTACCCCGAACACTTGAAGCAGAGGAAGCGACAAGAGTTCGAGACCTTAATCCAGGGGAGTCAAACAGTTGACCAGTACTACGCACGATTTATCAGTCTGCTAGATTACATACCAGGGGTCGACTACTCTGACACCCGTGAAGATTCAAAAGTTTAGGGGAGGTTTGCAATTTCGCATCCAGGGCGCCATGGGAGCGATACGTTTCACTACAATCCAAGAATGCTATGACGCCGCATCAGCACCGAGTTAATGCATCAATCCAGGGAAGAGGCCCAAGGGAAGAAGAGAAAGAATACTGAAGAGAAGATGGGGGAGCAACCTCTGGCGGTTACTACAAGAGGGGAAGAAATTCTTTGATAAGAAGAAGGGCGGAAGGATTTCAATGTCAGAAGACGAAGGAGCAGGTCCCTCGTCTGACCGGCCTAGCTATTGATGCGCAACCACTAAGATTAGCACCACCAAGGGGCAATAAGCCAACCCAGCGCCACTACTACTGTAAGCGCTGTGGAAATGATCACCCAGGCGTGGACTGCGTAGGTAGGAAGGTGGAGTGTCTCTATTACGAGAAAGAAGGTCACAGAGAGTATGAATGCTTTCCCAATCCAGGGAGCCGAGTATACAAGGGAGCTAGAGGTTCACAGAGAACACCATGCTATTGAAGCGGGCGGACCAAGAGGAGGCCAGGCACCGCAGAACAGCACCTATACTAGAGGACCGGCAGGACAGCCATCCTCATCCGGGAGTCAGAAGGGAAAAGAGATAGTTCCAGGAAGAAACACCCTATACACAGTGGGAACTTCAGGCGCTGAGGCTAGCGCTCAGTGCGAAACCGGTAAGCCTAGAACTTAAACCAAATGCATGATGCTTGAAAGTATGTTTATAATTATCAGTCGATGAGACTTGTATGTGTTAGTAAGTATCAAAATTTAGAGAGACCTACCTTAGGTAACCTCTCACTTAATAGGATACTTCGACATTTGTTTTCTTTACCTATGAGACCGAGGTCACCTTAGTCTATGTGCGAAGGTCAGGAATATCCAGAGGCAGAATGCCAAGTACTTTGACCCGGCATGATCTACTCAAGAAATACTTAACTATATGAACAAATAGCCATTGTAAATGAATGTAGAACTTTGGGGATAGGCCTTGGAGGATTTTATATTTCCAGGATATGGGAGTAGATCAAAACTTAATTATATGTGATGTGTATGGGTAAGGATTGGGATCCACAGGCTAGGTTGTATAGTGAAGTAAGAAAGGTAGATGGAGCACGAGTTCCTAGGATACCAGTTGTATCATTCTCCATAGGAGATGATGCTGAGTTTTTATACGGTGATTAGAAGAAGATGGATAAGGCGAACAAGATTATTTTGAAGTCAGGAGACACGTTGATATTGGTGGAGAATCCAGATTAGTGTACCATGGGATTAAGAGTATTAAACCGGATACAACCGAGATTAGCCTTGGGATACAAGGTGTGAGATAGTACAGTGAGGAATAGTAAGTTAGTTTTTGCTTAGTCCGCCGAAGGGCGTTATCAACTGTCCAAACTTACAGTAACTACAAATTATGACCTGCCTAAATGACGAGCAGATGTCATAAAAAGGAATACATTAATTAAAATGAAATACTTAAGACTACATGAATTGTCAAAAGGGTTTGTTGGAGACCTGCACGTGAAGAGCAAACACTGAATTTTATGGGATACCCAGGCACCGAGCTTACCGCCCAGTGCGGGACTAGAAAATCTTACAATCCCTTATTAACTTCGCGAGAAGATAGTGCGAAACCTTGAAATATGACAATAGAGAAACAGAATCTCAAAATATATACCTAAACATCCATCATGGATAAGCACGGGTCTTAATACCTGAGCAAATACCAAGGGTCTCAGCTAGTATCAATATAGTGACAGTGCTGGACTCCTAATTAATAAAGGGGAGAGTATAAACTTTGAATCTATATTTTCTGAAGTCGGGAGAACTACCTAATTAGCATACCAAATGCTACATATATACATATAATTTGGAGGTTGTAAACCTAAAACGTCGAGGAGTACTGATACATTTCAGAGGGCTAAAGTATCATTAAATATACCTACCCCCTATTTTGAGGCTCACGCCCTACACTATCCTTATGGTTCTATACGAGCATATGTCTTCTATGACAGCTCAAGTTATGAATGCGAATAAAGAGCGCAAGAAATCAAATAAGGTTAACCCCCTATGTAATATAAAGTTTAATATAAACATGGTAACGAATAACTCTCTCTGACACTTGCAAGGAAGGTAGTATAAGTTATATTAAGAGTTTGAATTAATATATACACTAAAAGTGAGTGGAAGTTAAATTTAAAAGTAGGAAAACATACCCCTTGGCTTGTAACAATTGTCTTACACGTAAACATTCCTAACGTTATATACTAATCCCTGTGATTCTAAATCCTCTATTTGATACACCTAATCGACCTATTTTTGGAAGCCATTGAGTTTGTGGATTAACCACATTTCTAAGAGATAGAAACAAACAATAAGCTTTGGTTGTTCTGTTACCAAACCGTAGGATTCAAACTGGAAACCCTTAGTTTGAGATGGTACTAATATTAAGAGATACTTAAACTAGGCAGAACATATGGTTCACCTGATTCATGGAGTTTAAATGGAATGAGAAAAAGCCAAGCTTTAGGCGGAGAAAATAATACTTTATGGAATTGTAATTGTTGATGGAGTTATGAAAACCTTTCCTTGGAGTATAACTGTGACTGTTAATGATAGCTAAAGTGTAGGCAATAATCAAACCCCGGTGAGTTAAATACTAGATAAGCCTTTTAAGAGAAGAGGGTATTCTAGATATCCAAGTCCATAACTGAATCTATTACTTGTATGATGGATTTAAGAGTTAAAATGATTGATGAATATAATTATTAGACAGTATGTGCCTAGATGTTTTAATAAGAATTTACCTTTTATGCCAAGAGGAAAAACTAGCTTCCCCGCTTGATGATTTGACCGAAGGAATATGGTTCCGGGGATTTGGTAATACACTAGATTCGAGTATAGGTTATAACAGATATTGGATTAGTTGTATAGTGGTCAAGAGAAAATGTAGTACTCACCACGTCACAAAGTTTGATAAGATAAATTTGGAAAATGACAATTATGTGATTGTTTGATATTTGACGTGGGAGGTTGAACTTGATCCTGGTCAGATCAGGGAAACCAAACACAAAATGGAGTGGAAGGATAGTTCAACATTGACGCTGACCCCGTCAGGGTTGAATGATTCCTGAGACTCCCTACAAGTGGTCACAAATATCTCTGTGATAAGTAAATATTTATTCTTATTTTAATATAAAGTTAATTAATGAAGTATATGAGTTGTAGAAAGTGTAAGTTAAGAATTAAGTTGTTCAGGTTATCCTGAAGAGATTAAATAGCTAAAACGACTCCGCGTATGTCGTAAAATAGTCAACTGTGAAGGAAATAATAACTGTTATTATACATGAGCCATATTAATAAGTTAAAAATGAGATTAAGAGACATTTACCTATAATAAGAACATTCTCAAACTACCTTCTAAGTTATGGCCGTATTGCCATCTGGAGGGAAAGATCGACTTTCATGTCTTTCTTTATGAATTCAAACCCAATATATTAAATGGGAATCTACCTATAAAAATGGTAGAATATAAAGAGTAGAAACATTATACTAATACTCTCATGAGTTGATTCACAACCGCAAGAACATGTTCAATTGAGAGGAAACTGTACCTTGTTAGAAACCTTAGCGGGAACCCTACTGTGGTATACCTGATGAACAGACGATAGTAATCGTGTATGTACTACCAACAATTGGTGAATCAATAATATCAAGAAATCTTTCTATATGATACATAAGATACATGGCTCGACCATAGCTCATACTTTACATTAAAATGAAAACCGAATATGGTGACAGTAAACTCAAATACCAGAATCACAAGAGGATGACCTGAAGATCAAAAAGAGAGATTTTAAGTGCCCCAATATTAATACAAAGACATGAGCGCCGACGATTACAACTACAAGAGGCGATTAATGGAAGTGTGTTACACACGATAGTTTAAACAAGCCATGAGATAATATCGGCAATGTACAAGATGGTAGATTACCTTCACCCATACATACGGGATTCAAATATAAAAACATACTAATACACTATGGAACATGTCAGAGAATGCATAGATTCTTGGGGTTATACCTCGTAAACGGACAAAAGTCATATGCTGATGTTCGTAGGAGAGACCTCGGGTTCGCAGTAGGCGATCGAGTCTTCCTTAGAGTTTCACCTATGAAGGGAGTTTTCAGATTTGGGCAGAAGGGAAGCTTAGCCCGAAGTATGTAGGACCGTAACTTATTACGGAGCGAGTGGGCCCATTAGCTTACAGATTAGATTTACCTGTTGAGCTTGGGAGAGTGCACAATGTGTTTCACATTTCTCAACTAAATCAGTATGTGCCTCACCCGTCACATATCTTAGAGCCCGAGACACTCGAGCTAGATCCTACACCTAGATATGAGGAGACCCCAGTTCGCATTTTAGACTCCAAGACTAGGGAGACCAGGAACAAGACCATTAGAAAGGTCAAGGTTCTGTGGTCAAACCACGATATTGAGGAGGCGACATGGGAGTTAGAAGACTCCATGCAAGACAAGTATCCAGCACTTTCCTCTTAGTTTTGTGTATACTTGTATGGGGTACGTGGGCGTAACCCTTTTTAAGGGGGGTAGAGCACCACATGCGACTTGCATATATGCAGTCTATACTGGTTTTGTATTGGTTGTTTGTGTCGATTGTTGCGCATGTGTGCAATTGGTTGAATGGTTATGGTTGTGTCATATGTGACACTTGGATGATTATTGTTGTGTCCTATGTGACACTTGGATGATTATTGATATGTCCTATGTGACACTTGGATGGTTATTGCTGTGTCCTATATGACACTTGAATGGTTATGATTGTGTTCTATGTAACGCTTGGTATTGATGTGTTCTATGTAACACTTGGATGGTTGATAAAAGTACACTTATTTACTTTACAGTATATTCATTCCTATTGCAATCACACAAGAGATTTACTGCCATGATTTACGCCTCTGCACTCTGTAGGACTGGGTGTTTTGGTATTGCACTTGTGCAGTGATGACCTAGTGGGATAGCTAGGAAGTTGGGACACTTATTTGCTTTACAGTATTTATCAAGTTACTTATGCTATGATTACATTGTTTGCCATGAGCAAGGTTATGTTTATGTACGAATTGCATACACTCAGATTACTGATGGAATGCAGAAGTGTCAATATAGTATTGACACCCAGGAATGATAAAGCATACAGGGAATATATACGAGAACTTGATTCCATAGAATATGTAAGTAGAAGCTATGACTTCGGGACGAAGTCCTTTTTTAGGGGGTAGACTGAAATACCCCTAAATATTATATAATTAATTAAGGAATAATATTGGATTATAAAGGCTAATAAGCGTTAATTAATTAAGGAGTTATGGAAACCCAATATATTTACATATATATATATATATATATATATATATATATATATATATATATATATGAAATAGTCCAAAAGGTTACTAACCTTACATGAAATGACAAAAAACAAAGGATATAATTAAATATATATATATATATTAAACGATAAAATAATGTGTAACATGTAATATGCATTATTACTTGAAATAACAACACAAATTTACATGTTGTAGTGTGAGAGATTAACTAACATGTTAACTCAACTTAGAAGGCATTATAAGCATATAAACCAAATAAAAATCGGCTTGGGCTATATTGGGATAGTAATTTACAATTCAGAATTTAATAGAGCCCAAATTAAGTAAAAATGAAGCCCAAAGGAGGCCCAGTTCAGCCCCATATGAGAGAGCCCACTCTCCCCACTTATTTTTTTTATTAATAAAATGCCCTTGAGTTTGGAAACCCTAACTGGCGTGGAACCTACATGTTAGCGCCTCTCTTCTATATATTTTTCTCCACTTCTTATCTTTTTCATTTCCACCTTAACTGGCGATCAGACATACATTCTTGCCGCCTCAGTTTTCATTCCCTTCACAAATACTCTACATGAAATCTGTATGAACATTACCGCCTTTATCTCCTTCTATCTCTCCAATCAGAGACCGTAAAACTACTTCCTTTCTAAATTAAATAGAGCAGGCTTTGTGTTATTCTTTTTCTTCCTTCCCTGGTTGTAAATATGCTCTTAACACCTCATTCTCTCAAATCCTCTTGCTTCCGATACAATCAAAATCAGACCCGTCATCTTTTGTCACTTGGAGTTGGTGTTTGGTTGGAGGCAACCTAGAGAAGGGTGAACCAAAGCAGGGAAAAAGATTTCATACTTCTCGCTAGAGAACTTGAATCAGAAAAGGAAAACAATAGATGGTTCTTTGTCAAACTGAAACGGAAAATCGGTAAGAATGGTGCTTCCATTGCTTTTTATTTTGGATTTCTACTTCAGTGTCCAACTCTCACCTTTCCTTTACTTCCTTTACTTATTTTTACTTCCTCTTCTATCTGTATGTGGGATATCACCGATTTTGGTGTAGATTGGTCACAGACAAAAAAACAGAAGGTTGTCCTTGCTTGAGACAGAAATATTTGAAGGTAATTCCCTTCAAAGTCAAGGCAAATCTGATCTAAGTTGAATACCTAAAAAAAATGCTAATCAAGTTTCTGGTGACTTAAATCTAAAGAGTAATTAGTTCTTTGTAAAGGATGGAAATCGCAGGTGACTTCCTTAATTACTTGTGTAATTAAGGATTTATGAGTTAACCGTACTCGTTAACTCAAAAGAGGGTTTCCTGATTAAAGTGATTTTGGGTAGTCTACATCATTGTGGTCTTAAATGTGTGCATTATGTTCTGTTCGTGAGCTTTGGTGTCAGCAAAGCCGAACAAAGGAGGGAGCAAAAGCTCTAATTCTTCCAGATTACATTTATCAAATTATAAACAAGTTCTAAAATTGAGTTAAGCATCTTGATTAAATTCTAAATGTCTTTCTGTAAGGATTTTCATTTATGGTTTGGGAGTGGAAGAATTTTACAGATTAGTGGAGGATATAACTACTGGTTAAGGTTTCATGAATAATGGATAAATTGGGAAGTTAGTAGTCATTGATAAGTTTAAACATAGATCTGTTAAACAAAAGTATAAGTTTACATATTGATTATGCAGCTCTGGTGGTATCTGCCGTGAGTTGGTGATTGGTAAAATAAAGTTTTAGGTAAAGAGGGGATATAAATATGAAATTTGGATAATCTGAGGTCAAGTAGTTTGAAATAAATATATACCATACTTAATGGTAAAGTCAGTAGTTATCGGTGTTTTCACTTGATTTTGGCTACTGTGTGATATTGTGGTGGTTGATGAATTTTGGTAATTTCAGCAGTGTAGAAGTATTATGTTAATTTGGAGGGTTTGTTGCTAATTTATTAAACTACATAACTAGTGCAGTTTTGGTGATTTTCAAATTGACGCCAAATGAGTGTTATACTAATCTGATAAAAATGGTGGTTTAAGATAATGGATTTAAGAAATTATTAAAAAGAAAAGATTACTTAAAAATGAATTATTGAGTGGTTATAAAGGATATGGGCCTATATAAGGGGTGGAGCAATAAGTTAATAAGTTGATAAAGAGTTAGAAAATTGTAAATTGGAAGAATATAATTAATCTTTTGTGAAAAGAAAACAAATGGATAATCTGGACTAGGTAATTGTATATAGTGGGGAGTCATTAGTTTAGTAATTAGGATTAATATATATGTACTTAGTAATTGAAGGTGCTTTAGTAATGGAAAGAAGTTTTTTGTGGATAAGTGTTTAAGGAAATTGATGTTGGTTTTGTGTACTAATATGTGGGTATGGTGGTGGTTAGGATTTAAAAAAAAACTGAAAACAAGATTAATTAAAAAGAAATGCATGAAGATAAATGAACTTAGTGTTAGTTATTAGAGTCTTAGTAGTTCGGTGGATCTGGTGATTATATATTAAAAGAAAAATATAGGTGTTAATATATATAAGTGGCAAACCAATAATTACTAGTATGAGGTTTAATTAGATTTAGAAATGAGTGGTAATTTAATATATAACAAGCACATATTGGGTTTTTAATTATGATATGTGGGTGAATATAATGATAATAATAAATGAGGAAATAAGATGAACTAAATAATAAACTAGTAAACTAAGAGTAAAGTGTTAAGTTGTTACATTGATCAATTAGAATCTGGTTGTTTAGAAAATGTGTAAGGAGATCTCGGGTTTAATCATGCTAGAATATAGATTTGATTAAGTTACAACTATGTATTTATCAAAGATTAAGTTAGGAAAAATGACAAGGTATTAGGTGGTGGTATTTTGTGAGGGAAGTTAAATATTAAGACTAAGTGAATACAAGGAATTAATAGGTTAATAATTTGGTTGACTGTATTTTATTGGTGAATGAATAATTAGTTTAAGATTTTTAAGTTCTTAATTGTCGTCTTTAACAAAAAGAATGATTAAGGAAAGAAATTGTAAAAGGAAATAATGAAATAGTATTTGTCTAGAGTTAAGCAATTTTCTTCTCCTCGTTGTAATAATGAAACGATGAGAACACATATTCCTTCCATTTTCTTCAAGGTTAATATTTAGCTATATATAGATATCTATACAACATACTCTCACGATAGTTTTACAATCTAAGCTGAAATAAACTTCGCCAGTCTTCTTGCTCTGACGATAATGCTACAAATCGAACAGAAATATATATACAAGTTCCTCGGTTGAAAATGAAAATGGAACAAATGTCGGTTAATGTTTAATTATACATATACGCATGTAAGTATATATATATATATATATATATATATATATATATCTATATATATATTATAGGTGTGTGTGGCCATGTCATGTTAAGTATATATATATATATTATATATATATACTTGTATACATATATGTATGTAGTTGGTAAACAAAGAATAAAAAGGAGTGCTATAAAAGGATAAATGTTATAGTATAAAGAGTGATACAAATAATGGAATTATATAATTCAAGGCATTATATAGTAGTGTTGACTTGTATATATTGACCAAGTCAACCAAATGGACGAAGAGGGTCAAGTTGACCAACTTATACGTTAAGTGGGAGTTTAAATGTCAAAGGCTATTAATACTTAAAGGCCGATTATATTAATATCATATAGTAACAAGAACTATATAAATGTGTATGTATAAATATAAATATACACCCATGGGGAAAAAATGAACTATGTGAGAACTAAATCCTACGTTGTAAGAGGATACCACATGTTAGCTACTACTACAATTGAAGGATCAAATAACTACTCCCGACTATGAGTTAAAACCTGAATAATAACAATGACAACTGAATAAGGGATTAATCACGAGGTTAATGTCGAGGGGATTAGTGGTTATTTGGAATACTGAACCAATTGAATTATCGTAAATTAATACTTAGCGATATGTTCCAGAGATGTGAGCTAGGAGTTACGAGCTACGAGCTATACGTGAGTAGAGGATGAGCGTGAAACATCACACTAGCATTGTTCGACGGTGAATGGTATGTTAATTGTGTGGTCTGAATGTCCTAAGGATTTTCCTAAGGTTCAGACGTTATGTGTTTAATTATCTAAGAGCGATATCTGTGATTTTATGTATATTATATTGTATACTGTATTGCTCGACACCACTGCGTTTTATTTTACGCGAACGTCTTATGACTGGAAGTTTATACATCTAAATTGGAACAAGACTAACTGACCTTTAGGTACTATTGAACCTAACTGATGGTCAACTGTTATAGTCTTAACTCAATGATTGGGTATTGTATCACTGACAAAAGGGCTAACTTATAAAGAGTGGAATCCAGACTGTTTTGACTTTCTGGTTGCGCATCGTGATCACTACGAGAGACTTCAATGGGGAGTCACTCAAGGGAATCCATTGTCCACATTCGACGATGGCGGAGGGCACTGCCGTTGGTGCACAGGTTCGACCGGATCGGTCAAAATATTTATCCAGGGCCATGAGGTCAGCTGGTAACGGTTCCATTGGAACCCCGGGGACTACTGTCCATTATTAAGTTATTAAAGGTTGTCTTAACATGACGCCTGAGGTGGAATTTAATTAAAAAAGGTTAAGTGATTGGTTTTAAAGGATAAGGGCCAGGTGGCCAACTAACAAGTACAGTTAATACGCGTATCTTGTTTGGTTATTGTTATGGATTGTTGGTGTTTGATTATCTGGTTGTTGTTTACTATTATGTGATGTGATCTGCAGGCGAGCTGTTGTGTGTTTGTTTAGCATTTACAGTTATTACTGTTATTATTGTAAACCGGTATTTCATGTAAAGAATCTAATATCAAGATGGCTAAAACGACTTAAGGAATCTAGATGACTTAGGGCTACATTTAGCATACCAGCATTTCGATTGTTGAGCCCTTCAATGGGCAAAACATTTCAGGTTATTGATGGAAGACACAAGCCGGAGTGCGAGGAAACAGGGTAGCTGATGTGTTTTAATAAACACTTTGTTGTTTTATTATGTACCGTATTTTGGAGTTTGTTGTACTCAGTTAGTTGCTCATTTAGTTTGGATTTGGTTTGTAATATTAAGGGTGCTCAGTATCTTGTTCATCACAGCGTGAGAAGTTGAGATTGTTGGAAGGAGTAAGGATGTCTTGTTACTCACAAGGGTGAGTAACAGTGTGTAACACCAAGGTAGATAGTTTTATTTTCCGCTGTGAATTATTATTTATTATGCTACGACTTGCGACGTTATTACAGGTTTAGGATTAGGGGTGTTACACTAGCCCTAAACCTCATCCGTCTCCCCCACTCCCTCCGATCATCCCTGCAAACTCAACCTTTTTCCTCCCCAACCATGGCTTCCAACCAAGACTCAAACCCACATTCAGACCCTTCCGATGTTAAACTTCCACCTAAGTCACCCAAAACCCTCACATCCTTCAAGCTCTGATCAACCAACTCAACGCCCTCCAAGCCAAACAAACTCCAACCTCCACATCCGCCTCAACTTTGATGGCTCCTGAAATGTCCATCGACACTCAACCCATCACAGCCCCTATCGCGTCCTCAGTACCAAAACCCACATTTTCGGTTATTCCTTCACCCTCACTATCTCAGAAGAAATCATAAGCCACACTTGAAAAACTGTCTCCGCACCTAACCCCAATTGTACCCACACCCACACCACTACCAAATCTCCATCCTATGCACCAATTCAATTTGGTTTTATTGAACCACCAACTTCAAACCATTACTGAAAATCCTGAAACCAACTCTCCTACCGCCGAACAAGAAAACCCTTTTGCTAACCTTACCTCAGAAAAAGCTCCACCCTCTGTCCTAGAAAGCTCACCCTCACCGAAAAAGACACATGTTCAAAGATTACAGCTCCACGACGTCCCACTACAACTCGAACTCTTCGTTCTTGGGGTAAATACCTTTTGACATCTTCATCCTCTACTCTGGTTGTCTTGGCTCCTCCATCTGAACCAGCAATCCTGACATCCAAGCAAGAGAAAGCAAGAAGCGGAACAAACTCCTCTAATCAGGCAGACTCCAACACAGGCACTACATCCACTCGCAAGTGACTATGTCCCCACTCCGAATCAGTTCCACCGACACCATGACTCGGTCTCATCGACACTCAGATCGTCGTATACTCCTTGCCGACTGATGACTGCTGAATCACGAAACCTTTTCAAGGGAAAGCTTCTAGATCTCGATTGGTTGCACTGGATGGGATTATCCTTGTTTGAAGAGATGCTCCGATTTCAAAACTGGATTCATTTGTTCCATGGAATTCAGACCTACCATGAGGAGGAAGCTTATGAATTTTATCAGAACTGTGTTATCCGGAAGGGCAAGTTGATGACTGAGGTACATGGAACTCCTCTCCTTCTTGATTCAAATACAATAGCAAAACACTTAGCCATTCCCACATCTGGTTTAGAATTCTATGACCATGCCAAATTTCCTGAACTTTATTTTGTCTCTGCTCAAGAAGTGTATGATTATTTTCTTCCCAATAGCCGCATTGGTCACTTTTTAAATTGACCCACTTTTTCAAATGTTCATCAACTTCATACAATAGTTATAAAATATCTTCTGCTGAGAAAGGAAGGAAACCAGTTTGTTCGTCCTCTTGATTTAGCTATCATGTACTGCTTGATCCACCAAAAAAGAATCAACCTACCCCAACTCATGTTGAACCACATTGCCTCTACTATCTCTTCTCCCTGACACTCTTTAGGATATGTTTTCTGGATTCCCAAGCTCCTCACTCACTGCAAAATACCACTTGACCCCTCTTAAGCCTCTCGTATCACTAAAACTGACACTTAGGTCAGATTCTTTACAACAAGACCCCATCCTTCCAGGTCAAGTCTGTCCCTAAGCCTACTCCGTCCTCTAAGAGACTCCTAGCTACTAAACTAACTACCTCAACCAATACTCTAACTGACAGAGTTAAGGATCTTGAGGAAACTGTGTCCACACTGGTTTCGAAGGTAGATATGCTCATCGACGTCCTGAATAACAATCACAAGAAAACGATGGACATTTACGAAGGCGGTGTTAAGCATTTGGTCTAGGAGTTCAGAGAGACCTTTTCTTAAGCGCTAGCAGCAATGTTCAAGATGCTGAGGTCGCGGGGGAAGACGAGATGGCTGACGACAAAGGAGAGGAACAAGAAGATGTCTAACTCATTCCTCACTCCCCCTTAACCGTTAGTTAGACTGATTCTGACTTGGATAATTTGGCTTCAAAACATTTTTTTTGCTCTAGTTGCTCTGTAAGACACTTATGCTTGCTTTTTTGTTTATTGCTGGTGTGTTTCCCCTGATGTTGGCAAAAAGGGGAAGCGGTGTATCCCGCAGCTGGTTTATGCGGGCTACCATGTGTGGACAATGAGTGCCTCTGAAGGCCTCAACTATTGTGGATTGGTTTATTATTTTGCTAAGTAGATTATTAGTGGTGTAATGCTCTAGCTTATATGTTCTTTTAATCGCAATTCTCTTAAAGGGGAATATATATATATATATATTAAGGGGGAACAAACAGTGAGTTGTGCTCCCGAGATAGTTGCTCTGCTCTACCTTTTGATATTTTTTCAGGTACATCCGCTGGACACACTAAGTTTGCCATTATCAGCAAAAGGGGGAATTTCATTGCAACCTTGTTTTGCAGACGATGCCTCCTCGGTGAAAGCAGTATTGCAGAGCTACTGACCCTCAAGTTCTTCCAGTCTGAGTAGCACTGCACATAGACTTCTCCTTTCTTCTACTGAGCCCAATCGAGACTTGGCGCGCAAGGAGACATTCAGAACTTGTCGACTTCGAGAATTGTGGAAACGTGAAGACTCACGGTGTCGAGATCGTGGAAGAGCAAGTCCACTCCGAAACTCGCGCAACTCAACAAATCATCACTTCACGTTCAACACTCGAATTGTCTAGCTTATATATAAACACACATCTGTTAAATGTATAGTACGCATCCGAGTTCTAGCTTTTAGAAGAAAAAAGATAGTTTGAGAGAGAATTCATCTTTGAGAGATCTTAGTGTGACTTTGTCACTTTAGCTTTGGAATCTATTTCCTATCGAGCACACAAACACTCCCTTACTCCCTATTCTGCATTGATCTACTTGTAGATTACAACGAGTGTTGGATTAGACAGAATATCTCTGTCTAATCCCAAGATAGGAAGCTAGGTTGTAATTCACTTTGAATTTTAATACAAGCAAAATCCCGTCTTGTTAAGTTTTATACAAAAGCTTCCGCATTATTATCTTTAGCAAATACTTGTCTCCAAGCAGGGTTGGTCTGAGACTAACACCTCAGACCTACTCGGTCAACACCCCGATCCTATCAATTGGACACAGTATTAACACATCTTCCAAACCCTCGGTCGTGGAGTGATATTTTGAACCAAAGGTCCTAGTTCACCGTATTAAGGGAAATTAAGATTCATCCGGAATTTTAGTTTCACTTTTGTACTGAAATTCCAAGCACTTATAAAAAACAGTATTAACATATCTTGGAAACAAAAAAGAAACCGCCTATAGAAAACTTAAAGTACGATAAAATAATAGTCTTAACTTGATTTAATGTGATTCAACTGAATAATAATTAGAATTAGCATTATATTGTCCTTTTTATAACTTAACTATTGTACTTGTTAGGATTTATGAACTAGTTATTATAAGAAACATTTTTTAATATACAAGTAGAGACAACCATAAAGTATATTGATAGAATTTAGTTGATATTTATTTAATTACTTTATTTGAAAAAAATATTGATTACCGTAACACGACATAAATGAAACCCGATTTTACAGTTTGAACATAACTTTATTTGAATCTTAATGATCTGAACTAGAAACAACTGGTAAATTTTATTACAACATGTCTTTTGGCTACACTCACATGTACCAAAGATAGCTACAATACATGTACATATAGTAGAAAAAATATACATACTATACTTATAAAACCTGTACAAATATAGCACACAAAATAGTACATTCCGTATAATTTTTTACGGAACGACGACACTGGCACTTGCGCCAGGGTGTAGTATGGAGACAACATATGTGTCAAGATTTGGTTGGTTGAATAAATATGAAAAAATAAATAAAGGAAAAAAAGTAGAAGGAAAAGAAAAAAGGAGAAAAAGACACGCGCACGTGCGGAAGGAAGTTTGGGTGGGCTGGGAGTTGTATGAGAGAGAAAATAATATTTTTTAAAAATGTTATAACTTACAAAATAAAAGTGCAAAAATAATAAAACTTATACCATTGTTCATCATTTTTCGTGCTCTTTAAAACAAGATGCATCATGGATATGTTTTGGTAAACTTAAATTTTATGTTGTTAGAAAGAGTATATATTACACATTTTTAAAGTGAATCTTATTCATTAACAAAATGAATCTTCTTTAACAATAAATTGAACCTTATTCATTAACAAAATGAATCTTACCCCAAACACTCTAAAAACCACCCTAGGAAAGTTAAAAAACATCGAATGCATTTTTATAGTTTGTTGTGCAGGGTTTAGGGTCTAACGACCATAAGAATGATTCACTTTTTTTTTCAACGAATGATTCACTTTCAATAAATGAAAATTTCATACTGTTCTCGCATAAGTTTGTGGTAGGATTAACTTTTACTAGTATTAAACAAAATATTCACTTTTCTTAAACCTTTGATTCACCTTTAAAAAAACCTTTGATTCATTTTTCTTAAACCTCTTATTCACTTTAGTTAAAACAATCTCTATTTACGAGAATCACTTTTCTTAAACCTTTGATTCACTTTTCTTAAACGCATGATTCACTTTATAAAACCTCTGATTCACATTTCTTAAACCTCTTAATCACTTTAGTAAAACAATCTATGCTTACAAGATTTACTCCTATTACTCTTATTCACTTTGTAACACTTGTGATTCACTTCTTTAAAACCTCTGATTCACACTAGTCAACCAATCAGAATCACTTTAGTTAAACAATCTCTGTTTATGAGATTCACCTTTTTTAAACCTCTTATTCACTTTAAGTAACTCTCTGATTCACTTTTTCACAATTTTTGATTCACTTTTAACAACCTTTGATTCACTTTTCTTAAACTTAAGATTCACAATTAATCTTCAAAAATATGTACATACAAAAAATTTAAAATTTATCAAGTTTACCAAAACATATCCATGATGCATATTGTTTTGAAGAGTATGAAAAATGATGAACAATGGTATAATTTGTTTTACTTTTGCACTTATATTTTATAAGTTATGATATTTTGAAAAAAAAATTATTTTCTCTCCCCTCCTCACATACTTCCCTACCGTATGCGTGTCTCCTTTTTCATCTTATTCCTTTTTTTTTCTTTTTTCTTTATTTTATCTCTAAAAGAGTATTAACATGTGGCAGAAACTACACACCAATACAAAAGGACAAAAAAAAAACAAAAGACCAAAGTGGTCATCGCCACCTTATAGCATGGTGCAAACGCCAGCTACGAATTCGCGATTTTTTATTATACAAGTTTTTCTTATCCATTGTACTATGTTTTTATTGTTCATCGCAAGTAGCCAAGAATTTGGCTTTTATTAACCCAACAAATATGACCCAAAATCTAAACCATTTGACGTGTCTACCCCCACGAGGAAGGGTGAGTACTAACGGCAGAATTATTGATTAGGTGGGACAAACATTGAACTACAGGGTCACAAAAGCAAGTGGATGCGAATGTGAAACTTGTTAGGAAATGGGGTGAAGTTGTGGCCAAGAATCGGACACGGGAATACGGGAAGGTTCTGCAACAAATTCTCGAATCGGTAATGCTTGATGATGAAGATGTGCTGTTTATGATAAAAAGCAATAGTGGAAGTTCACGTTGTTAGGGGCTGTTCTTGTTCGACATGCGGATTTTTAATAGATGTGATCGGTCTTTTAGCTTAAATAGGTGGTAATCAGATATACAGATTGAGTTTGCAATCTTGCAGCAGTTCCGGTATGATTCAAATTCCCGGATTTAGATTTTTAATTCAGTGAGATAGGGTGTAATGTATGATTGCATTGAAGAAAGGGATGCCCAAGTATGCATAAAAGCTTACATCTTTCAGAAATTAATTTTGATTTTAAGTTCTGGAACACCATTACCAATATTCCAGATCTTTGGGAGTGGACCATGTCCAAAAGGTGGTGTATGAGTGGCGCCATTTGCAGTGCACAATCACTGTTTGGTCACAGTGAGGGTTTATACAAACAGAAAGGTATATCGAATGAGAATCAGCTCCAACTTTGGATAATTTTAGATGGAACTAAAGGCACCTAACTCTGCTCATGTGAGGTCAGTCGTTCGATTGTAAATGATAATAAAGAATATAAAGGGAGCCGAAGATTAGTTTCTATGACCAAGACCCAAGCAGAGCAGTGGAATGCAGCACAGCAGCAGGAAGGGATATGATATATACCAGATCGCTTGAACTAGCAACGGTAAAAGTATGATTTGGCAGATGGATGAAATTTCAAAGCAAGAACTCCAGGGACCTCTCTGCACAAGCCAGATGAATTGTTCCTATGTTGACAGGTATTTTAATTTTTACAAACATAGATATATAATGAAGTACTATTGTTATCATCAATTCCGATGTCGTCCAGCGGTTAGGATATCTGGCTTTCACCCAGGAGACCCGGGTTCGATTCCCGGCATCGGAAATAATTTTTTGTGCGCGACCAGATAGTTGCTGTCTTGATATCATGGAACCTCTGATGCCGATTCAATCTGTCACGTCGTACTCGAGGTGAGCCAATTTGGTTCTTTATTTTTGTTTGTCACCAGATTGAAATGCATGTGAATTTCTGCTATCACTAGTCTATGAATCTTTGAAAAGGCCGCCCTTTAATTTGAATTTGATCACGGCTGGTTCCCTATGAAAATTAATCAGTTGGGTTGTTCGATTGTGCATAGTGAGTGCTAGGGTTGTCAATCCTAAACATACGAAAGAGCTTTGTATTGACTATTGTTATGGGCAATATCGATATAATATAAAGCAACATCGTTATTCATACTCAGCTGGTAGCCATATCCCTTCAGGCTTCAGTTGAGGTTAGATTATCATGATCGGGCGTTTGTGAGCTTGCTGCAGCTCTATACAAGCCCCATTAGCTGAGTCTAGGGATGTTAATACAGTACTGTTAAAAAAAAAAAAAATTAGACCCCTAGGATTGAGGGAGTTGTATCCTTTGCATACACTCCGTCTAAGGTGCCCCTGTTGTTGACATTGTTGAACATGATTATTATGAGAGTATATATAGTAAATTTGTGTTAAAATTTCTCTTTAATTTTATATGCTTGTGTTGTGTTCCTCACTAATTCTTTCACCCCTTAAAGTCAGCAGGCAATCTTACAGTAAAGCAGCTTCATTATTATTAACCATTATGCCAAGATCGAGACATATATGTATAACAATCATCGATTGATGTTACATACTTATTAGACATACATAATTGAATTTGTCTTGTAATTTTGATTTATTATGAATGAAAATCAATTCAATCGTGACAGTCGACGAATGGTAGTTGACGGTCATGTGTCCCATAGCGTAGCCTCTACCGTCAGTGTCAAGCTGCTGGAAGACGTTAACATCCAGATCAAGACCTCCATTGCTGCATTGATCTACTATTCTCACCGTAGCTTGTGCTCCTGTTCCAGTGTTTTGTCACCTACCCAAAGAATACAAAGATGTAAATACTACCTCCGTCCCGTCATAAGTGTCCCATTTGCTTTTTGGCACGCTTTTCCACTTCAATATTAAATATATAAGATAAAATAATTTTACAAAAATAATTTTTACAACATATAGTTTTTCACATAAGGATTCCATTGTGAAAATTTTTTTTATAAAAATATATTATCTTACATGTTAAATATTGAAGTCAAACGACCCATCCAAATAGTAAAGTGGACAGTCCAAGTGGGACGGAGGGAGTACCAATCAAACAAAAACGAAAAAAAAAAAACAAAGAAAAACAAATACTGGGCTTGTTGTTTAAGCCAGCCCAAACACGTACCAACAAACACTTGCCACAAGCATCTTGTCCACGCGGCCCAACTGGTCCACAGAAAGCAGTCCAACCATACTTACTTCTCCATTCGTAAGACTTCTGACCATCCCAAGTTGAGCAAAAGGCGCTAACAGCGTATAAATCCCATCCATTCTGTTGCGGGTTGTATAAGTGGTAAGTAGCTCTTACATTACTAGCACTCTCTCCTGATCCGCCACTGGAACCACCACCACCACCACCGCAGTTACTCTGACAACCATTGGCTGGAGAGCAGTACTCGTCTGTACTACCACAGTACCCGTATTTACTGCAGCATAAGTTATTGGCGCAAGTCTGCCCGCCTACCTGACTCCCGCATTGCTGGGCTGTCGTGGTTGAGATTGTGAAGAACATCAATATGAAGAAGGGTAGTAGAGGTGACATTTTTGCTTTTGCAGTCTATCAAACTAATTTGTATCCTAACTTGTGTATATATTTATATGGAGTGGAAATTAGATAAGTTCATGTTGCTGAAGTTGGCTTCTATCGATGCATTTCTATAGAAATGCGGTCAACTGACTTGGTCATGGTCAATGAAATTGACCAATATACATTACCTCCTTTGACATTGCTAGCCGCCTACTAAGCTTAGAAAGAAGATAAATCCATGGTAACAGAACAGAATGGTCAAAACCCAGTGTAGGATAGTATATCCTTCTTCTTACCAGATTTTGAATAAAGTAATATAAAAAATTAGCTACACCTCCCTCTAGCCAAATCGGCTACATCCATCCGCGTGCAGGTTTTTCTTTTTTTGTTTCGCGCGTTCCGACGCTTGTTTTTGGTTTCTTTTTTTTTTGTTTTACTTTTTTTAAAGATTTTTTATTCTTTTTTTTTCTTTATCAAAAAAATTTTAAATTGTTGTAACTTTTAATATATAAGTTCAAAATGAAAAAAAATTATATCATTATTCATCTAAATTCAAGCTCTTCAAAACAAGACCATTCATGGATATATTTTGACAACTTTAAAAAATTGTTTTTACATGTATGAAGCATAGAACCTAAAAGAAAACTTGTACAGATGGTCATACAAACATGTACAAATGTTCACTAAAACATGTACATCCTCACGTAAAAATATGTACATTCTCGCATTAAAAACATATAGATACTCATATAAACCTGTATGAATCATTAAATATGTACATCCTTAGATTCAAACATGTACATATAAGGAAGAACACTTGTACAGACGGTCATACAAACATGTACATATGGCCATACAAACATGTACAAATGTTCTTTAAAGAACATGTACATTCTCACATTAGAACATGTACATTCTCACATTAGAACATGTACATCGTCACATTAAAATATGTACTTTATCACATTAGAGTATAGAACGGTTTCCAAATAGATTACCCTACCCCCCAAAACACCCCAAAACCCACCATAAGATAGCTAAAAATGTCGAAGACAATTTTAGGGTTTGTAGTGGCGGGTTTAGGGTCTACACAAACCCTAAAAACCTGTCGAGTTAGTTGCTACAATATAAAGTACAAAACAAATTCCAAATAGATTACCCTACCCCCCAAAACACCCCAAAACCCACCCTAGGATAGCTAAAAAAGTCGAAGACATTATTATGGTTTGTAGTGGCGGGTTTAGGGTCTAACGACCCTAAACCCGACCACAAACCCTAAAAAACCTGTCGAGTTAGTTGCTACAATATAAAGTACGAAACAAATTCCAAATAGATTACCCTACCCTCAAAACACCCCAAAACCCACCCTAGGATAGCTAAAAAACGTCGAAGGCATTTTTTGGGTTTGTAGTGGCGGGTTTAGGGTCTAACGACCCTAAACCCGCTACCACAAACCCTAAAAACCTGTCGAGTTATTGCGATGAAGTACAAGTTTTTACGTGTGGATGTACATGTTTTAAAGAACATTTGTATAGGTTTGTATGACCATCTGTACAAGTTTTTTTTACGTTTTGTGCACTATACATGTAAAAATAATTTTTTTTAAAGTTGTCAAAACATATCCATGACTGGTCTTGTTTTGAAGAGCTTGAATTTAGAGGAACAATGATATAATTTTTTTTCATTTTGGACTTATATATTAAAAGTTACAATAAGTTAAAGTTTTTATAATAAAAACAAAAATAATAAATTCTTTTAAAAACAAAAGAAAAAACAAAAAAAACAAATACAAAGCTTGCGTGCACGACTACTGCGCGTGGTAAAAAATGAAAAAAAAAAAAGTAAACCTGTCTCGCGCGTGCCCCTCGTTCCTCTCTCTGTATGTAGCCATGTAGTTACAGTTCCTTGTAGGCAAGATTTTGCGATAAAAAATAAAGTCGAGAAAGATGTCTGGCTAGCCGGCTGGCTAATGGACGTAGCTCTACAGTTATTACGAATTTATAATGAGGGATACGAGAGGATGACAAGTCAGCTACGGCTACACAAAAGATGGAAAAATCTAAAAGTCAAAAGCTGCAAATGCGTGACATTCACAACTTAGATTGGATAAAGTTTAGACGCAACGGGAGATGATGGTCTGGCGGGCATCATCAGCAGGCAGGGAATATGTCCGGATGCCTATCTGTTAGATTATTTTACAGTCCTATGAACCAGTCGCGGAGCCACATTGGGTTCGTTCTCGAGGCTGCTGCTGGGTCCTGCTGCTGGAAATTGAGAAACTGTCTGCTGATGGATTTGCAGAAGCTGTCAGCTGCTGAATTAGGGCGTTTGGTGGAAGCCTACTGTTGGTTTTAAAAATCTGTTATTTTTATGGTATTTAGTAAATTGTATGCTGCATTTACTAAAAACTGTTAACTTCCGCATGTTAATGATTTTACAATGGTTCGATTTTTTAGAAGCGTTTTCTGTTATGAATTTCATTGAATTATGCAACTTCACATACTTTACTTGACTACAAAACCAAAAATAAAGAAACTACTACATATCCAAAATTAAACAAAATAATTGTTTCATACCTAAGTTATACATAAATGTAATTAACATACATGACCAAGCAAATTTAAACAATTAAGTAATGTCAAACACACCAACATGGTTAATCTTGTAAACTAGATTAATAAAACTTAATCTAAGCTCATTTAGCTCTCTCACATCATATGACCACAGATACCATAACTTCATCTGCAATAGCCTCACGAACAGCGTCCATTGACATCTCATTTGGATTTTATCCATTAATTTATGACGTTTATTTTGTTCAAATACGTTATTTTGTAGTTTATTGGTTTGACAACTATTGAGTCATTTTTAAAGTTTCCCTTAACAGTTACGATATATTACTTAATTTTTTGATATTTATATTCAAACATAAAAAAAGAATCCAAAAGTGTATCTATCAACTCTTCTAATGGAACTAACAATACGGCAATCATTAATTGTTCCGTTAATTATTGATTTTATGTCTTTTATATTTGTAATTGTTAAATTTCATATTTTGAATTACACAAAGCATTTTTGGTTATCATAAAATACTGAATAAACACAACCGAAAATGCCTCTAATTACCATAATTACTTGACTTCATGTTTATAAAAAACAAAAAAGAACATGGACTTATCAAAACCACTTCAACTTCTAATCATAACCTTTACTATTACCATTTTATACAATATCCAATTAAAACAAACTCATAAATCTTAAGTTTCTATATGAAGACACTATTTAATCCCACTTATAACACTTGTTATGTCATTTTCTTTTTAAGTAAGAAACACAAATTTTTTTCTACATCTAGTAACTTGCCTTAAAAAAGATTCTATGAAAAAGTATATTTATATATTTGTATTTTATAATAATATTTTTTAATAAGATTGATTACATATTTACTTTAGAATATATTTTGATTGGTATAAAATATTTTTTTATAATTGTACATATTTGAATCCATTTCATTTCAGTCTCCTTCGTTCTTCATTCTCCTCTCTTTAACCGCAAACAACAACCAAATTCACCAAAAAGATAGGCTGCATTTCTGCACCCTTTCTTGATGTTAATTCTTGAAATGGAAGGATGAACTTTATTCCAGCAAAATAGAAACTAAAAGATCGCCAAAAAAATTGCATAAAATGCGGTTTCGAGATCTCCATCCAAGCTGATAAGCGAGCAAGAGGGAAAGGAGTAAATAAAGAACTTACCGCGCAAAGTATTCACGTGAAGATGCTTCCTCAAACAAGAGACGCATTGACATCGAGACGCAACAAGAGACTCATGCTATAACCAAACAATTTAGAGCGTCAGATGAAAAAAAAGACGCAAACGCAGCGTCTTCTAATGTCCCCAAACGAGGTCATTGTCTATTAGGGGGCCCGTCCCCCTAATTTTTGATGACATCATTTTTTTATTACTAGTTTTATACGATATAGTTTATTTTGTTATAAATTTAGTTGAATTTATTAAAATTGTCTAAAAATATCCATGATATTTATTATTTTTAATTAACATGACTCCATTTTAATTTGTTTTGTGTTATAAATAGAAATAATAAACTATCCTTAAAACATTAATTGATGTTCTTAAGTGTATTATATTTTATACATTATTATTGTTATAATCATAATTTGAACTAAAATTTGCTTCTAAAATATTAATTGCGTTTATCAAATTTTAGTTTAAATTTAAGTCAATTAGTTCTTGTAATTGTAACCATGTACTACCTTTTGTTCTTAATAAATGATGTTTTGAAAGTTGCCATTTTTTCAAAATATAAGATGTTATGGACTTTTTTACCACTCACTTTTCTTACAGAGAGTCTTAGCTACATCTGGATGTAGCTATCCTATCTACATCTGGATGTAGCTATCCTACCTACATCTGCTGAGATGGCAAGTCAGCATGGCTTCATTTGCTGACATGGCAATTACTTTGTAAAATACAAAACTAAACAAATTCAAACGTCAGAACATACCATCATCTACCTCCCGATTTTCCGGTTTTTGTATGCGATCGACAGACTCCATTGGAGGTAAATCAAAACATCCAAATCTACAGAACTACTATAATCTATTGGATAAGGAATCGAAGTACATTCTCGCTCTAGTTCTAAGCTTCATCCTGACCTAAAATTTCAGTGCGGTAGTGCAGCAGAGCAATCAAAATCCATTGTTGTTGAGTGCGGCAGTTCATTCCAGAACTGGATTTTGTTCCAATCCTCAATTTCGAAATCAAATTTTTCCAGACTTAACTTCTATGTAGCTCCATAACTAAGAATCACAATTGAAATAGGTGATCGGGATATGATTTGCGGTAGCTTATAGTACCGTCACCGTGGGGTAAGAAATGTCTCTCATTCTCCTTTGATTTGTTCTAAAATGCAAAATGCTAGCTGTTTTCATTTTCTGTGTAATAATTTGAGAACTTGTTAGTTCAGTGTAAATCAAAATCACTATAAGAGGATGATTACGGTCATAGTTGGTCTTATGTTTGCTTTGGAATTTGTTCTGCCAGATTTAGGACTCTGATGATGTACTTTTCACTGAGAAACCTCAAGAGTACAGAGAGAAGAATGATTGCTAACATGTGAACAAGTTCTGGAAATAGAGATATCACTGATTGCTTATTAACATCTTGAAAGAACCCACACGTTACCGTCGAGCATCATGGATTCTGGTGAATTAAACTTAGTGGTGGATCCCCAAAACAATATTTCAGGTAATATCAGTTGGTAATAGTTGATCAAAAATAATGTACATGTATCCGAGTATTAAAGTACAGTTTTGTACTTGAATCTGAATAGTTTGTGATGCATTGTTGTACTCTTATAACTTATTTTTTTTATTTTTCTATGAAACATATTCTTATCCTATAGTATCTTACCAACCAAACAAAGGAAAACAACCTGTTACAGTAGAAGAAGAAAAAACAGAATACTCTGAAAGTTCTACATCAGAGTTGCTGGGGGTAATTTGTAGAAGTGAGGAAGAAGCTTATGATCTATACAACAATTATGCCTTCCGAAAATGCTTTGGCACAAGAAAGGAGTCGCAGAAATATTACCCGTACTGTAAAGAAAAAGATCTTTTGTTGTTCTTATGCTGGAAAGAAGGATTTAAAGAAGTTGGACTCGAGAACATATTCAAGACCAGATTTAAGGACTGGGTGTAAGGCAAATATTTTGTTTAAGGTTGAGAAACTTGGGAATTGGGAAGCTACAGCTCATGATATAATTCACAATCATCCTTTTTGTGATGAAAGTCAAGTACAATTGCTTCGATCACACCGGAAGGTGAATGAAGATCAATTACAATTTGTGACTCAAATGAAAGAAAGTGGTGCATCTGTTGCAAAAATAATCAGATTTCTGGCTGCTGAATCAGGTGGAACATCACAAGTGGGATTTGTGAAAAAGGACGTATATAATGCATTATCTGTTGAAAGGAAAGAGTACTTTTGTAGGATCAGGTGGCTAACTCAAATCGACCTCTAAAGGAGAAGAGACACTCTGAGACAAAAGGACACACAATCGAACTGGATAAACTCAGTGTGCAAAAGACTTAAAAAGACTTAAGCAAATTAATGTTAGAGACGGACTCTGTGAAACTTAGCAAGATACACAAATAAGTTATTTTATTCTCTGGTCAAAATAGAATAACTTACAAATGCCCACTAAGTAGAAGAGATCTACTTAGCGGTTTTTCACGCACTCACCCAATACACTTTCTGATCAGCTCAATGGTAAGTGTAGCAAAACTAGGATCTTCCTAGGCCGAGTCTATCTAGATGCACTAACTAATTTGGTACGTATTTTCTCTCTCTGACTTACAAAACAATTTCTTTCTCTCTCTAAGCTCTAGAATTTTTCTCAATGAAAGCGCAAGTAAAACTAGCTATTACAATACTTATTTATACTAGCACTAGAAGCGGCAAGTCGAGGGAGTTAGTTCCGTAATTGTCGGAACTAACTTAGTGGGCAACGTCCTTAAGTGGTCTCCTGACTTGGGCCGCGAACTTCGGATGTGATGGGGAGGCTATAGGACCGTTGTAGTGTTGAAGCATTCACGAGTTCACTTCTTAGTTTTCGCAACGGCATGGGAGAGTCTGTGATGTCTCCTTAGTTGTACGGACTCTCTAGTAGTAGTTCGCTCTTTGTGTTTGACTGAGGATGATTGACTCTGTCGAGGTGATTGGCTATCTCTGCAACACTCTGATGTCCCAATAGTTTCCCCCTTGTTGCTGATGATAGCAAACCTCCGTGAATCCTGATTAATTCAATCCTGAAATGAGAACAAAAACACAAAGAACTAGGGGAACCGACCCTGTCAAAGTTCCCCCTTAAAAGCAGCATTTGAGTTCAAAGACTCCATTGAGGTTCCCCTTTAATCGTAGAGGGACTCCAAGCAAGTGACATAGCAGATATTGAATAGGCAGTTTAACAGGCATAATAAGGCGTAGTATTGAAGGCAGTTATATTACTAGACCACACGGTCCAGCAGCAAAAATTCAAAAGCAGTTTTAAAGCAGCAATAGAGTCACCCGTACACCAGACGGGATTCACCGCTTCCCCCTTTTGCTTTCATCAAGGGAAGCCCATCAGTCACAAAAGAGTTAGTCAAAATATTCACACACAAACCAGTAAAAAGTGTTTAGAACTTAAAAACAGCCTAAGTCCTAACACTACACACACGCACGCCAATCTAAGGGTCAGGGTTGGGGTTTAGGGTAGCTTGGATGTCAAGGAGTTGATCCTGCTAGGCCGTCACAGTCGTCTCGATCCCAGCAAGTCTGTCCATCATCCGTGAGTGGCTCTGAGTCAGCTCTGCTGCCAGGGCGAGGAGTCGCTCCACTTTCTCCAAGAGTGGTAGGAGAGTATCTTGAGGGACTGTCTCTTGAGAAGTTGAAGGACCCGCCGCGTCGTTGCAATGGATGGTGGGGGCAGCAGCTTGGATTTGTCGATGGATGTTAGCCGATTCAGATAGCGGAGGTTGATGGTGTCTGTCTCGTCGATGGACTCCGGCGTGGATGTCGCCAGGGGTACCTGAAAGAATTTTAGAATGCGGGGCAGCCAAAACACATATCCCAGGGAGTGTTTTGGGGTATCAATAGACTGGGCCAAGTGATGGAGAATAATGTGGACCAGATTGAGAGAGTGACGGTTTATGTTGTAGTACATGATGGTGAGGTCCAAGCAATTGACCATTAGATTTCCTTCTTTTCGGGGTATGATGTTTTTAATGACAAGGATGTGCAGGAGTTTGTGGAGTATTGAAAGATCGCCTCGGGGTATTGGGGAGCCCACTTTTTTCTTTGAAAAGAAAAAATGGTAGATCTTGTTTTGTGGGACCCCGGGGATTTCTGGGAGGACTCCTTTTTCATAGAAGGACATACCGGTATGAGGGACTCCAAGAATTTGGGACAGCTTTTCAAGATTGAAGAATATGGGAGTTGAATTGACAAAAGATTGTGCGGCACCGTTTCTGATGACAAGGTTTTGATAAAAATCGACAGACTCTTGGGGATACCACTCGGTTATCTCACAGAAAAGGTGTTCCACCCGTGAACCTCTAGTATTGTCACTAACTCCCCCAGATTCGAAGATAGAGCCCATGAAAAATCTAGAAACTTACCCCTGACGATATTTCTGTTTGCAGCAGGGTCACCAAGCATATAGCACTGGGTGAAGGGGTTTATCTTTGCGCATCGACGTTGCGACTTGGGCGGTTTCTATATCCAGGTGGAGGTGGCGCCAGTAGATGTGTCGTGGCTGTTGGTGGGCAACTCTTGGACTGGGGAAGATTCGCCGGAACCGGAGGAGACTGATTGAGCCTTGACAAAAGATCGTAAGACTCATTTGGCTGTGGGACGGATAATGGTTTGAGCTTTTCTTTTTTGAGGTTTGGGTTTTAGAGATTGCGGAGGTGTTGGGGTTGCTGATTTTTCTTAGGATTCTTGTGGGGTTGTTGGAGATTTTTTGGGCGGAGCTTGCGGTTGATCAGTGGCTTGGATTTCGGAGGTAGGGTTTGGTTGTTGGGGTGGTGGAGATGGTGGCATGGTTTGAAGTGGGGTGACATCTTCGATATCCGTCTCAAGAATATCGGTCTTGGCGGCAGAAGGGGGTGTTGGTTGGGGGGATGTGTCGCAGGTGGTTGGTGGTGATGTGGCAGAGTGTGTGGGGGATGAAGTGGCAGTGGTTTTGGTGGGAGAGTGAATGGTGGTGGTGGTGAGTGGAGATGGGTTAGGGTTGGCCATTGATTGAAGGTACGCCTGAAGGCGGAGAGGATCTTGGAAAATCTCAGTGGGGATGTTGATGTCGTTGAAATTAATGCCCGCCATTTGGAATAGGTGTAGCGTTGGTTGTAAGGTGGATGTAAGTGAGAGAGATGGAGTAGGCTGATGGGTGATATAAAGGCTGAAGTGACTGGCGGAAGGTGTAGGGTTTTTGTGTGTCAAGTGACAAAAATCAGGGGACGCGAGATTAAGGGCGTGGATTTAGGCGGTGCGGGTGTGGATAGATGACGTGGATGTATAGCGCTAGTAGCATAGAGGCGTTCTAAGGGCCCCTTAAGGCCTGAAAGTCCCGGAAATACCTTATAAAATAAAGTAAAGCATTACACGTCATTCTAAATGCACAATAACACTTTAATGAACATTTAAGATGAAGTTCTCAAGATAAATTCTCAGTTAAAGACAAAGTGCTCGGAGGTTCCCGATGAGGGCCCCATAAACCCTCGGGAGTGCCCAGGAGAGGTACCCAAGTGGTTCAAACTCCAATATAAATTATTCTAAGAGTTCCTATCATCTATATTCAACATTCTAAAGAGAGTACTCAAGCTACTTTTTCAAAAATACACAAAGTGTTCGAGAGAATTTCTTAAGGCTCCTTTTTGCCCCGGGAGTGTCCCGGTAGCCCGAAAATTGAGTTACGAGTTTATAGAACCCCATATAACTCAATGTAACACCTTAATATATTATTATTGACTATAAACAATGTCAATAAACACTTGGAACTCATAGCGACTAATTGTTTCCTAGAAAAATCCTTAAAGCACAAAAACACACCTTCGGGTGTCATAAAAATGCGTTTTACGCAAATGCCTTAAAGTTTTTGAGGAGCCACGAGTTGATAATATTAAAAGGGGATAAATTGACCATCCAAATAAATTAGTTCCAGTGCTAAAATCATAGCACAACCAGGGGCGATATTTGAGTCAAAAAGGTACCTAAAATCAGCATTTTTACCTTAAAACTTTCATCTTTTACCATGGTATAAATGTACCAATTAAATGCTGGAACCTATTACACATATTAGTATGATCTTATTACAATATAGTGTAACAAAAATCAACCCTATCTTTCCTCTAACATGGGCGCCATTTATAGTCAAAATGGACTAGTTTTGATTCAAAAATTGTCTTATAATAAGATGACTCATCCCTATCTATGCTATATGTTAATGTAACAATTAATTGCAGTCAATTTAGGCCACATCTACCGTATAACTTGCAAAGAAGACAAGAAGATTAGTATAAGAAAAGTAATCAAATTAAAATATGCTACTAGGACTAGCTCTTTAGTACTAGGAAATAAACAAACTAAATCAAGTTGCTTACCCACATGTGCAGCCGATTGGAATCAATAAAGGAGGGGAAATAATGCTGTCTACTTAATCAAATAATTAGCCACCTACCTATGAATATTTCTATTGCCTAATACAACAAGAATTCATTGTCTTATACTACATATGGTGGCCGATTTCTATGCTAGAAAGCAAGACATTGATTGCCTCATTATTTAGTCAAATAATACACCACCTAAATAAGCTAGTTGCCTATGTCTAATGTTGACAAAGAAATCAATTGAGCTCCATGGCCAAATGCAGCCGTATAACATGGAGAAGGAATTCAAAAATGACATGTTAATTGCCTTAGAAAAATCAAAAGAAAACATGCACTAACCTTACCTTTGTCTTCTAGCTTCAATCAACAAACAAAAGCTCCATTAATTCTTCCAATCAGCCGAAAGACAAGTTCCATAATAAGAGCATTATTGAGCCAATAATCCATGAATTAATTAAATACAAAGACTAGTCAAATTAGGAATTAATTAAGCAAAAGAAGAATCCTTTCATTGTCTCTCTTCTAATACCAACGCGAGCTTCATTTCTCCTTTGCCTTCCATGGCCAAATGGTGAGCTACTCTTTACTCTCTCTTTTCTTCTTCATTTGTTAAGTTCTTCCTTAGAGCTTCTAAGCTCCATTAATGGTGATCTAAGTTCTAACACCATTTCTATGTAAATTCCTAGTAAATCTACTAAGTCTTGAAGCAAAAATCATCCTAGCAATTCCTACAATTTTCGCCAAGCATAAGTGTTCCAAAGAGGTTCCTAGATTCAACAACAACTCAAGGAACAACAAGATCAAGTTAAGGTATATTTTCATGTTGAAAATCCTAAGTAAATTCCTTAAGGTAATTTCAAAAGTTAAGAACTTCTAAATCTATATTCTTTTCATTATTTCATGAAGGAAACTTGGATCTACAATCATCACAAGGTGTATCAAAAATACCTTGATAAATTCCTAAGGTAAACTCTTGTAAAACTACTCCAAATCTTGTTTATAAATCCTTGTTAAAAGTCTAACAAAGGAGGCCGAAAGTTCTTCATCAAGATAGCATTTGGAGAGCTTGGAATTCAAGGAGAAATCAAGTACAAGAATTGTCTTGATTTAAGGAGTAAGTATATATAATTAAGGTTTATTAAGTTTAAGCTTGATTTAAGCTTCAAACTTTGGTATAAAAATTATGTAAAACCTCTAAATAATTAAGGCCGAAAATAATGGGTTAAAATATCAAGGAAAATAATTTATAACATATAAGGTAAGATTATTACCTTAAGGTATAAAATTGTGTCACAAAAATTAAATATGGTACACCTATTATTAAACCGAATTATCTAAGGGTTATTTGTTATTTTGAGATTATAATCATTCTAAGTCATTAGCATAATTTTTAGAAGTGTTATATGGCTTATATACATTTATATGTATTTATTATAAAGTTTAAAGCAAGTTTTAAAACTATATGGTAAAAATATAGTAAGGCCGAGAATGAAATGTTTTATTTGATGATTTTTCGAAATATATAAGTATGTTAACTTATATTATAAATTTTGGGAATAATAAAAATAGCTACAAGTATTTAAATGGCTAGTTTATAAAGTTATGTGGCTAAAATGTAAATTTTGCAAAGATTGGTGTGCTAAATAAAAACCGAGAGCTTAAGGATTAATTTGGTATATTTATGATATAATATAAGGTAGGAATTAATATTATGAATTTTGGTGAATTTAAGTAAGTGGTTAAGTGTTAAAATAACATTTTATAAAGTTTTGGGGCTATTTTGTAATTATTGAGAAGTTTGAGAGTGAAACCGAATTACATATGATTTTATGGGTATATTAAAGTATTAATTATGAAATTAAGTCTTGGTCAAAGTGTTGACCAAAAACTCTGGGTTAAAATGGTTTATGACATAAAATATTAAGTTTACAAAAGTTTAAGGGTGAATATGTAATTTATGAAAGTATATATGAAAAATAGAAGTTAAATGGGGCGGAAATATAAATTGAAGAAAGATATGGGTTGTTTGGTTATTTAAAAGAATTTAATATTAAAACTATAATTTATAAGTTAAATTGTAACTTATATAAAGTTTGGGGTTAAAATGTAAATATAGAGAATATATTTACAAACCGAAATGGTTAAAGGGCGAGTTCATAATTAATGAAATTATAAAGGGGCTTTTCGGTTATTTAAGGTAATTAAGAATTAAAACCATAGTTTATAAGTTAATATGTAACTTATACAAAGTTTTGGGATTAAATTGTAAGTAAAGAAAAGGTATATGTCAAGACCGAAAATAATTGTGGTCATATAGTAATTTATAAAAGTTAATATACTTGTTTTGCAATTTCCGAAAATTAAGATGGGTATTTATTAAAATATAAAGGTTATATGGTTAATTGGTAAATTGTAAAAGTTAATGAGTTCAAATTATGATTACCGGAAATTATATGTGGTTATTTAGTAATTTATTAAGTTATTGGGTATAATATATAAATACCGAATTAATAAGGTTGGTTTTGTAATTTGATAAAGAAAGGAATTAATATAACGTATTATGGTATATTATGAAGTATAATATAAAGTTTATTAAATAAATGTGGGTGTAATAAAAATAACCAAGAGAATATAATATAGAGTTTATGAAATAATCATGGTTATAATAAAGATAACCAAATTATATTGGTATATGGAATAAGAGAAATAATTATGGATATATAATTAATTAGATAAAGATATATCTTAAATTGGAAATTCATTATCACATGTGGAGATCACATAAAATAATGAACTAATGAACTAGCTAGAACCACTGTTAAATAACAGGGGAAAATAAAGAACATACAAGTTATTACACAACGAGTAAAAATGCTACAGTAACAGTACTGTAATAATTAGTGGATAGTTATATTAATTTTACCCGGTATTGCATGTTTATATAACAGCGTACGGGGAAGGACTGTTAAAGCATGAATTGTCAAGCTAGCTGTTGTCACGGTGAACGGTATGTTAATTGTGTGGTCTGAATGTACTAAGTATTTTCCTAAGGACCAGACGTTGTGTGTTTAAATTGTTAAGAGCGATATCTGTGATTTTTGTATATGATATTGTGAACTGTATTGCTCGACACCACTGCGTTCTATTTTTACGCGAACGTCTTATGACTGGAAGTTTATACATCTAAACTGGAACAAGACTAACTGACCTCTAGGTATTATTAAACCTAACTGATGGTCAACTGTTATAGTCTTAACTCAAGGATTGGTTATTATGTCACTAACAGAAAGGGCTAACTTATAAAGAGAGGAATCCAGACTGTTTCGACTCTCTGGTTGCGCATTGTGATCACTACGAGAGACTTCAATGGGGAGTCACTCAAAGGAAATCCATCAGCCACATTCGGAGATGGCGGAAGGCACTGCCGTTGGTGCACAGGTTCGACCGGATCGGTCAATATATATATTTGTCCAGGGCCATAAGGTCAGCTGGTAACGGTTCCATTGGGACCCAGGGGACTAATGTCCATTAATAAGTTATTAAGGATTGTCTTGACATGACGCCTGAGGTGGAATTTAATTGGAAAAGGTTAAGTGATTGGTTTAAAAGATAAGGGCCAGGTGGCCACTAACAAATACAGTTTAATACGTGTCTCTTGTTTGGATTATTAATATGTGATTATTGGTTATTGTTATTGAGGAGAAATTGTTGGTTATTACTAGGGATTATTGATGTGTGGTTATTGGTGATGTGTACTATTGTACACTAATGTTTGCAGGTGAACTGTTATGTGATTGTTCAATGTTTACAGTTATTACTGTTATTATTATAAACCGGCATTTTATGTAAAAAAATCTAATATCAAGATGGCTAAAACGACTTAAGGAATCTTGATGATTTAAGACTACATTTAGCATACCAGCATTTCGATTGCTGAGCCCTTCAATGGGCCAAACATTCCAGGTTATTGAAGAAGTCTCAAGCCGGAGTGCGGGACAAGGGGGTAGCTGTTGTGTTTTCAACAAACGCCGTTGGTTTTAATTACGTAATGTATTAAGGAGATTGTTGTATTTCATTGTTGCTCATTTAGTTGGATTTGGGTTGTAATAATTAGAGCGCTCAGTATCTGTTCATCACAGCGTGAGTAGTTGTATTGTTGGAAGAGTAAGGATGCCTTGCTACTCACAAGGGTGAGTAACGGCGTGCAACACCAAAGTAGATAGTTTTATTTTCCGCTGCGAATTGTTATTTATTATGCTATGACATGCGACGATATTACAGGTTTAGGATTAGGGGTGTTACAAAAAGTGGTATCAGAGCGGAGTACCGCTCTGATGAAAAGATACTGAGTCTAGGACAATGAGCATAGGAATATTGGGATACGGGAAACGTCCGTGTGGATACGTGACTTAGAAAAACCCTAGGGATATTTTAGTGCTAGTAGTTAGCTTACTTACATGACTGTGTATGACGGTGTAGCAACCGAGTAGAAATAATAGTATACTGTCTTAGATGTCGACAAACGGAAGACCACATGGAGACAGCAGTGGATACGGTGGCGAGACACCGGCAGATGTTCCAGCAGTACCAGGTCTAGCAGCGGCCATGGCAGACTTCGCGCAGCAGCTAGGAGCTCAACTAACGGGGGCCATACCCCACCCGCCGCAGCCCAGGGAAACCAACTGGTTGAAGAGTGTTGCAGACGTGAGAGTACCAATTTATTCAGGGGAACTGGACCCCGCCGCACTGGAGAAATTCATTGCAGAGCACTAGAAGGCGTTCAAGGCTGTCAGAGTTCCAGAAGACCAGCAGGTCGACATCGCCGCATACAACCTGAAGGACGCAGCTGACGCTTGGTGGCGGTCTGTGGAGGGCCACCGTAGAGCTACACCGGACTTTGGATGGACAGCGTTTGTAGAAGTGTTACGGGAAAAGTACTACCCCGAACACCTAAAACAGAGGAAAAGGCAGGAGATCGAGACCTTAATCCAAGGGAGTCAAACAGTTGACCAGTACTATGCGCGGATCACCAGTTTGTTGGACTATATACCAGGAGTCGACTATTCCGACACAGGAAGAAAGAAAAGGAAGAGTACTGAAGGAGATGATGATGGAGCAACCTCTGGCGGATTCTACAAGAAGGGGAGGAGATTCTTTGAAAAGAAGAAGGGGCGGAAGGATTTTCATGGTCAGAAGACGAAGGAGCAAGTCCCTCGTCTGACCGGCCCAGCTATTGATGCTCATCCACTAAGAACAACACCACCTAGAGACAATAAGTCAACCCGACGTCACTATTACTGTAAACGCTGTGGGAAGAATCACCCAGGCGTAGATTGCGCAGAAAGGAAGGTGGAGTGCCGCTATTGCAAAAAGGAAGGTCACAGAGAGTATGAATGTTTTTCCAAACCAGGGAGCCGAGTATACAAGGGAGCTAGAAGTTCACAGAGAACACCAACTATTGAAGCGGGCGGACCCAGAATAGGTCAAGCGCCGCAGACTAATACCTATACTAGAGGACCGGGAGGACAGCCATCCTCATCCGGGAGTCAGAACGGAAAGGAGATAGTCCCAGGAAGAAATACAATGTACACAGTGAGAACTTCAGGCGCTGAAGCTAGCGCTCAGCGCGAAACCGGTAAGCCTAGAACTTAAACTAAATGCATGATGCAAGAATGTGTGTTTATAATTATTAGTCGACGAGACTTATATGTGATTAGTAAGTATCAAAATTTAGAGAGACCTAATTTAGGTAACATCTCACCTAATGGGATACTTCGATATTTATTTTCCTTACCTATGAGACCGAGATCACCTGAGCCTATGAGCGAAGGTCAGAAATATCCAGTGGCATAATGCCAAGTACTTGGACCCGCATGATCTTACTTATGTAATACTTAAACTCTAGATGAGCAAATAACTATGGTAAATGAATGTGGAACTTTGGGAATAGGCCTTGGAGGATTTTATGTTCCAGGGTATGGGAGTGGATCAAAACTTAGAATATATATGATGTGTATGGGTAAGGATCGGGATCCACAGGCTAGATTATATAATGAAGTAAGAATGGTAGATGGAGCACGAGCTCCTAGGATACCAGTTATAACATTCCCCATAGGAAATGATATTGAACTTTTATATGGTGATAAGAAAAGGATGGAAAAAGGCAAGCAAAATTATTTTGCAAGTCAGGAGACGCATTGACATATAATGGAGAATCCAGATTAATGTACCATAGGATTAAGGATATTAAACCGAATACAAAACCGAGTTTATCTTTGGGATAAAGGGTGTGAGATAGTACAGTGAGGAATAACAAGTTGGTTTTACTTGGACTGCCGAAGGGCATTATCAACTGTCCAAACTTACAGTAACTACAAATTATGACCTGCCTAAATAACGAGCAGATGTCATGAAAAGGAATACATTAATTAATATAAAATACTTAAGACTACATGAATCGTAAAAAAGGGTTTGTGAAAGACCTACACGTAAGAGCAAACACTGAAATTTTATGGGATACCCAGGCACCGAGCTTACCGCTCAGTGCGGGACTAGGAAATCTTACAATCCCTTATTAACTACGAGGGAAGATAGTGCGAAACCTTGAAATATGACAATAGAAAAACAGAACCTCAATATATATATATATAACTAAACATCCATCATGGATAAGCACGGGTTATAAATACCCGAGCAAATACCAAGAGTCTCAGCTAGTATCAATATGGCGACAGTGCTGGACTTTTAATTAATAAAAGGGGGAGAACAAACTTTGAATCTATACTTTTTGAAGTCAGGAGAACTACCTAATTGGCAATACCAAATGCTACATATATAAATATAATTTGAAGGTGGTAAACCTAAAACGTTGAGGAGTATTGATACATTTCAGAGGGCTAAAGTATCATTAAATATACCTACCCTATTTTGAGACTCAAGTCCTACAATATCCTTATGGTTTTAGACGAGCATATGTCTGCAATGACAGCTCAATTTATTAATGCGAATAAAGATCGCAGTAAATCAAATAAGGTTAAAACCATATGTAATATAAACTTTAATATAAACATGGTAACGAATGACTCTCCTTGACACTTACAGTGAAGGTAGTATCAATTATACCAAAAGCTTGAATTAATACATACACTGAGAGTGAGTGAGAGTTATATTTAAAAGTGAGGAAACATACCCCTTAGCTTGTAACAATTGTTTTACACGTAAACGTTCCTAACGTTGTATATTAATCCCTATGATTCTAAACTCTCTATTTGATACACCTAATCGACATATTTTTGGAAGCCATTGAGCTTGTGGATTAACCATGTTTCTAAAGGATAGAAACAAACAATAAGCTTGGATTGTCTTGTTACCAAACCGTAGGATTTAAACTGGAAACCCTTAGTTTGAGAAGGTACCAATATAAAGAGATATTTGACCTAGGCTGAACATATGGTTCACCGGATTTATGGAGTTTAGATGGGATAAGAAAAAGACAAGCTTTAAGGTGGAGGAAATAATACATTATGGAGCTGTAGTTGTTGATCGAGTTATAAAAACTTTTACTTGGAAGTCTAACTGTGACTGTCTTCGTTCTATGAAATGATAACTAAAGTATAGGCAATAATCAAAACCTGGTGAGTTAAATACTAGATGAGCCTTTTAAGGAGAAGAGAGTATTCTAAGATATCCAAGTCCATAACTGAATTTATTACTTGGATAATGGATTTAAGAGTTAAAATGATTGATGGACATAATTATTAGACAGTATGAGCCTAGATGCTTTAATAAGAATTTATCTTTTATGCCAAGAGGAAAAACTGGCTACCCCGCTTGATGATTTGATCAAAGGAACTTAGTTCCGGGGATTAAGGAATACACTAGATTCAAGTATAGGTTATAACAGTTATTGGAATAGTTGTATAACAGTAAAGGGAAAAAGTACATGTAGTAATCACCACGTCACCAAGTTCAACAAGATAAAATTTGGAAAATGACAATTATGTGATTGTTTGATATTTGACGTGGGAGGTCGAACTTGATCCTGGTCGGATCAAGGGAAAACCAAACACAAAATGGAGTGGAGGGATAGTTCAACATTGACACTGACCCCGTCAGGGTTGGATGATTCCTGAGACTCCTTACAAGTGGTCACAAATATTTCTGTGATACGTAAGTATTTATTCTTAAATCTAATATAAAATTTGACTAATAAGTATATGAGATGCAGAAAGTGTAAATTAAGAGTTAAGTTGTCCAAGTTACCCTGAGGAGATTAAATAACTAAAACAACTCCGCGTATGTCGGAAAAATAGTCTGTTGGGAGGGAAATATTAACCATTATTATTCCATGAACCATGCTAACAAATTAAATAAGAAATCAAGAGACAATTATCAATAGTGAGAGTAGTCTCAAGCTACCTTCTAAGTTATGGCCAAATTGCCATCTGAAAGGAAAGATCGACTTCCATGCCTTTCTTTATGAATTCAACCCAATATATTAAATGGAAACCTACCTATAAACATGGTAGAATATATAGAGTAGAAATATTATACTAATACTCACATGAATTGATTCACAACTGAAAGAACATGTCCAATTGAGAGGAAACTATACCTTGTTAGAAACCTTAGCGGTAACCCTACTGTGGTATACCTGATGAACAGACGATAGTAATCGTGTATATACTACCGGCAATTGGTGAATCAATAATATCAAGAAAACTTTCTGTAATATACATAAGGTGCACGGCTTGACCGTAACTCATACTCTACATTGGAAATGAAAACCGAATATGGTGACAGTAAACTCAAACACTAGAATCACAAGGTGATAACTTGAAGATCAAAGAGAGAGATTTTGAGTAAGCCCCAATGTTAATACAAAACCTGAACGCCGACAATTACAACTATAAGAGGCGATTAAGGGAAGTGTGTTATATACAATAGTTTAAACAGGCCATAAGATAATATTGGCAACGTACAAAATAGTAGATCACCTTCACCCACACACATGGGATTCAAACAAACAGCATACTAATGCACTATGAAACATGTCAGGGAATACATAGATTTTTGAGGACTATACCTCGTAGGACAGAAGTCATATGCTAATGTCCGTAGGAGAGACCTCGAGTTTGCAATAGGCGATCGAGTCTTCCTTAGAGTTCCACCTATGAAGGGAGTTGTCAGATTTGGGCAGAAGAACAAACTTAGCCGAAATATGTAGGACCATACCTTATTACGGAGCGAGTGGGCCCATTAGCCTACAGATTAGATTTACCTGGTGAGCTTGGGAGAGTGCACAATGTGTTTTACATTTCTCAACTAAAGTAGTATGTGCCTCATCCATCACATATCTTAGAGCCCGAGACACTCGAGCTCGATCCTACACTTAGATAGGAGGAGACCCCAGTTCGCATCCTAGACGCCAAGACTAGGGAGACCAAGAACAAGACCTTTAGAATGGTCAAGGTTCTTTGGTCAAACCACGACATTGAGGAGGCGACATAGGAGTTAGAAGACTCCATGCGAGACAAGTATCCAGCACTTTTATTTTAGTTTTGTGTATACTTGTGGGGGTACGTGGACGTAACCCTTTTAAGGGGGGTAGAGCACCACATGCGACTTGCATATCTACAGTCTATATTGGTTTTGTGTATGGTTATTTGTGTTTGATTGTTACGCATGTGTGCAATTTGGATGGTTATGTCCTATGTGACATTTGGTTGGTTATTGTTATGTCCTATGTGACACTTAAATGATTATTTGTGTGTTCTATGTAACACCTGGATGGCTATTGTTGTGTTCTATGTAACACTTAGATGTTTATGGAAGCACTTATTTACTTTACAGTATTTACCAAGTTATTTGTGTTACGATTATATTGAATGTCATGAGTAAGGCTATGTATATGTATGAATTGCATACACTCGGATTACAGATGGAATGTAGAGGTATCACTATAGTATTGACACCCAGGAATGATAAGCATACAGGGAATAGATACGAGGAACTTGATTCCATAGGATATGTAAGTATAAGTTATGACTTCGGGACGAAGTCCTTTTAAGGGGGGTAGACTGAAATACCCCTAACATTTAAATAATTACATATAAGTAAATAAATATTGTGGAGGGTGATTTTTCGGTATGAGGGGGGTTTATCTAAATATGATCTGACTAAGAAGCCTAAATCCTAGAATGCCATTCTGTGGAGGGTGAAAACCCGTTATACATGGCAGCCCTCAAATACCCTGTAAATCGTCCGTCTTTCCCAGAAAGCATAAAGGGGAATGCAAGTGTGCACTACACCCGCTCTCAATGGGCCCCACGCGAACTTATGCCTCTATAAGGCGGAATTGACTAGAGTCGCCACCTAGTTTGACCTATGATAACTAGGAAGGAAGATCGGGTTCTAAGAACCGTTAATTGACTCTGAGATTATTACCTATGGATAGGACTTATCCGGTCATGTCAGAGATTCTGTGGTGGGTTCGCACTGGGTTACACCCCTTAGAAGTGGCAACGACCACGACTTCGGATTGGTGCCCGAGGAAACCTCAGTCTTCAACTGTCGGGATTGCCTTCTTTCAAAACCTTGTTAGAGAGATTCATTTAAAAGCCGAGGATTGGATTAGGACGGGAAGAGAGAAAACAAGTGGATGAGGCGAGCTTTTCTACCAAGCTGGCGCCAACTGAACAGATTGACATGTTGAGAGTTGATCAAATGTAGAATGGAAGATTGATGAGAGGTGTGTGGGTTAAACGGGTGGAGAAGATCTGAAGTCGGAAGGTTGTCTGAAGGTTGAGGGTTTAATGTGAGTCAGAAGAGTTTTGAATGCTTTGAGAGGTATGAGAGCCACCTTAGAGGGGGAAAAGGGTTTTTTTGTTTGGAATGGGGTCGCACCCTAGATGGGCTGCCTACGTACTCAACTCCCTGTTGAGATCAGACCTTACGTAGTTCAGGTTTTTTTTTTAGATTTTTGGGTTTTGAGGGTTTTTGAGGTGTTTGAGAGGTTAGTCTGTGAGACGCTCGGGTCTATGAGACATTTGGGATGTTTAGGTAGTGAGAGGTATGGGATATCAACGTCTGTGAGACGCTCGGGTCTGTGAGACATTTGAATCTGAAAGTGGTGGAGAGATTGAGATGTTCGAGTCTGTGGGGCACTCGGGCCCATGAGGCTATAGAAGTTTGGAAAAAGTTAGGATTCAGGAGATGTTTCGAGTTTGGAATGATTTGAGTTTGGATAATGATTTCAGTGTGTGAGGCAATTGAAGCTTGAGTAGAGATCCCGGGTTTTTGGGGTTCAAGATTCTGAAAGAGTTGAGGTTTTGGGATATTTCGAATTTGGAGTGAGCTGATGATGGTTTGAATTGTTTGGAGGAATGATGGTCAAAATTGTCTCTCTTAAAGTTTTTTTTTAAAGCCGAAAATTCATTCTATTGTAAAAGGGCGGATAATCCCGAGGGATTACCCTATGTACCCCCTCGAACACGACACTTAATTAATGGTAAGTGCCGAGGCTCGAAAGATGGGGCAATGAATTTATGTCGAAAAATAGGATTTAGAGAGAAACACCATGAATGAGATGTTCTCGGTCAAACCCTGATAACATCTCTAACTCCCGGGTTTAAAACATTAAAAACTGAAAATACAGAAATCGAGTAGAAGGGAGTTAGACGATTCTAAAATCCCGGCTGCAACTAGGAAGGTCGTTACTTCCCTAGCACCCCGCCTAGTAAAAATCTAGGCTGCAATTAGGGGAGGTTTTCACCCTAATGCCCCGCCTAAAGAGATCCAGACTGCGACAAGGGAGATCACGACCCCAGTGCCCCGCCTCGGATTTTTATTTTGGAAAGGAAGACAAGTGATGTTCTAACCAGGAAGGAAATGTTTTTGAAGGGGTTAGACATTTCTTGTTCCCAAAAACGGTTTATTTGAGTTGAAAACTAAGTTTGAAAACTTTCGAAGTTGTTCGGGATTCTCGATGAGGAAACACTGATTTTGAGAAATGTCTTAGGAGAAAACTTTTTGTATATGTGAGAAGAACTTTCTGCATTCGAGAAGAGTTTTCTGTGATGTGAGAAGAGTTTTTCCTTTAAAATTCCACAAAATGGTTTCTTTGAAAACCTGATGAGATTTGAATAAAATGATTGTTCAAAATTTGAGAAAGAAGAATTTTTGGGATTTTTTGAATTAAAGCTGAATAATGAGAAATGTTTTTGGATTTTTGGAGTTTGGATGGAATCTACAATTTGAGTTTGAATGGGATTTACAAGATGAGTTTGAATGGGATTTACAAGATGAGTTTGAATGAATTGAATGAACTGAGTTTGAATTGAAAGAATTGGGTTGAATTGAAATGGATTTGAATTTGGGTCGAGATTGGAAGACGGACCAGGTCAAAGTTGGGCTTGGTCAAAGTTTAGGGTCAAGGTCAAGGTTCGGGCCAAGGTTGACATTTGGATTGGTCAAAGCAGGACCAGGTCAAAACTAGGTCAAGGTCAAAGTTTGGGGTCAAGGTCAAGGTTCAGGTCAAGGTCAAGGTTCGGGTGAAGGTTCGGGTGAAGGTTCGGGTCAAGATTGGACATGATTAGGCCTTGGTCAAAGTGGGGTTGGTCAAAGTTGAGATTGGTCAAAGTTAAAGGTCAAAGTTGGGATTGGTCAAAGTTGGGGGTCAAAGTCAAGATGGGTCAAAGGTCAAAGTCGGGATGGGTCAAAGTCAAAGGTCAAAGTCAAAAGTCAAAGTGGACCGGATTGAACTTTTGGGCCAATTGTGATTTGGGCCTTGGGGTGATTGAGCTGTGGGCTGAATTGGGCTTTTGGGCCGGATTGTTATTTTGGGTCAAGATTTAAGATTGGACCAGAATGAGATTGAATTTGTATTTGAAATTGAATTTATTCTCTCTTTTTTTTTGGTAAAGTTTTTTATTGAAATCAGGGATGGTTTGGGATAGACTTTAAAAGTTTGGAAGGTATTGTTCCCTACAAAGCAAATCAGAAATAAGCTAGTTGTGGGGTACCTTCAAAGGCTTACAAGAGATCTTCAAAGTTTTGGAAGATATTATTCCCCACAAAGCAAATCAGAAATAAGCTAGCTATGGGGTACCTTCCAAGACTTATCAACATAAATGGGTGACCTATAAGGCTTTCTAGGGCTACATGTGCTAAACCAATCTAACAGTTTATAAGTCGAAACTAACAAATAAAATGCCCAATGTATAATAGAACCGAACATGTATAGACAAGCATTCAAAAATATGTACGAAACATAGACAGAGTAAAAAATGATCAAGCCGACAAATACAGAAAATTATGTAATCCAAGACTATGCCAGGTAGCACAACTAATAGACAAATTACAACTCATGATAACAAAATTAAAGTGTTGAATTAAATTGCTGAATTAAAAGGGTTGCTATAGGGGGTCGCATCGACGCCGCCTCACTCGAACTGAAGGGGATCCGAAGAGATACACCAACCGTTTTTCGTTTGAAGGGAGAGCCCCGGTGGTCCTAGCCAAGGTCCATCTCCTTAATCTCCGAGCAGTCCCTCGTTCCTCAAGCAATAAGTACATGCCAGGGAACACAGACAAAGAGACACGAGATTAATTAGCAATGAAATGTAAGAGGGTTGGGGTGTGTGCAATGGGATCATACGGCCCCTCTCAATGGGAGGAAAGGGGGCAATCTAATCATCTCCCACACCCCAACCGAGAACATAGAAACGAGTTTCAAACTGCCAACAAATGCTATGAATTGTAAAATAAATCATGCATTGGGGTTGCTACTCGAATTAATTCATCATCTTAGATTATGACTCGACCAAAGTGTAGTATCAAAGATAAGGGTTATGAGTCATGTGGGATCATACCTAGAAGGGTTTATATCATTTCCCTCTAAGATGATAGAATTAATAAGGACATCCAGCCGATGCATGAATTATCTAAACAATTATAGCATAGGGCAATTATAACCCAATTCATGTTCTTATCTAAGCGCGTAGGACAAGTTATTTGCTAGTATCAAATCAATTTCCAAACCAAATCGATGCACAAGGGGCAATTAAACATCAAATGATCGAATCATGGTAAAAGGTTGAATGATAGAATTTCCAAACCCAATAAGGAAGCAGTAAGCCCAAACGCATCAGCATAGCCCAAGGTCATTCCAGGCCAAGCAAGTTCACCACATGCGCAAACCTCAATCCAGTGTACCTCGGTCATAATAGAAAACCAAAGTATGATAAGCACGAAAAAAGGTCCAGGTAAGGTAATAGCACCACAAGCAACATGATTTTTAGCCGAAAGAAATGCGCAAGGTGCCAAGTGACAATGTGAAATACCCCGACCTTAAATATGGCGATTAAATTATCCTAATAGGTATTTAAGAGCCTAATAATGATTAAGAAATATTGGTAAGGGAAAATAAATCCAAAAGAAATAAAGAAACGCTTAAAAAGCGAAAAACGCTAAATAAGCGTTAAATAACCAAATGAGGTATGAGACCTCAGTTAGCATATTATACAGATTCCTAATGCTTAATAAGTCCTAAATAATATATGGGAACAACTCCCGAAGAAGACGGATCCAAATAATGAATTAAAACGCTAATAGAGCTTTAGAGCACGTTTTTCGAGAAAACCCGAAAACGTGACTAAGTGGTCAAACGGACCCGTAAAAATTATAAATCATTAAATAATAATTATTAAGCATTTATGGAAGCTTAATAACTAATAAAAACAATTAAACGAGGAAATTCCGGAAAACGGGCCCGGTTAGTGAATAGTACCTAAACCGGGTAAATTAATGAGCGTTTTCTGTAAAAGACGAAAAACGCTCCAGCCTGTAACAGTTAAGTGAGCCGGTTTTATTAGTGAGTCAGCCCCTCACTCACACACAAATAAAGAAAGAAAGAAACAAAAAGGAGGAGAGAGTAAAGTAAAAAGCATAAAGTAAAATATTTACCTCTCTCCTCTCATTTCCTTCTCTCTCTCCTTCCCTTCCTTTCTTCCCACCGTGAGCTGCTCTCTTCTTCTCCCCTCTGCATCTGGCGATTTTTGAAGCTCTCCACAAGCTTCCATGGCAGCCCTCTTCATCCCCTTGCTCTAGCCACATGCAAGCTCCAAATCAAAAACAAATTACATATTTGAACTCCCCTCATCATTCTCTACACTTCCCTCTTTCAAAATCCAAAAATGAGGAAGTTCATTTTCGTGGGTATACCCCATTGGTGAAGAAAATGGCATCAATGTGTAGCTTGGAGTCTCCTCTCTCCATTAAGGTAAAAATTTACATGAAAAACTCATGTTCTCACCATTTCCTTTCATAACCGATTTGTACCCCTATGTAATGCCTTGTTTTCTCTCTCTTTTGAGCATAATCTCAACCTTACAATGGTGGTGGAATCACCTTCTCAAACCAAGGGCTAAAACCCCTCCTAAAACACTCCAAAGGTAAACCCTAGAATTTGTGATTTGAACATCTCAATGAGTTAGTATAAATCTAAGGGTTAGTATATTAATTATATTTGCTTTGTATGCTTTGGGTGATGGGAATGGAGTTTGGCAACTCCATTCCCCACAAAATCGAATTGTACAAGGAAGAGAAGAGGAGAAGTGGAAAAAGGAATGAAGGAATTGTAAGCTCAAGGTAAGGGCTCTCCTAAGGTTAAGATTTAATGTATTAGAGTAATGAGAATGGGTAACCAATTTAAAAGAACCCAAACTAATGTATTAGTATTGAAGTTTATGAAGTTTTGAGTATTTGTGAGTAAGTTTGAGTATTTGTGCATTAGTATGTGAATTATAGGCCTTGGAGCCAAGTGGTTGTGAATGAGTACTAGTATTGATGTTTGATGGAGTATTGGTATATTTGGATGGATTTGTATTTGCGTAGTTGCTGGTAGAACCCTTGTGGTTTGGCTAGAATAGGAATGATTTTAGTGATAATGAGAATGTGTGGATAAGTAAGGAAAGTAGGTAAACTATGGCAAAATTTTAGTAGGAATTGTGCATTAAGAATGACTTGGTGAATGGGAGAACCAAGATGTGTATTGAGATTTAGTAGAGATGTTTAGAAACCATGGATAGGTAGTTGTAGTATGTGAATTTAAGGGTATAAAACCTATAGCAAGAGGTATTGAAATGTGTTGGAGAAACAAGGGATAATTAATGTGTGAGACTTGGAAGAGTGAGTAAGGTAGTGAGTAAGTCTTTAGGTTGAGTATAATGCAAATGAGGCTATAGAAGAGCCATAGGAATAATGGGAAGAGGAAATGAAAAATCTGTAGCATTTATTGGAGAAGGGAACATGGTAACAGGAGAGGAAAACTCTAAGTAATGGGTGGATGTAACAGATTTTTATAGAGGAGGATTAGGCTAGTTTAAAATGCTTAATCAATGTCAAAACATGTTAAATTATATGTAGGAATATTGGGGAAGAGATTGGTGGAAGTTTGGAGTTGAAACAAAATCAAAAACATAAACATTTAACAATACTGTAACTTGTCCGGGTTATAAACTAGTACACAAACCCGGACATGTCAAAAAACACGACAAAATGTATTACAGAATGGATGGTCCGGGTTGTAAACCAAGACCTAAACCCGGACCACCCCCAAAATACCCCCGAGAGGTTTTACACACACATGGTCCGGGTTTGTAAACTATGACCGAAACCCGGACCACATAGAAAACTTACCCGAGAGAACTACCATTGTATGGTCCGGGTTTGTAAACCCTGCCCTAAACCCGGACCACACACAGAATGCACCCGAGAGCTGACCAAATGCATTGGTCCGGGTTTGTATCCCCGGACACAAACCCGGACCACCCTGAAAAGTGCCCAGAATGTATTTTAAAGCTAAACTAAAGTAGGGTAAGGATGGGTAATGATATTATAAGTTAATTAAGACATGATTAATGATGTTTAAAGGTCATTAAGGCTATAAACAAGCTTAGAAAATAATTGTAAGTAAGTAACTTAAGTAAATGTATTTAAGTAACAAAGAGTTAGTAAGTATGAACTAGGAAACCTTTGGAAAGTAATAAGTAAGGTTAGTTATGGATAATTAACCACTCAATTGTATGTATGTCATAGGATTCGACTAGTTGAACACCGAAGGGAGTAGGTGAGTCCAAAGTCAACGGTGAAAGGTATGATTTCTTCATGCCCTGTATCCTAATCTGGTTACCCCGATTTGTGTGCTTATTTGACCACCTAAATAAGATAAATGCATGAATCGGACTATATTGCACTTACCTGTGCTTGACTTATGTTGTGCTTGATATTTACTGTCTTGAGCACTAGTTTGTATAATTCATGAAATATATGAATGATGATGAATGGTATTCGAACCTCGTATTGTACTTGTGTAATGTATTGTACCTCGTATGTATGTGTATATGTGTATTGTATTATTGTGGCTTGGATGTTGACTTGTGCTAATTCCTAACTATCTAACTCCTAACTTAAGTGAGTAAATTGGAATGAGTACAAGTCCGATATAGCTTCGGCCACGCGTGAGGATGCGGAGTCACAAGAGGTTGGCTGCAATTCCTGACTCTTAAACTGGTCGCGGCCCAAATCCCTTAAATGGGTAGCATCCCGGATTGGTGAGTCAAGTAAATCCCGGTGGTGGGACGGAGTAGTCCCCGGGCCGGAGGTCCCGACGACTTAACATGAGTAAGAGTAAGAGTAGTAAGTATGGATCGTAAGTAAGTATGAGTATGAGTATGTATGTGTATGAAGTAACGAGTAAAAGAGTAATCTCCACCCGATTAACCCGGGTGGACCAATGAAGCTAACAAGAATTGTATATTGTGTATGTAATGAGTATGTGTATTTCGGAAGAAGGTAAGTATGTATTGGATGGTTTATTGTATTCCTTGTATGTAATGTAGTGTATGTATGTATGCCTTGCGTAAGTATTGTTGTATTGTGTATAAGAGCATGTATGCATGTATGTTTGAATGAAATCAACCGCATGTATTCGACCAAGTGGTCGGCGTACCCTCACTAGTACGCGGGGTATGCGGTTATCATGCTCGGCGAAAGCTGACCCCTTCGGGGGACATTTTTTAGTGTGCAGGTACCCGAAGCGAATATGGTCAAGGAAGAGACCGGAGGCACACTCTTGTACTTAGAAAGTAAGTAGTTGTGAGAAAATGGGTAGACGTAGACTCCTAGAGAGCATGTATGAACTTGGAAGTGACATTATAAATGTATAAGGATCCTAGTAGACTCGGTGAAGTATATTGTATTGTATGGATTGAAGAGGAGTAAGTATTGAATGGAGCATTGTTGTAATTGATTGATGAATGGAGTATGTATTATAGATGTGTAGTACTCGGGATTCCGGTCCATCAGACCGATGCTGTAAGCAGTAGCCTTGTTAGCCACGTGGGTGGTTAACGGCATTGTATCACCCATTGTATGTAAGTATCCGCTGCGTGTATCTGACGTGTAAGGAGATTGGACGGTAAGCATGTATTAATGGTAGGGGTGTTACACAATGCCATCATAGTAATACAGCTGAATCGTAGTAAAGAGAGGCTACAAATGGAATTTCCAAACCCAATGGGTAATCATGGAATCCACAACCCAACAGCACGGTCATCTTGCAAAGTTCAAGACCAATCCCAAACCGAGGAAGTTCGCATTCAGGACATTTCAAATCGATATAAATGAACCTCGTTTAGACAAATCCCAACAAGGCATCAGAAATGAAGTTAGCAGGGTTATATTCGACCCACAGAGTAATTTGAAATACCGACTTAAACGCAGCACAACAATAATGCCAACATAGCGGTAATTCCAACAGAAGCAAGTTCAGGTGGTCCTTAAATCATCAAGACCGAACTAATAACACAAACAAATGCTAGACCAAATCTAGAATCAAGTCAAGACAGCGGTCTTGAACCCAAAAATGAGCTCCAGTACAAATCTCAAACCGTAACAGAATCGGTCAACCCACACGAAAATCAGACATTACAAAGGCCGACTAATTCATCAATAAACACTGGATAAGCTGGCAGATATCCACTTACACGGGCCAAGGTTTAACAACACCACAATGATTTAAGCAAAAGCCATCACAGGAGTTTTCTGTTCCAAGATATACAGTGCGCACATGAGAAAGCGAACAGGGTCAATCTCAGTGTAAGCATGCATTATCGAGCAATTTTTCAGATCTAAACTCAAAAACAGAGTTAACAAGGATAAACCAGCAGTAGGTTAACTGTAACCTTCAGAACAAAATACAGATAGCCAGAATCAGAGAATAAATATGTTGATACGCAAAGATTCAATCGATTTCTCCTGCACCAAACTGCGAATCAAACGAAAATCTCTGAAGAAACCGAACTGGCAAACTTGGTAAACGATCGATTTCATAAGAGCAAGATTCTCACAATAACCAATGAACCAATATGACACAGGTCAACACCAGAAAATGACTCAGTTGCACCAAAATAGAAATTCGCAGAGGAAATAGACAGAGAAGAAAATCTTTGACAACCGTAACCCGATGATGAGAGTAGGAGACGATGGGCCACGATGTCCCTTGGTCGCCGGTAAGGTTTGCGATTTCGGATGGAGAGAATGGAGAGCGGAACACGAACGTTCCTATTCGATAGCTAGGTTGGCATATCTACAAGTGAGGAGAACAACGGGAGCAGAGAATGTGTGTTCTCCGTTCGTCGATTTCGTTTCCAGAGAGGGAGTGTATATAATCATAGTTCACCGGCGTGAATGAAGAGAAGGATAAAGGCAAGAGCATGTAGTCTGAGTTCGCCAGTTAGGTTTGCTAAATTACCGAAGTGAGGCAAATGATGGAGGTGAATGCTTCTCGTTCGCCAGTCGGTTTGCAAGATTACCGAGATCGAAAGGAATGAAGAAGGGTGGAGCAGTTCCTTGTTTCGCCAGCTAGAATGAACAATTACCGGGAGCAAAGAGAATGAAGGAGGCGGTGATTAGAGCATTTGGATCGAGATGAGAGAGGTTCTGTTCAATGGGTAGATGAAGGTGTTTCTAGGAAGAAGGTCGAGGAGTATGCGCTATCAAAATCGGCTGGCTCTGCATTTTCTCTTTGGTTTTGAATAAGGTCGAAGGTGAGGGTGATGCCCGAGGAAGAAGATAGATGTCGTTCAGAGGGGCGGTGGGTTTTCTGGGCTTTAGAGGAGTGAGCTCCTTTGTTTCAGAAAATGGAAAATCAGAGAAAAGGGGTTGATCGGGGGAGAGGATTGAACGGCGGCACTGTAGATGGATCCCCAGGGAACAGTAGGGTTTTTGGTTTTAAAAGGCAGCTTTGGACGTGGGCTGTGTTTGTCAAGATGGAGCAAATGATCAGATGGGCCTTGGATATTGGGCTAGGTTGGGTTCGGCTGAAAACTAGGTTAAACCAGGCCTGTCTGACTAGAAAATGAGATAGTAAAATATCATCATAAAAAATGACAAAAAATAGTAAATGAAATGCTCACAACTACGGAAATTTAATTGACAATAGTAAATAGATAACTAAATAAAAGGGGGTTTGAGACATATTATTGTTTGAAAATTCATTTTCAAAAAAATGGTTTTTTTTTATGAAACGCTTGAAAATTGGTTTAAGAATTTTGTCAAAAAAACGATGGTTTCGTTTTGGCAAGCGCATTGATACTTTTTGAAAAAGAAAGGCGACGACCCCTCTTATTTTTAGAATTTGCTTTATGGGGTGAGAATTTTTGGTGTCTACAGATGGCTCCCCTTGATTCAATTCTGCAAACCCTTGCAGAAGTGGATCAAGGTTGACGGGGCGCCAAAAATTCTCACTGCGGTTTATGACTCGTTTGTATGGGTGCAGGTGCACGGGGACTTATGACGGGCCCCAAATTGCGGTGATTGATGGTATGAGGACTAATGACGGGCCTCAACTAGATCTCGGTGTCTAGCTCTAGGACTAATGACGGGCCTAGAATACGATCAAACAACCTATGCATGAGGACTAATGACGTGCCTCAACTAGAACTCGGTGTCTAGCTCTAGGACTTATGACGGGCCTAGAATGCATCTTCGAAATGTATGAGGACTAATGACGGGCCTCAACTAGATCTCGATGTCTAGCTCTAGGACTAATGACGGGCCTAGAATGCAATCGGTATATTGGTTATGCATGAGGACTAATGACGGGCCTCAACTAGAACTCGGTGTCTAGCTCTAGGACTTATGACGGGCCTAGAATGCATCTTCGAAATGTATGAGGACTAATGACGGGCCTCAACTAGATCTCGGTGTCTAGCTCTAGGACTAATGACGGGCCTAGAATACAATCGGTATATTGGTTATGCATGAGGACTAATGACGGGCCTCAACTAGAACTCGGTGTCTAGCTCTAGGACTTATGACGGGCCTAGAATGCATCTTCGAAATGTATGAGGACTAATGACGGGCCTCAACTAGATCTCGATGTCTAGCTCTAGGACTAATGACGGGCCTAGAATACAATCAGAATATTGGTTATGCATAAGGACTAATGACGGGCCTCAACTAGAACTCGGTGTCTAGCTCTAGGACTTATGACGGGCCTAGAATGCATCTTCGAAATGTATGAGGACTAATGACGGGCCTCAACTAGATCTCGGTGTCTAGCTCTAGGACTAATGATGGGCCTAGAATACAATCGGTATATTGGTTATGCATGAGGACTAATGACGGGCCTCAACTAGAACTCGGTGTCTAGCTCTAGGACTTATGACGGGCCTAGAATGCAATTGAAAGTACGAGGACTTATGACAGGCCTCAACTAGACCTCTTGACATCTAGTTATAGGACTTATGACGGGCCTATAATACTTTGATTGAGTTGTACGAAACTCGTTGTTCTGAGTGGTTGATTTGAGGATGACTTTGATTGTGGATTGATCCGGGATTGGATGCTTTTTGATTGCTTCCGTGAGGGATGTGATGGTCGAATGCTTTCGGTCGATGTCGCCTTTGACTTTATCAGTGTGGGACTTGTGTTTTGGTTTCGTCTTGACAGTCTCGCCCGATGTGCACTATAGTTTCGGGATTTGGTAGGACTCTCGGCTCCAGAGTTTCGAGATGGCTCTGGTATGGCTCCTGAGTTTTTGGTTTTTGTGATTTTGTGATAGGTCTTTGGGTGAGTCATTTTTTTTGTGAATGAGTGATTTTGGGAACTCGATGGTTTTGATATGATTGATGGCTTCGATATGATCCAAGGGCTTCAGTACGATCGGATGGCTCCGGTGCGGTCGGGTGGCTCCAGTGTGGTCTGGTGGCTCCGACATGATTCATGACCCCATTATGAGCAACGGCTCTGGGATGGTTGGTGGGTTTCGATTTGGATTGAGATTTTCGGGATGATTGATGGGTTTCGATTTGGATTGAGATTTTTGAGATGGTTGGTGGGTTTCGATTTGTTTTGGATTTTGAGTCGAATGGTGGATTGTGTTGTGTTTGACGTATTTTGATGTGGTAGATATTTTTTGTTGTGGTTGATAACTTCTTGGTCATGGATGGATGGCTTCGGTCTGGTTATGACTTCAGGGTTCTCTCATGATGGCTCCAGGATAGCTTGGGATGGCTCCGGGAAGGGCTACGAGATGACTCTATTTGGTGATAGTGAGGAACAAAGGGGAATTTTTTCTTTGAGGTGGTCGCACCCTGGGCGGGCTGCCTACGTACTCAATTTCGTATTGAGATCAGACCATACGTAGTTCAAAACTGTGTAGGCAAGACCTTGGTGATGATATAACCCGTGACGTGGATTTGAGGTGGCTCTCGTATTGTTCTCGGACTGTTAGGATGCTCCCTGTGCAGCTCTAGGGATGGTTTCAATGTCGGATGATGGCTCCCGCATGGCTCCAGTTTGGTTCTGGATATGGTGTTGATGAGGCTCGAGCATGACGTTGGATGGCTCCGGAATTGTCTTCGTACGGCCTCGGATGGCTTTAGTTTGGTTCGACGTAGCTCGAGGATAGCCCAGGATGGCTCAGAGATGGTTCGATGTAGCTTGATGATGGTCTTTGATGGTTCAAGTTGACATCTTTTGATCTAAAGTTATGCTTCAACAACCGCAACTGAAGTCAATTTTCAGCGAGACTAGGTAGAGTTCTTGCCAGTCGGATGCTGAAGGTGAAATGGTTATGATGCATGCAAATACTAAGTGCTAGATGCAAGATGCATATATAGTTTTTTTCCTTTTTGAAGGTATGGCTCTATCTCTATTACTATGAGGTTTACGAATATAAGACATCTTCGGTCCGATCTTGAGTGATTGTTGAACTAGAATGCGTGAATCACTTTCCTCTCATGGGGGGATGTGGGTCAATCTCTCGTGAGCATGGCCGTGTGTGCTAAATGGTGCGATGATACTCTTGGTGGTTGGAGCAGTACTTTCCTTAGAATTCCTTTTGAGGTTCTGGACTTTCCGATCCTTACAAGTTCTTCTCCTGCAATGGGGTAGGTTATTCATGATTTAGTGGTTCAATCGAAGAGTCACTTGCGCTCTAACAACCTTGTGAGATAAGGTTGCACTCATTCGCTCATGGTCCCTTTGTTATAAGGTGGGACATGTTGATAACAAGTATGAAACTTATGATTCATGTTTCAGATCCGATACTTTCAGTTAACTCATTAACTAACGAGTCAGAGGTCTTTTACTGGGTTATAATGGGGCTGAGGTGATGTGCGTCACGTGGGACTGGAGGATTTGTTTGGGAGTTGTGGAGTTTGTGCAATAGAGGATATGTTTCGTCTTTACCATGGGTGGAATGATTAGACAGACAATCTTTGAGAATCCTTTGTTGGTTTCGGTGGGACATCATTGGTCCTTTTGCTTATTTTCTCCTTCTTTGGTGTATGATTTTCTCATTCTTCTCCTTCCTTTCGGGGTATGATTTTCTTGTTCTTCTCCTTCTTTTCGGTGTATGATTTTCGCTTCTTTACTTCTTTATTTTGGAATCGTATTGGCTCATTGACTCTCTTAGACATTTATGCTAACTCTTTTGGCTTTCAATTTTGCTTTCAACTTTGGAGTTGCATTGACTCATCGATCTTCTTGAACATTTTCGGTGTTCTTTTTTGGTGTTTGACTTTGGAGTTGCATTGACTCACTGATTTCTTCGAACAATTTATTTGTTGTTTTTGTGAAAGATGGTGGGGGAGAGACCATGGCTCCGGCTCCTTTGAGATCCTCTATTGCAAGGGCAAGTAAGTAGATGTACGTGGGTTGGCATGTTGTGGAGTTCACAGAAAAAAGGTTTATCGTGAAAGGCTCAGCGGGGCTCACTAAGGGATTATGTACAGGGCAGTCAAAGCTTTTTGGTTTTGTGGAGATTTTTATTCCTAAGTGCCTCGTCATTCTTGTTAGTCAATGATGGTTTTCTTACTACTTCTCGGATCTTTGCATGAATCACAGTTCGTGACTTGCTATCGACATTGATCTTACTATGTATTGTGCCTCTCCACGTGCTGAAGGAATGCACATGTCGCTCGTGGTTTTACCTCGATTGGCTCTCTCTACCTTTCCTCATCGCTCAATGGATTGTCCAGTACTCTCATTTGAAATTCAAGGGAAAATACCGCTCTTCGCACACTACTCACTTGGTTTGTGGTGCCAATTTTTGATTGGACCCTTGTGTTCATTGACGGGTCGAGAGTTCATTGGTTCACGCAATCTGTTCAATCAATCTATCATGATTTTCCCGAAGATGTCGTTTCGATATGGGAGTATGCAAATGCAATTATCTACCAAGCGATGTATTGTGGTAATATGGAATTACTATGTATAGGATGCATGGAATGCTGAAAATGATGAATTGAGATGGTTGACTGAATGTTTTTTTTTTGTGTTTGTTTTGTTTTTGGATGCAATGCATGAGTGGTAAGGTTACACCTAGTCTCGCTTGAGTCGAATTCAGCTCATGGTTCATGAAGCTCGTCCCACTACTGTTGGCCCTGCAGATGGTCTAGCTGTTGGGGTTGCTGTCGGGGTAGTGATTCTCAAGTGAGGTCGGGTTGGTGATTGGCCGCTGGATTTTGGGACTTTTAGGGAGTGACAGCTCCCGCATGATGACCCACTGATATGACATGGGCTGTTTCATTTCATTCTGGTCATTGGTGCCCATGGCAGTTATGAAATTGGAAAGGCTAGAACCCCTTCATGTTTTCTGTTATCCCTTTGATGATCAGGCTTCTTTTTTTATATATTAAGATATTGGAATGAAAGCTGGTGTGTGGTGAGGTGAGGATGGAACACATGATTATGCATTTTTTTTATGTGGATGGACCTTATGCATGATTGGTGAACTCTAATTGATTGGAAATGTATGCGACTCTTTGTAATGAATGTAATGCATGTGGTTTTGCCTCGTGCTCGGTTGCATTTGATGGTGTTGTTTATTTAGGGGATGCCTCCTGTAGATACCGCGAATTTTCACCCCATAAAGCAAAGTTGATGAATGACATATAACCGTGAGGGGTCGTTCATTATTCGTTCTTTTCATTGTACGTGCATGCCAAAAGAAACTAAGTTTGGAAAAACAATTTTGAAAACGTGTGTTTTCAAAGTGGTGGATTTTCTCAATATGAATTTTGATGCTCGGTCACTCGTAAATAAAATAGGGAGTGGGGAACCCTATACACATTGATCTGAATAAATTCAAAGGGAATGTATAAACCTATACATGGAGTCTATTCAGAAATTGACAAGAAAGAAAAGAATGCAAGGGGAAAACCTATACATCAATTCTAAAAGTCATTAAATGAGGAGTTTGAGCTTAAAAACTCCTTCTTAACTCTTCTGGTCCGTCTTCGGGCTTTTGATTGACTGCTCGCACTCGGACTTCTGGTTGGATGCTTGCTCGTCTTCGGGTTCTAGGCCGACTGCTCGCTCGTCCTCGGGTTCTTGACCGCCTGCTCACTCATCTTCGGGCTCTTGACCGGCTACTCGCTCGTCTTTCAGGTTCTTGACCGGCTACTCGCTCGTCTTTCGGCTTCTTGCGGCGAAACAGTACCGTGACCAAACATAACGGGTTTGGTGTTCCTCTGATTTTCAACAGTTCGAACTCGAACCGGTGTCGCTAATCTTCATCTCGCTTGACTCGGGTTGGTACACCTCTGATTTTGTATTTGAACAGTTGGTGTTGGTCTTCATGTCGCTCGGCTAGCTCCACGGGTTGATGCACCTCTGGCCTTCAGCTCGATCCGCGTAGTCGATCTTCATGCTGCTTCACTTGCTCCGACGGGAGGAACGGGGATGTTTTTTAGAAAGGAAAGATGAATGATTGAGCACAAATCTTATGTGAAAATCCACCACTTTCGTGAAAAACAAAATGACTAGTACGCTCCACGGTAATTGACCACTGCTCTTGAAGGTGGGTTGAACTTCAAAAATAGCGGGTCACAACATGGGGACTAAATCATTTATTTTGAAATACGTTTGTGAAAATCAACTTTGAAAACTGTTTTCGAAAACTATTTTGAAATAATGTTGGTGAAAAATGTTGTTTGAAATTCGTTTGTAGAAAGTAGGTTTGTAGAAAGTAGGTTTTCGAAATCTATTTATGAAAGTTGTTTTGGAATAACATTCTAAAGATGAAGTGGCAAGATTAAAACCGTAAATGTTTATGAGTAAAATTTAGGTGGGATTTGAAATTAAACGAGCTCGTAAAACAGCTTTAAGAGATGTGCAAAAGAGAATTCCGAACGTTTTGAAACAGATTGGTTTGAAAAAGTGGTTTGCACACATGTATAGCATAAAAGAAATCGTGGCTATGTTTGATGTGGAGCTGTAAGTGTTAATGTTGGGATAATCACCTTCCAGGTCAATCAATGCTTCCATACCACCGGGGGAACCGTCGTTCCTTCACTGTTCATCTCTCGGGATTTATCTCTGTTATGCCTTGTGGGGCACGTCATCAAGAAAGTCCGGAGTGCTTAAGTTCGAAAGGTCAGTGTGACAGCCCAGCCTAATCAGCCCACATGTGTGATATTGTCCGCTTTGGCACGCAGGCCGCACGGATTTGTTCCTGGGGTTTCCTAGCCCCAAAACGCGTCACACAAGGAAGAGGTATCCATGCACCTATAAGGCACACTTCGTTCTCCTCTCCAACCGATGTGGGAGGAACACCACGCCGGGTGTTACACTCTACCCCCCTTAGGGAGCCCAGTGCCCTCACGGGCTCACTGGCACACCGACCTGGGTCTGGCTCTGATACCATCTGTGACAGCCCAGCCTAATCAGCCCACATGTGTGATATTGTCCGCTTTGGCACGCAGGCCGCACGGATTTGTTCCTGGGGTTTCCTAGCCCTAAAACGCGTCACACAAGGAAGAGGTATCTATGCACCTATAAGGCACACTTCGTTCTCCTCTCCAACCGATGTGGGAGGAACACCACGCCGGGTGTTACAGTCAGGATACCCGAAATGATACAGTCACACGAGCCACGGCCGGTGATTATCACAACATACCCACTTTTGGAAAACTTGGGGAAGTACTGCATGGGGTCGGGTCTCCCGTCGTCTGCACGGTCAGGTGTGTCTAAAGTCCAAATTATTCACTGACTACGTTGTGCCATGTATGGGTATCCGGTAAATACGCGGATCCTCTATGGACGTGTACACTGACATCAGTTTAGAGACACCCGTGGTGCAGAGGACACTTGGAGAACTGAGCCCATGCAATCTTCAGGGTAAGACAAAAGGGTGGTCAGACAGACGGCGTACAAGGGGGTGACTACCCATAAAACCCGTCTTAGACACCGACCAGGTAGCTGGACACTGAAGGCTCAGAGTTCACTATATGCTGGCTTTGACTCGGATAATGGAGGATAATTTTGGATCATGAGCTCAAGGCGTCGGTCAGAAACCATACCGCCCGTGGGTTTGTTCACTCATAAAGTGACCCTAGCTCATGGGGAATCACCGTGGACCGGTTGGGGATCCCGTGACATCGTGGTAAATCGGGTGACACAGAGGAATGCATGTCCTAAGCTAAACCATCCCATGCACCCCACAATTGTAACATGAATATGAAAGCAGTAAATGAACAAATGAAGTTAGCACCGACCTATTTGCTAAGGGTTTTATCTTGAGATTAGTGATTCCAAATTGGTTGTTTATTAACCTAAAGGGAAGTTGGCTTCATTCAATCCTAAGTGTCTCTTTCTAATCGTGAGCTAATTATTAACCCAATTGTTGCAATGTTTGTTGAGGATCTAATATGTCCTATCTGTCCTCATCAGATACACACTCTAAGTGTGGAATAGAATAATTCTAAAGGCTTTGAAATGAATCTCTTGAAGGTTTTGAAAGAAGTGGGGAGTCCCGACAATTTTGAATGGAGTTCAGTCTTCCTTGAGTTTGAGAAAAACTTACTCAAGTTTTCCCCCAGCAGAGTCGCCATTCTGTGGAGGGTGATTTTTCGGTATGAGGGGGGTTTATCTAAATATGATCTGACTAAGAAGCCTATATCCTAGAATGCCATTCTGTGGAGGGTGAAAATCCGTTATACATGGCAGCCCTCAAATACCCTGTAAATCGTCCGTCTTTCCCAGAAAGCATAAAGGGGAATGCAAGTGTGCACTACACCCGCTCTCAATGGGCCCCACGCGAACTTATGCCTCTATAAGGCAGAATTGACTAGAGTCGCCACCTAGTTTGACCTATGATAACTAGGAAGGAAGATCGGGTTCTAAGAACCGTTAATTGACTCTGAGATTATTACCTATGGATAGGACTTATCCGGTCATGTCAGAGATTCTGTGGTGGGTTCGCACTGGGTTACACCCCTTAGAAGTGGCAACGACCACGACTTCGGATTGGTGCCCGAGGAAACCTCGGTCTCCAACTGTCGGGATTGCCTTCTTTCAAAAACCTTGTTAGAGAGATTCATTTAAAAGCCGAGGATTGGATTAGGACGGGAAGAGAGAAAACAAGTGGATGAGCGAGCTTTTCTACCAAGCTGGCGCCAACTGAACAGATTGATATGTTGAGAATTGATCAAATGTAGAATGGAAGATTGATGAGAGGTGTGTGGGTTAAAAAACGTGGAGAAGATCTGAAGTCGGAAGGTTGTCTGAAGGTTGAGGGTTTAATGTGAGTCAGAAGAGTTTTGAATGCTTTGAGAGGTACGAGAGCCACCTTAGAGGGGGAAAAGGGTTTTTTTGTTTGGAATGGGGTCGCACCCTAGATGGGCTGCCTACTAAACTCCTTGTTGAGATCAGACCTTACGTAGTTCAGGTTTTTTTTGAGATTTTAGGGTTTTGAGGGTTTTTGAGGTGTTTGAGAGGTTAGTCTGTGAGACGCTCGGGTCTATGAGACATTTGGGATGTTTAGGTAGTGAGAGGTATGGGATATCAACGTCTGTGAGACGCTCGGGTCTGTGAGACATTTGAATCTGAAAGTGGTGGAGAGATTGAGATGTTCGAGTCTATGGGGCACTCGGGCCCATGAGGCTATAGAAGTTTGAAAAAGTTAGGATTCAGGAGATGTTTCGAGTTTGGAATGATTTGAGTTTGGATAATGATTTCAGTGTGTGAGGCAATTGAAGCTTGAGTAGAGATCCCGGGTTTTTGGGGTTCAAGATTCTAAAGAGTTGAGGTTTTGGGATATTTCGAATTTGGAGTGAGCTGATGATGGTTTGAATTGTTTGGAGGAATGATGGTCAAAATGTCTCTCTTAAAGTTTTTTTTTAAAGCCGAAAATTCATTCTATTGTAAAAGGGCGGATAATCCCGAGGGATTACCCTATGTACCCCCTCGAACACGACACTTAATTAATGGTAAGTGCCGAGGCTCGAAAGATGGGGCAATGAATTTATGTCGAAAAATAGGATTTAGAGAGAAACACCATGAATGAGATGTTCTCGGTCAAACCCTGATAACGTCTCTAACTCCCGGGTTTAAAACATTAAACCGAAAATACAAAAATCGAGTAGAAGGGAGTTAGACGATTCTAAAATCCCGGCTGCAACTAGGAAGGTCGTTCTATCCCTAGCACCCCGCCTTGTAAAAATCTAGGCTGCAATTAGGGGAGGTTTGTCACCCTAATGCCCCCCTAAAGAGATCCAGACTGCGACAAGGGAGATCACGACCCCAGTGCCCCGCCTCGGATTTTTATTTTGGAAAGGAAGACAAGTGATGTTCTAACCAGGAAGGAAATGTTTTTGAAGGGGTTAGACATTTCTTGTTCCCAAAAACGGTTTATTTGAGTTGAAAACTAAGTTTGAAAACTTTCGAAGTTGTTTGGGATTCTCGATGAGGAAACACTGATTTTGAGAAATGTCTTAGGAGAAAACTTTCTGTATATGTGAGAAGAACTTTCTGCATTCGAGAAGAGTTTTCTCTGTAATGTGAGAAGAGTTTTTCCTTTAAAATTCCACAAAATGGTTTCTTTGAAAACCTGATGAGATTTGAATAAATGATTGTTCAAAATTTGAGAAAGAAGAATTTTTGGGATTTTTTGAATTAAAGCTAAATAATGAGAAATGTTTTTGGATTTTTGGAGTTTGGATGGAATCTACAATTTGAGTTTGAATGGGATTTACAAGATGAGTTTGAATGGGATTTACAAGATGAGTTTGAATGAATTGAATGAACTGAGTTTGAATTGAAAGAATTGGGTTGAATTGAAATGGATTTGAATTTGGGTCGAGATTGGAAGACGGACCAGGTCAAAGTTGGGCTTGGTCAAAGTTTAGGGTCAAGGTCAAGGTTCGGGCCAAGGTTGACATTTGGATTGGTCAAAGCAGGACCAGGTCAAAGCTAGGTCAAGGTCAAAGTTTGGGGTCAAGGTCAAGGTTCGAGTTAAGGTCAAGGTTCAGGTCAAGGTCAAGGTTCGGGTGAAGGTTCGGGTCAAGATTGGACATGATTAGGCCTTGGTCAAAGTGGGTTGGTCAAAGTTGAGATTGGTCAAAGTTAAAGGTCAAAGTTGGGATTGGTCAAAGTTGGGGTCAAAGTCAAGATGGGTCAAAGGTCAAAGTCGGGATGGGTCAAAGTCAAAGGTCAAAGTCAAAAGTCAAAGTCAGACCGATTGAACTTTTGGGCCAATTGTGATTTGGGCCTTGGGGTGATTGAGCTGTGGGCTGAATTGGGCTTTTGGGCCGGATTGTTATTTTGGGTCAAGATTTAAGATTGGACCAGAATGAGATTGAATTTGTATTTGAAATTGAATTTATTCTCTCTTTTTTTTTGGTAAAGTTTTTTATTGAAATCAGGGATGGTTTGGGATAGGCTTTAAAAGTTTGGAAGGTATTGTTCCCTACAAAGCAAATCAGAAATAAGCTAGTTGTGGGGTACCTTCAAAGGCTTACAAGAGATCTTCAAAGTTTTGGAAGATATTATTCCCCACAAAGCAAATCAGAAATAAGCTAGCTGTGGGGTACCTTCCAAGACTTATCAACATAAATGGGTGACCTATAAGGCTTTCTAAGGCTACATGTGCTAAACCAATCTAACAGTTTATAAGTCCAAACTAACAAATAAAATGCCCAATGTAATAATAGAACCGAACATGTATAGACAAGCATTCAAAAATATGTACGAAACATAGACAGAGTAAAAAATGATCAAGCCGACAAATACAGAAAATTATGTAATCCAAGACTATGCCAGGTAGCACAACTAATAGACAAATTACAACTCATGATAACAAAATTAAAGTGTTGAATTAAATTGCTGAATTAAAAGGGTTGCTATGGGGGGTCGCATCGACGCCGCCTCACTCGAACTGAAGGGGATCCGAAGAGATACACCAACCGTTTTTCGCGTTTGAAGGGAGAGCCCCGGTGGTCCTAGCCAAGGTCCATATCCTTAATCTCCGAGCAGTCCCTCGTTCCTCAAGCAATAAGTACATGCCAGGGAACACAGACAAAGAGACACGAGATTAATTAGCAATGAAATGTAAGAGGGTTGGGGTGTGTGCAATGGGATCATACGGCCCCTCTCAATGGGAGGAAAGGGGGCAATCTAATCATCTCCCACACCCCAACCGAGAACATAGAAACGAGTTTCAAACTGCCAATAAATGCTATGAATTGTAAAATAAATCATGCATTGGGGTTGCTACTCGAATTAATTCATCATCTTAGATTATGACTCGACCAAAGTGTAGTATCAAAGATAAGGGTTATGAGTCATGTGGGATCATACCTAGAAGGGTTTATATCATTTCCCTCTAAGATGATAGAATTAATAAGGACATCCAGCCGATGCATGAATTATCTAAACAATTATAGCATAGGGCAATTATAACCCAATTCAATGTTCTTATCTAAGCGCGTAGGACAAGTTATTTGCTAGTATCAAATCAATTTCCAAACCAAATCGATGCACAAGGGGCAATTAAACATCAAATGATCGAATCATGGTAAAAGGTTGATGATAGAATTTCCAAACCCAATAAGGAAGCAGTAAGCCCAAACGCATCAGCATAGCCCAAGGTCATTCCAGGCCAAGCAAGTTCACCACATGCGCAAACCTCAATCCAGTGTACCTCGGTCATAATAGAAAACCAAAGTATGATAAGCACGAAAAAAGGTCCAGGTAAGGTAATAGCACCACAAGAACATGATTTTTAGCCGAAAGAAATGCGCAAGGTGCCAAGTGACAATGCCATCATAGTAATACAGCTGAATCGTAGTAAAGAGAGGCTACAAATGGAATTTCCAAACCCAATGGGTAATCATGGAATCCACAACCCAACAGCACGGTCATCTTGCAAAGTTCAAGACCAATCCCAAACCGAGGAAGTTCGCATTCAGGACATTTCAAATCGATATAAATGAACCTCGTTTAGACAAATCCCAACAAGGCATCAGAAATGAAGTTAGCAGGGTTATATTCGACCCACAGAGTAATTTGAAATACCGACTTAAATGCAGCACAACAATAATGCCAACATAGCGGTAATTCCAACAGAAGCAAGTTCAGGTGGTCCTTAAATCATCAAGACCGAACTAATAACACAAACAAATGCCAGACCAAATCTAGAATCAAGTCAAGACAGCGGTCTTGAACCCTAAAAAACGAGCTCTAGTACAAATCTCAAACCGTAACAAAATCGGTCAACCCACACGAAAATCAGACATTACAAAGGCCGACTAATTCATCAATAAACACCGGATAAGCTGGCAGATATCCACTTACACGGGCCAAGGTTTAACAACACCACAATGATTTAAGCAAAAGCCATCACAGGAGTTTTCCGTTCCAAGATATACAGTGCGCACATGAGAAAGCGAACAGGTCAATCTCAGTGTAAGCATGCATTATCGAGCAATTTTTCAGATCTAAACTCAAAGGCAGAGTTAACAAGGATAAACCAGCATTAGGTTAAATGTAACCTTCAGAACAAAATACAGATAGCCAGAATCAGAGAATAAATATGTTGATACGCAAAGATTCAATCGATTTCTCCTGCACCAAACTGCGAATCAAACGAAAATCTCTGAAGAAACCGAACTGGCAAACTTGGTAAACGATCGATTTCATAAGAGCAAGATTCTCACAATAACCAATGAACCAATATGACACAGGTCAACACCAGAAAATGACTCAGTTGCACCAAAATAGAAATTCGCAGAGGAAATAGACAGAGAAGAAAATCTTTGACAACCGTAACCCGATGATGAGAGTAGGAGACGATGGGCCATGATGTCCCTTGGTCGCCGGTAAGGTTTGCGATTTCGGATGGAGAGAATGGAGAGCGGAACACGAACATTCCTATTCGACAGCTGGGTTGGCATATCTACAAGTGAGGAGAACAACGGGAGCAGAGAATGTGTGTTCTCCGTTCGTCGATTTCGTTTCCAGAGAGGGAGTGTATATAATCATAGTTCACCGGCGTGAATGAAGAGAAGGATATAGGCAAGAGCATGTAGTCTGAGTTCGCCAGTTAGGTTTGCTAAATTACCGAAGTGAGGCAAATGATGGAGGTGAATGCTTCTCGTTCGCCAGTCGGTTTGCAAGATTACCGAGATCGAAAGGAATGAAGAAGGGTGGAGCAGTTTCTTGTTTCGCCAGCTAGAATGAACAATTACCGGGAGCAAAGAGAATGAAGGAGGCGGTGATTAGAGCATTTGGATCGAGATGAGAGAGGTTCTGTTCAATGGGTAGATGAAGGTGTTTCTAGGAAGAAGGTCGAGGAGTATGCGCTATCAAATCGGCTGGCTCTGCATTTTCTCTTTGGTTTTGAATAAGGTCGAAGGTGAGGGTGATGCCCGAGGAAGAAGATAGATGTCGTTCAGAGGGGCGGTGGGTTTTCTGGGCTTTAGAGGAGTGAGCTCCTTTGTTTCAGAAAATGGAAAATCAGAGAAAAGGGGTTGATCGGGGGAGAGGATTGAACGGCGGCACTGTAGATGGATCCCCAGGGAACAGTAGGGTTTTAGGTTTTAAAAGGCAGCTTTGGACGTGGGCTGTGTTTGTCAAGATGGAGCAAATGATCAGATGGGCCTTGGATATTGGGCTAGGTTGGGTTCGGCTGAAAACTAGGTTAAACCAGGCCTGTCTGACTAGAAAATGAGATAGTAAAATATCATCATAAAAAATGACAAAAAATAGTAAATGAAATGCTCACAACTACGGAAATTTAATTGACAATAGTAAATAGATAACTAAATAAAAGGGGGTTGGAGACATATTATTGCTTGAAAATTCATTTTCAAAAAAATGGTTTTTTTTTATGAAACGCTTGAAAATTGGTTTAAGAATTTTGTCAAAAAAACGATGGTTTCGTTTTGGCAAGCGCGTTGATACTTTTTGAAAAAGAAAGGCGACGACCCCTCTTATTTTTAGAATTTGCTTTATGGGGTGAGAATTTTTGGTGTCTACAAATATTATTTGGGGGTTTATCGAACCCTAAGAAAGCATATAAACACTTGGGCGTTAAAAAACGCACCTAAACTCCTTAAGGTTAAAAACGCGCGTTAAAGCCCGACCTTAAGATAAACAAGTTATATAAGCTCAAAACTCATATGAACTTAACCAAGGATCATTTTATGACCTTTAAAACACAAGTCCTCAGTTAGAACTGAGTAAAAATACAATATGCCCGGGAGTTCCCTTAAGGGCCCCTTAAGGCCTGAAAGTCCCGGAAATACCTTATAAAATAAAGTAAAGCATTACACGTCATTATAAATGCACAATAACACTTTAATGAACATTTAAGATGAAGTTCTCAAGATAAATTCTCAGTTAAAGACAAAGTGCTCGGAGGTTCCCGATGAGGGCCCCTTAAACCCTCGGGAGTGCCCATGAGAGGTACCCAAGTGGTACAAACTCCAATATAAATTATTCTAAGAGTTCTTATCATCTATATTCAACATTCTAAAGAGAGTACTCGAGCTAATTTTTCAAAATACACAAAGTGCTCGAGAGAATTTCTTAACGCTCCTTTTTGCCCCGGGAGTGTCCCGGTAGCCCGAAAATTGAGTTACGAGTTTATATAACCCCATATAACTCAATGTAACACCTTAATATATTATTATTGACTATAAACAATGTCAATAAACACTTGGAACTCATAGCGACTAATTGTTTCCTAGAAAAATCCTTAAAGCACAAAAACGCACCTTCGGGTGTCATAAAAATGCGTTTTACACGCAAATGCCTTAAAGTTTTTGAGGAGACACGAGTTGATAATATTAAGGGGATAAATTTACCATCCAAATCAATTAGTTCCAGTGATAAAATCATAGCACAACCAGGGGCGATTTTTGAGTCAAAAAGGTACCTAAAATCAGCATTTTTACCTTAAAACTTTCATCTTTTACCATGGTATAAATGTACCAATTAAATGCTGGAACCTATTACACATATTAGTATGATCTTAGTACAATATGGTGTAACAAAATCAAATTAAAAATCAACCCTATCTGTCCTCTAACTTGGGCGCCATTTATAGTCAAAATGGACTAGTTTTGATTCAAAAATTGTCTTATAATAAGATGACTCATCCCTATCTATGCTATATGTTAATGTAACAATTAATTGCAGTCAATTTAGGCCACATCTACCGTATAACCTGCAAAGAATACAAGAAGATTAGTATAAGAAAAGTAATCAAATTAAAATATGCTACTAGGACTAGCTCTTTAGTACTAGGAAATAAACAAACTAAATCAATTTGCTTACCCACATGTGCAGCCGATTGGAATCAATAAAGGAGGGGAAATAATGCTGTCTACTTAATCAAATAATTAGCCACCTACCTATGAATATTTCTATTGCCTAATACAACAAGAATTCATTGTCTTATACTACATATGGTGGCCGATTTCTATGCTAGAAAGCAAGACATTGATTGCCTCATTATTTAGTCAAATAATACACCACCTAAATAAGCTAGTTGCCTATGTCTAATGTTGACAAAGAAATCAATTGAGCTCCATGGCCAAATGCAGCCGTATAACATGGAGAAGGAAGTCAAAAATGACATGTTAATTGCCTTAGAAAAATCAAAAGAAAACATGCACTAACCTTACCTTTGTCTTCTAGCTTCAATCAACAAACAAAAGCTCCATTAATTCTTCCAATCAGCCGAAAGACAAGTTCCATAATAAGAGCATTATTGAGCCAATAATCCATGAATTAATTAAATACAAAGACTAGTCAAATTAGGAATTAATTAAGCAAAAGAAGAATCCTTTCATTGTCTCTCTTCTAATACCAACGCGAGCTTCATTTCTCCTTTGCCTTACATGGCCGAATGGTGATCTCCTCTTTACTCTCTTATTTCTTCTTCATTTGTTAAGTTCTTCCTTAGAGCTTCTAAGCTCCATTAATGGTGATCTAAGTTCTAACACCATTTCTATATAAATTCCTAGTAAATCTACTAAGTCTTGATGCAAAAATCATCCTAGCAATTCCTACAATTTTCGCCAAGCATAAGTGTTCCAAAGAGGTTCCTAGATTCAACAACAACTCAAGGAACAACAAGATCAAGTTAAGGTATATTTTCATGTTGAAAATCCTAAGTAAATTCCTTAAGGTAATTTCAAAAGTTAAGAACTTCTAAATCTATATTCTCTTCATTATTTCATGAAGGAAACTTGGATCTACAATCATCACAAGGTGTATCAAAAATACCTTGATAAATTCCTAAGGTAAACTCTTGTAAAACTACTCCAAATCTTGTTTATAATCCTTGTTAAAAGTCTAACAAATGGATCTCCTAAATTTATATAAGGAGGCTGAAAGTTCTTCATCAAGATAGCATTTGGAGAGCTTGGAATTCAAGGAGAAATCAAGTACAAGAATTGTCTTGATTTAAGGAGTAAGTATATATAATTAAGGTTTATTAAGTTTAAGCTTGATTTAAGCTTCAAACTTTGGTATAAAAATTATGTAAAACCTCTAAATAATTAAGGCCAAAAATATTGGGTTAAAAATCAAGGAAAATAATTTATACATATAAGGTAAGATTATTACCTTAAGGTATAAAATTGTGTCACAAAAATTAAATATGGTACACCTATTATTAAACCGAATTATCTAAGGGTTATTTGTTATTTTGAGATTATAATCATTCTAAGTCATTAGCATAATTTTTAGAAGTGTTATATGACTTATATACATTTATATGTATTTATTATAAAGTTTAAAGCAAGTTTTAAAACTATATGGTAAAAATATAGTAAGGCCGAGAATGAAATGTTTTATTTGATGATTTTTCGAAATATATAAGTATGTTAACTTATATTATAAATTTTGGGAATAATAAAAATAGCTACAAGTATTTAAATGGCTAGTTTATAAAGTTATGTGGCTAAAATGTAAATTTTGCAAAGATTGGTGTGCTAATTATAAAAACCGAGAGCTTAAGGATTAATTTTGTATATTTATGATATAATATAAGGTAGGAATTAATATTATGAATTTTGGTGAATTTAAGTAAGTGGTCAAGTGTTAAAATAACATTTTATAAAGTTTTGGGGCTATTTTGTAATTATTGAAATTTTGAGAGTGAAACCGAATTACATATGATTTTATGGGTATATTAAAGTATTAATTATGAAATTAAGTCTTGGTCAAAGTGTTGACCAAAAACTCTGGGTTAAAATGGTTTATGACATAAAATATTAAGTTTACAAAAGTTTAAGGGTGAATATGTAATTTATGAAAGTATATATGAAAAATAGAAGTTAAATGGGGCGGAAATATAAATTGAAGAAAGATATGGGTTGTTTGGTTATTTAAAAGAATTTAATATTAAAACTATAATTTATAAGTTAAATTGTAACTTATATAAAGTTTGGGGTTAAAATGTAAATATAGAGAATATATTTACAAACCGAAATGGTTAAAAGGGAGTTCATAATTAATGAAATTATAAAGGGGCTTTTCGGTTATTTAAGGTAATTAAGAATTAAAACCATAGTTTATAAGTTAATATGTAACTTATACAAAGTTTTGGGATTAAATTGTAAGTAAAGAAAAGGTATATGTCAAGACCGAAAATAATTGTGGTCATATAGTAATTTATAAAAGTTAATATACTTGTTTTGCAATTTCTGAAAATTAAGATGGGTATTTATTAAAATATAAAGGTTATATGGTTAATTGGTAAATTGTAAAAGTTAATGAGTTCAAATTATGATTACCGGAAATTATATGTGGTTATTTAGTAATTTATTAAGTTATTGGGTATAATATATAAATACCGAATTAATAAGGTTGGTTTTGTAATTTGATAAAGAAAGGAATTAATATAATGTATTATGGTATATTATGAAGTATAATATAAAGTTTATTAAATAAATGTGGGTGTAATAAAAATAACCAAGAGATATAATATATATTTAGTTTATGAAATAATCGTGGTTATAATAAAGATAACCAAATTATATTGGTATTTGGAATAAGAGAAATAATTATGGACATATCATTAATTAGATAAAGATATATCTTAAATGGAAATTCATTATCACATGTGGAGATCACATAAAATAATGAACTAATGAACTAGCTAGAACCACTGTTAAATAACAGGGGAAAATAAAGAAACATACAAGTTATTACACAACGAGTAAAAATGCTACAGTAACAGTACTGTAATAATTAGTGGATAGTTATATTAATTTTACCCGGTATTGCATGTTTATATAACAGCGTACGGGGAAGGACTGTTAAAGCGTGAATTGTCAAGCTAGTTGTTGTCACGGTGAACGGTATGTTAATTGTGTGGTCTGAATGTCCTAAGGATTTTCCTAAGGTCTAGACATTGTGTGTTAAAATTGTTAAGAGCGATATCTGTGATTTTTGTATATGATATTGTGAACTGTATTGCTCGACACCACTGACTTCTTCTATTTTTACTCACTAACGTCTTATGACTGGAAGTTTATACATCTAAACTGGAACAAGACTAACTGACCTCTAGGTATTTTAAAACCTAACTGATGGTCAACTGTTATAGTCTTAACTCAAGGATTGGTTATTATGTCACTGACAAAAAGGGGCTAACTTATAAAAGAGGAATCTAGACTGTTTCGACTCTCTGGTTGCGCATTGTGATCACTACGAGAGACTTCAATGGGGAGTCACTCAAAGGAAATCCATCAGCCACATTCGGGATGGCGGAAGGCACTGCCGTTGGTGCACAGGTTCGACCGGATCGGTCAATATATATATTTGTCCAGGGCCATAAGGTCAGCTGGTAACGATTCCATTGGGACCCAGGGACTAATGTCCATTAATAAGTTATTAAGGATTGTCTTGACATGACGCATGAGGTGGAATTTAATTGGAAAAGGTTAAGTGATTGGTTTAAAAGATAAGGGCCAGGTGGCCACTAACAAGTACAGTTTAATACACGTATCTTGTTTGGATTATTAATATGTGATTATTGGTTATTGTTATTGAGGTGAAATTGTTGGTTATTACTAGGGATTATTGATGTGTGGTTATTGGTGATGTGTACTATTGTACACTAATGTTAGCAGATGAACTGTTATGTGATTGTTCAATGTTTAAAGTTATTACTGTTATTATTATAAACCGGCATTTTGTAAAAAAATCTAATATCAAGATGGCTAAAACGACTTAAGGAATCTTGATGATTTAAGACTACATTTAGCATACCAGCATTTCGATTGCTGAGCCCTTCAATGGGCCAAACATTCCAGGTTATTGAAGAAGTCTCAAGCCGGAGTGCGGGACAAGGGGGTAGCTGTTGTGTTTTCAACAAACGCCGTTGGTTTTAATTATGTAATGTATTAAGGAGATTGTTGTATTTCATTGTTGCTCATTTAGTTGGATTTGGGTTGTAATAATTAGAGCGCTCAGTATCTGTTCATCACAGCGTGAGTAGTTGTATTGTTGGAAGAGTAAGGATGCCTTGTTACTCACAAGGGTGAGTAACGGCGTGTAACACCAAAGTAGATAGTTTTATTTTCTGCTGCAATTGTTATTTATTATGCTACGACATGCGACGATATTACAGGTTTAGGATTAGGGGTGTTACAGTGGTGGTGAGTGGAGATGGGTTAGGGTTGGCCATTGATTGAAGGTACGCCTGAAGGCGGAGAGGATCTTGGAAAATCTCAGCGGGGATGTTGATGTCGTTGAATTATTAATGCCCGCCATTTGGAATTGTGTAGCGTTGGTTGTAAGGTGGATGTAAGTGAGAGAGACGGAGTAGGCTGATGGGTGATATAAAGGCTGAAGTGACTGGCGGAAGGTGCAGGTTTTCGTGTGTCAAGCGACAAAAATCAGGGGACGCGAGATTAAGGGCGTGGATTTAGGCGGTGCGGGTGTGGATAGATGACGTGGATGTATAGCGCTAGTAGCATAGAGGCGTTCTAAGCAAGGAAACACAGTTCACAGATTCAAGTGCAAACAAAGACAGACTCAGTGAGACATAAGGGAGTACCTACTGACGATTGCGGTGGGGTCAAGGAGATGCAACCGTCTACGTAGACGGAGTCAACCCAATTGCTGATCAAAGTGCTTCAAATCGTGCTGTGGACAGGGGTTTAGTGAAGATATCTGCATGTGATCTTCAGTGGGCACAAAGTCAAGTTGAATGAGCTTTTTCTCGACACAGTCTTTCATGAAGTGAAAACGGATTTCAATGTGTTTGGTTCTTGCGTGTTGGACTGGGTTTTCGGATATTTTGATTGTGCTTTTGTTGTCACAAAAGATTGGGCTCTGTTCTCGGGTGACATGATAATCTTGAAGTTGTTGTTTCATCCAAAGGAGTTGGGAGCAACAGGCTGCAGCAGAGACATACTCTGCCTCCGCTGTAGAGAGTGCGACAGAGTTTTGTTTTTTGGAGAACCATGAAACAAGACAAAGACCCAAGAACTGTGCATTACCTGAAGTACTCTTTTGATCTTGGAGGGAACCAGCCCAATCAGAGTCACTGTATCCGGATAAAGTGAAAGTAGGAGATCGAGGATACCATATATAGAGTGTACTCGTACCTTTGAAATATCGGAAGATACGTTTGACTCCTTTGAGGTGAGACTGCTTTGGTGCTGCTTGGAAGCAGGCACAAAGACAGACTGCGTGGAGAATGTCAGGGCGACTGGCAGTCAGGTACAAGAGGGACCCTATCATTCCTCTATACTCTGTGGCATTGACACTGACTCCGTCGTCATCGAGATGAAGTTTGGTAGATGTGCAGCTTGGTGTTGACATGCTTTTGACATTGCTGAGATTGTACTTGTCAAGGAGTTCCTTGATGTACTTTTGTTGATGGATTTTAATCCCTTCCCTTTCCTGTTGAACTTGTAGTCCTAAGAAGAACTTTAACTCACCTAACTCATTCATGGAGAACTCTTGTTTCATAAGGTTAGAAAAATGGTCACAGAAGGTGTTACTTGTAGAACCATAAATAATATCATCAACATAAATCTGTACTAGAAGTAAGTCATGTGATGAATGAAGAATGAATAGTGTTTTATCTACGTTACCTCTAGAAAAATCGTTTTGCAAGAGATATGTAGACAGTCTTTCATACCAGGCTCGCGGAGCCTGTTTCAGTCAGTAAAGGGCCTTACACAGCTTGTAGACGTAGTCGGGATGGACGGAGTCTGTAAACCCTGGGGGTTGCTTGACATAGACTTCTCTATCAATATAGCCATGGAGGAAGGCCGTTTTGACATCCATTTGATATAATGTGAAACCTTTAAATGCAGCAAACGCAATTAACATGCGAATTGCTTCAAGACGAGCTACAGGTGTGAAGGTTTCATCATAGTCAATCCCTTCTTCTTGATTGTAGCCCTGAACAACCAACCTAGCTTTATTCCTGAAAACTTGTCCTGCATCCTCAAGTTTATTACGAAAGACCCAACGAGTACCAATGGTTTGTTGATGTGTGGGTCGAGGAACTAACTCCCAAACAACATGTCTTTAGAGGGAATTTAGTTCCTTCTGCATTGCAGTGACCCAATCACTAAAGAAAGATTGCTTCTTTGACATTTCTTGGTTCAGTGCTGGAGAGAAAGGCACCAAAGGCACAAAGGTTTTGCATAGCTTGGAAGCGTTTTTGAACACCTGAATTTGGGTTGGATATTATGTTTTCAGGAGGATGAGCAGATTTTTGTTGGAACTGACGATGTGAAGCAGGAGGGGTGTGTCTTTGTCGGAGGAATCAAAGTTCAAGTTTTGAGGCAAGGGTGTCTCAGAGTTGTTGTCAGAGTCGGTAGAGTCTGATGTATTGTTTTTCTTTTCTTTTCGGAGAGTCATTAGGTGTGATGGATTGGGGATCTTGGAGTCTTCCTATGGGAGCAGTGAAGTGTGGATCAGTGAGGAAATCGTCTGGAGAAAAGTCAAGTTGATCAGAAGATGAGCCAACATTGTGGGACTCATCAAACTTGACATGGGGACTTTCTTCTAAACATTGAGTTCTCAGATTAATAACACGATAATCTTTGCTTTTAGAAGAGTAGCCAAGAAATATACCTTCATCACTTTTAGGAGAGAACTTACCCAAGTTTTCCTTACCATTATTGTGGATAAAGCACTTACATCCAAAACGCCTATGATGAATGAGATTTGGTTTACGTTGACGGAGTAGTTCGTAGGGTGTCTTGTAAAGGAATGGATGGATCAAAGCATGATTTAACACATAGCATGCTGTGTTTACAGCCTCTGCCCAGTATGATGGAGTTAGTTGACTGTCAATGAGCATGGTACGGGCCATTTCAACCAAGGTTCTATTCTTTCGTTCAACCACTCCGTTCTGTTCTGGAGTGCGTGCGGATGAGATTCGTTGTCCCTGCAAAACTCATCAAACGACTTGTTGCGAAATTCAGTGCCCTGGTCTATTCTCAGGGTTTTCAATGTAAACGAGAATTTGTTGATAAGCATTTTATGGAGTTTGACAAACGCCGTAAAATTTTCATCCTTAGTAGACAGAAAAATAACCTAAGTCCATCTAGAATAGTCATCGACTATGACCAGAATATACCTCTTACCACTTCTGCTTTGAGTACGCATAGGGCCAACAAGATCCATGTGGAGCAATTCTAACAGATAGCTAGTAGAGAGAGTTAACTTACTTTTGAAAGACGACCGGGTGTGTTTACCTTTTATGCATGCTTCACAGATGGAGTCTGTGTCAAAGTTTGTATCGGGTAAACCAATCACCAAGTCCTTGCTTTTAAGTTTATTCAACAGCCTGTGATTTGCGTGACCAAGTCTGGAGTGCCACAGCAATGAATTTTTGGAATGCACATTTAGACATACTTGATCGTCTGGATTAATGGAGTTTAAGCACATTTTGTAGAGATTTCCTTCTCTGCGTCCCACAGCTTTTAGGGAACCTGTACGCTCATCAAAAACCTTACAATCCGAAGAGGAGAAAAGTACCAAATTGAATCTATCATAAATTTCAGAAATACTTAATAAACTATGTTGAAGTCTAGTGACCAGATGGACTCCATCAATTTTAAATCTAGAGGGGTTACCTACAGAGCCAACTCCCATGATTTCACCCTGGTTGTTTCCGAAAGTAACCTTACCTCTTTTAATTAATTTTAATGGCTCTTAAGTGTCCATTAATATTTATTTATAATTATTTAGTGAACTATAATTTTTACTGGTTCGTTTGACCACTTAAAGTCACGTTTTCCAGGTTTTCTCGAAAAAAGTGCGCTAAAGCTTTATTAGCGTTTTAACGCATTATTTGGATCCGTTTTCTTCGAAATTGTTCCCATATATTATTTAGGACTTATTAAGTCTTTAAATCCATCCAATACCCTTTTCATGGTTGTATTCCCCCTAGGGTCACTTAACGCTCAATTTAGTGTTTTTTGCTTTTTAAGCTTTTTTCTTGTTTCTTTTGGAATTATTCTTTTTACCAAAATTCATTAGGCACTAATAGGCCCCCAATATCAGATTAGAGTAATTTAATCACCCTAATTAAGTTTGGGGTATTTCAACCTACCCCCCTTAAAGAACTTTGCCCTCAAAGTTGGTGAATCTAATATTGGTAGCCACTCAAGTACTCAACACAAAGGTTATAAACTCTATATAACCGGCTAGAATCCAAAAGCCTAACTTCATACATATCACTCACCCAAACAACATGTCAAGCATGCATAGCAACCAAAAATATCATTGTACAGAACTCTCCATAGGGTTCATCCGTAAATAAAGAAGGCACAACAGTCCACTCCCATATCGAGTGATCTCTCAGGTACCGGTCACGTTTGAACACTTACGTTTTCTGGTTCATGGCCGTCATGACATTGAGCACTTACGCTTTCTGGCTCTACGGTCCTTTGGTTCCGATCAAATTCATTTGCACCTCTAGAGAATCCCCAGGCTCCAAAATGGGTACTCTTCCCTGACCGGACTACTCATATCCGGCGGCCCTTGGACAAATACAAACACACACTACAAACGTCCTACCGGTCACTTAGTATCATTGCTCGCTCGTTGTAATGGTTTCAAAACTATTCATCACTTCCACCGACTCACAACTAGCTCCACCTCCATGGTTTCGACCCGATACGGTGCCTAGCCATGAAAGATCCATTAGCGCCCGTGGGAGCGGTTTCAAAACCGATCATCATTCTCAAGTTTGAAGAAAACCATTTGTGTCAAAATCAGTTTAGAAATTCAGTTCTAAAACTCAATACATCTTCAAGTTCCCATTTATGTTAGTTTCACCTATTACTAGTGTGATTACTTGTGGCCACTTATAAGGAGCTTCAAGAGTCATTCAACCCTAATGTGATCAACATTGGTGTTGAACTATCCATCCACCCCACTTTGGTGTTCGGTTTCCCTTGATCGCTAGCAAACCAAGTTCCACCTCCCACCCCAATTCACACAATCAAATAGTCAGTTATTAACTTTATTTTCTATCTTCTTAATCTTTCTAGTCATAATCACCGATCTATACATTTACCAATTTATAAAATTCTTTACTCATTTACTGATCATCTTATCAATTACTACTCAATTTATCCCAAAATACTTACCTAATAAATTCAAAGTTAGTTCTCCAGTTAATCTTTCTATCCTCAAATCATTCACAAATCAAGTCAATTTCTATCCTCAAATTATTCACAAGTACCGTCAAATCAACTCAAGTCACCTAGGGGACTCAATTCCCTCTAGGCTCAACATCGGTTTCATACCGATTTATACTCATCAAACTCCTCAAACATACTCATCTCCCAAATTACTACCAATCGGGGTTCTCATTCCCTTGGAGTTTCTCTACTCCTTTCCACTTCAATTCTCACAATCTACCACAATTACACTATGAATTGATATCTATGTTTATGTAACATAAGTACCAGACATTCAAAATAAATTTTTTTACGCTATGCGCATTGTAGTTTACGCACTTTTCACGTAAAACATACCTTTCGTGGTTTTCGCCCTACCCCCCTTAAAAAGGGATTACACCCACGTAATCAACCATGTGTCAACATTGGACATAGGTCTAAGGCGTTCAGCCGTCACGGAGTGGTTCAACTTCCATGCGGTCTATTATACAATGTATTCTGGTCAAAGGGTCTTAACCAATTTACTGGTTTAGTCCCTGCACCAAGAATTTTCATCGGAGTTTATTTAACTCTTAACCGGGTTTGGTTCTAGCCATAGAGGCTTCAAGGCATTGATACTTAGCCATTCATTCACTAGGTGTATTAAACCTTAGAATTTGGGCCCACTAGCTTCTGTTGCGCGACCCTGATAACTTAGGGTTTATTTACCCTTCTCGTTATGCCTAATGTGTTATACATCACCCCTTTTTATCCCTTTTTATCTTGGGAATAAGGTTTATTAATCAAGCGTTGTATTCTTTTACCGTACGAACTCAATGAGTTACAGGTTTTCTATCCAGCTCTCTGGAATCAATGTACATACTATTGTGTACTTGAGTGATTATTCACTTGGTTCTCCCGACATGTTGTCGGTTGAGGTTGAGCCACTACTTAATTGTAGTGCTTCCTCTGTTGTCAGTGGCTTCTGAATTATGCCCACTAAACTGGTTTTGTACAAGTGTTCTTTACTCGTACGACCTTGCATTTCTATGCGTCAGTCCTTGTGACTTCCAATATCTCCTTTCTACTTTTACCACAATTGACATTTTCCCAAATTCTAGCTGTCCCACTAGATCATTACTGCACAAATGCAATACCAAAACACTCAGTCCTACAAAGTGCAGAGGCGTGAACACTTGGCAGTAAATCTCTTATGAGATTGCAATAGGAATGCACATTACTTCCTTGTGTGTTGCTTCATCACCTGGTGTAGACCCCTGGCTTGTTGCCCGATATGTCTACCATCTTATTCCTCAACTCCATCTCATTATGTGACTTATTCATATGTATTGGTCGCTTTTTGCGCACCATGTTCGTATTTATTTAAGACTTGGTTTCCATGGCATCCGCTATTTAATTAGCTGCTGCTCATGTTTTTCTACCATTAGACAATGGTTCGCCATTTACTTGGCTGGTTATTGAATATGATATTCTTTTATACCATTGATCTCCTTGAGCGTTATTGGTTTTACGCTTCGGGTTTCATTTGTTACCATTTTCGCTTGGCAATGACTTGATGCTCAAGCTCCACTACTTTAGTAGTTCTGAAAGAGATGTATTATCAGATATTCGCTGATGGTATTCCCTTCTTTTGAAATTTATGTGTTCACCGCTCTCGCGGTCTCACATTAACGAGGGGTATCTTTGCTCGTTAGTTATTAAACCATCTTACTGGTGCCGTTCTTGAAACTCTTCCTATGATTCACAATGGTTTTGCAACCGTTGAATTTGTATTGTAATGGGTTATTGGCTCACTGGCCACGTTGCCTAGAGCTTTGCTCATCTTAGGCTGATCACCAGCATGCTTCTTCTCCGTATACCATAGCATGGCTTGGAGGTATTATTGGGCTCCTTGATAGGATCAATGCATCACGCTTCCGTCCGTTGGATGCCCTTCAAGTGTCTTGGTATTGATTGGTACCTTTCAATAATTCAGGGTATCCCCTGGTTAAGTGGGATCCCTTCGGTGTTCTAACTGAGTGTTCGTTATAGCTCTGACACTCTTATTACGACACTTCGTTCAACTATGTTTACTTTGATATAGAACGGAGTGTAACTGATAAGTGCAAAACATATAGACTTTTAGGGTTTCAATACCTTATGAATTGCAATATCTGAAACACATGTTTCCACTTATTATGCGTTTTTTCCTAAGATTTATGTTTTGACATGAACTAATGCATTTTATATGTTCAATGTAGGAAAAAGCCATGTAATTAAGTAGATTTACTCATGAGGATTTCAACGCAACAAACGGGGATTAAATCGGAGCTCAAATGAAGATTTTAGAGGCAAAATAATTCTCGTCCGGACCTGTGTCCGGACATGCAGGTCCGGACGCTACACGTGGAAGCAAGCTCCACACAGCGTCGACATGTCCGAACCAGCAGGTCCGGACGCTGGTTCGGACACGTCGGTAAAATCAGCAAACATAGCAGAATCGACATGGTGTGAAAAGATAAATCAATTTTATCTTTTCACACGCCTCTTCCACCGACTTACCCTTCCTTTTTACCCCAATATCACTATAAATATACCTATAACCCTCCATTAACATATATCTCATTCCACCCCCCCCAAACTTATGCCATTTTTCCTCCACAAAATTACCATTACCTCTCCGAAAATCATACATCTCATCTACATAATTTCCACATAAAATCCACACATCACCTCATCCCATAAGACATTCCATTTTCATACCATTATTCTGTCCAACCTCTGTCCAAAATATTAGCAGTCAAAATAGTGGAGCTGAATTAATTATCTTTTCCAGATGATTTCTTTTACTTCTTATTCTGTCTTCTTTTTAACTATGTTGGGCTAAGAGGATATACTCTGGGTGAAGGTTAATTTATAGTCTGTTTAATTATGTAATTATGTTTTTACCGATTTAATTAAATACAGTTTGTTACGATTAAAGTTTATCTCTCGCCTTTTTAATAAATTTCATGAATTTATTAAAATGTTTTACTAAATCTATTTTGATCAGATCTGTGATAAATAGACAGGTTAATTAAGCCGTAAATTTATAGAAAGCTTATTATGATTTAATAAGTTAGTATTTTCAGACGCAAATATAATTTCTCTTACTTAATCCGTTTACATGTGTTTTGCTCGAATCTGGATTAGACCGAGCATGTTCAGGTAAACGAGTTCTTTTGAGTCTATGATTTAGTCCTCGAGATAATAACATGAATTTTGCCAAACTATCACAATAAAACCGGTAGACATAGCATAAAAGAGCAGACTATATAAACCTGAACCTAGAGTCTCATTTAATTTATCTTCCACTCAGTTAATTTTATCTGCTGTTTTACTTTATAAAAACAAGTCAATTAATTCCCCCTCTTTTGTGACAAAGCTTAGGTACTATATTATTTCGCTATAAGTCCCACGGTTTGATACCCGGCCGCTTCTGTCTTACTATACTATTGCGACCGGGATTTGTTTGCAACCCAACGAATATTTTGAGTTATTAATTTCTTTCTCAATTGTTTAAAATACACCAGTTCCAACCACTCACATTATTCTGTCTGCAGTAACACCCAGAGAAGGGTTACCTCCCACCTCGATTGGGGAGGAAAACGAAGTGTGCCTTATAGGTGGATGGATACCTCTCCCTTGTGTGACGCGTTTTGGGGTGAAACCCAGGAACAAATCCGTGCGGCCTGCGTGCCAAAGCGGACAATATCACACATGTGGGACCCTGGGCTGTTACAATGGTATCAGAACCAGACCCAGGTCTGTGTGCCAGCGAGGACACTGGGCTCCCGTGAGGGGAGGAGAATGGAGTGTAACACCCAGAGAAGGGTTACCTCCCACATCGATTGGGGAGGAGAACGAAGTGTGCCTTATAGGTGCATGGATACCTCTCCCTTGTGTGACGGGTTTTGGGGTGAAATCCAGGAACAAATCCGTGCGGCCTGCGTGCCAAAGCGGACAATATCACACATGTGGGACCCTGGGCTATTACACATGCTAATAGCTTCAAAGAATCAGTCAAATATTAATGATAGATTGAAGGCTGAGTTCTTAGCTTATGTGTTTAAGATGAAAGATATGGGAGAAGCCAAGAAGAATCTTGGATGAAGATTAGTATGGCAGAAGGAGTGGGAAGCTTCAATTGAATCAGAAGCAATACTTGAAGAACATGCTATACTTATAACATTTTGGCATGCATGATGATTCAAAAGTTATGAGTATCCCACTTGCACCTCATTTGAAGCTAAGTGTCCAGTTATCTCCTATGACTGAAGAGGAGCAAGAATATCTGGCACGATCCCATATGCGATGCAGTTGGTAGCTTAATATATGCCCTGATGTGTACGAGGCCCAACATTTCACAAGCATTGGAGTAGTGACCTGGTATATGCAGACCCTGAAAGAGGTCATTGGCATGCTGTGAAATGGATTCTACATTATATTAAGGTAATATAAATGTAAGTCTGCTATTTGAGCGGGATGTTAAAGGTGGTCAGGTATGGCTGGATATTGTGATTCTGACTATGCAGGTGACATGGATATGACGATCAACTATTGGTTACTTGTTCACTTTAGCCAAGCGCCACTGAGTTGGAAATCTACCTTGTAGTCTATAGTTGCTTTGTGTACGACCGAGGTGGAGTACATGGCTCTGATAGAGGCTGTAAAGGAAGTATTTGGCTTCTGGGTTGCTTAAAGACTTGGGAGTTGGTCAGAGGCACATCACGGTGCACTGTGACAATCAAAGTGCTATTGATTTAGCAAAGAATCAAGTCAATCATGTAAGGACGAAACATATTGGCGTTCACTATCACTTTGTGCGAAGATTACTCAAAGAAGGGGATATTCTTGTTTAGAAGATCTGGACGACTGAGAATCTTGCAAACATAATGACCAAGATGGTGACCACAGTTAAGTTCAAACATTGCTTGGAGTTGGACTTGACCAACATCCTGCACATTGAAGATGGCACATGAAGGCGCATTCGAAGACACTTCTATTTCTTTTTTGTTTGAGAGAGTTTTTGTTTTTTAGTGGGATAACCAAGGTGGAGAATTGTGAGATGTGGTTCATCCCACATCGATATATTAGGAAAAGGGATACTTGTCCCTTTACTATAAATAGGGGTTAGTATTGTGAAAGATGGCTTCATCCCATATCATTGGTTCGGAAAACAAAAGAGCACTTCTTTTCTTATAAAAGGAGTATTCTTCTCATTCTAAATCATCCCTTCAACAATCAACTTCGTACATAGTTTAAGTTGTATTGTCTTCTCTCTTTGTATTTCTGAAGTAATAGTAAAATCATTTATACTTCCGGTGTCTTGTTATAGCTTAATCTAGCAATAAGCCTCAGACTTATCATATTATGTAGTTATACTTATAGGAGTTATTATGAAAAATAAGGTTAAATAGCTATTTTTTTGTCATTATCTTGCGTATAAAGTCTATTATATAAGTTCAGACTTATTTTGGTATGTTTTTTTGTTAGGAATACATTTCTAAGCAAAGGATCAAATGATGTAGGGCATGATGCCGAAAGTTCTATGCACGGTAGTAGTGGAGGTGCCAGAAGAATTGTCGGGTACGGTGTCGGGTACATCATAGCCGGCACTAGTGAAGAGTCCCTCAGTTCGCCAACAGTTGGCAGTTAATTACCGTTATCAAACCAGCCAGTGACGGTATGGTGCACGACCCCCTGTCCGGCACAAGCATCTCCTTACTGATTTGGTGGTTAATTAACTGTTAGAAGAACACGTTTTGCACGTGGTGCCGGGTACTCCTCACCCGGCATGACTCCCGGCACATGAAGAAAGTGAAGTCTATAAATAGGCCAAAGGTCTGAGACTTCAAACACACATCATCATTCAATATACTCCACTCAAACTCCATAAATCGATACCATTTCTACCAAGGAAGTGCTGCGCATCCATCCACGCAAAGAGAAGAAGATTCCTATTAGGGTTAAGGCTATGTCAAATCTCATTCTTCTCTTGTATTTCTTCTTTTATTGCATGGATGGATAAGTAGGAATCCTTGTTGTTCTTGGTTATGGATGAATTCCTCCTGTAAAACAATATGATCATTTCAATATAATTCAAGCGTTCATTAAGATTGGTTCTCCTTGCAAGTGAATATAGTTGGCCACTTGTTCTCTTTTGTGCAAATTCTACTTAAGGTTCACAAGACAAGAGTAGAATAGGTTATGGATCTTAGTGGTTTTTAACTTGTTTGTTCTGAAAAGTGGGCAACAGACTTAAGATTGAGAGTTAACCCATTTTCCCCCACTATATTGTTCGTTTCGCGGCATGACATATGCTCGATTTGATAATGGATAGTGAGTTTCCTGTTGTCAGACCTGAAACTGGAAATACAATTAACAACTTGAACATGCCGGGTGTACTGCCGGAAGATGGTGTCCGCCATATTCAAAGTCCTTGAATGTGTCATGAGTCTGAGGTCCGACATGACATCTGGCGGGTTCACTTGTTTGGTTAATTCGAGTCTTGTAATTAACATTTGTGATCATATTGGTACTTAGGTTGATTGTAATCCCGAACCTAGGACAAATCATTGTAAATACTCAATTTAGTTAGATTCGTAGTTAGTTTCTTTAATTTAAAATTAATGTTCATTTTCCCCTTTCAGAATAGGCAATTACTATGATTAGGACTGATTTTCTATTAAGTCCATTGGGTTCAATACTCTTGATCGTAATTTACTTACACTTTATTCCGACCGAGAATTTTGGCTATCCGTAGTAGAGTTGTAGAATTCTTTATTCTTTATTCTTTATTCATTTTATACATTCTCTTCCTCCTACAAAAATCTCGTTAGCATCTAGCAGCTATATGGATAATTTTGTAGTGCTTTATTGTGCTAAGAAATTACAGTCAGAAAATTCTGTCTAAGTGATTTTTAAACGGGTCAATTGTGACCCTACCACGACTGAGAATATTCCTAATACGAGATGATTTTTAAGCGTGACCATTGTGACCTAACCATGACCTAAGAATTTTAGGTTATGGAGTGATTTTCTAGTGTTATAATTTATTCTCTTATCCATTCGCATCTGCAATACTTTCATTGTAAAGACTAGTGACATACAAGATTTGTAGTTGCACTTCACTGAACAAAGTAAAGAGCCCTCAATAATTGAGATATGAATCAATTAGATTGAACTAGTTAGAGAAAAAGTTTTTATATGTTTGGTTTCGGTTGAGAAACATCATTAAAAAACCACCCAAATAATATACTCCCTCCGTCTGAAATTGACGTCCTGTTTGCTTTATGACACGTTTTTTCCACTTCAATATTAAGCATATAAGATAAGATAATTTATAAAATAGCTTTTGTAACTTATAGTTTATCATGTAAGGAATCATTGCAAAATTTAAATTTTTAAAATTAATTTATCTTATATGTTAAAAATGAAGTCAAACGACATGTCCAAATAGTAAACGGACGGTCAATTCAGGACGGAGGGAGTAATGGAAAGAAACGGAAGGTACTCGAATCGGCCATTGCAAACAAAGGCTGAGAGGTACTTCCTGTACGACAAGGAGAATAGTAACTTGGAAATTAGAGTGCGCTAAAGAGAGTTGACACAGAACTTAATACATGGTAGAGTAACGGCCCAACCCAAAAGTTCTGTCCTCAATCCTATGACACTTTTTGTATTTTAATATTAAATATGTAAAATAAATAATTTTATAAATTAATTTTATAATATATAATTTATTAAATTATTACTCTTTTAATCTTGAATGATTATTTTATTTATTTTATGATATATTTTTCTATCATAATATTAAATATATAAGATAAAATAATTTTATAAAACTAAATTTTATAATATATACTTATATATAAAATTTAAATTTTTTAAATTATTTATTTTATATACTAAATATTACAAATAAACACATGTTCAAAACTTAAACCCATATATATATACCTCTTGTTTAATTATAAGTTGTTCTAGATTTTTACACTATTTTTAGAAAGAGTTTAAAAAGATTTACATATCCTTACTTTTTGTATTGGAGAATAAAAAGTAAATATATTTATTGGTAAGATAAAAAGTAGAGTGCAATAATAATAATAATTAAAAAAGTGAAAGGGTAAAAATAGAAAGATAGATATCAAAGTCTAAAACGACTTATAATTTGAACATAAATCTAAAGCCTAAAACCCTTATATTTAGATAGGAGAGAGTATATAAATTGGAAACATAATGACAAAGAAAAAGAATAGTAGATCATCAAGTTCTCATTATTATCTCTAACGAAAGTTGATGACTTGATCTCCCTCACAGCACCACATGATTATAATAATATTGCCACTGAATAGAATAAGATAACGCCAAGATAAGTAAGAAAAGTGCAGTTTTGCAGCAGCCACGTTCCAGGCTGAAAGCAGGTCCAGGTTTGGCGCACACCGTCGCCGCTCTTGTATGAAGTGACGCGTTCCCGTCTTGTCTGTCGCTCGTGGTACACTGTTCATGCCCACTTCTGATCACTTCACAATCACCTTCACTACTACTATATCTAGTGTAGTTTTTTATTTTTTGTCATGATTCTATTCTGGGATATATTTGCATATTCAGCAAACCATCAGCATGTAACCCAATTTGGCTTCTTTTTTGTTGTCGGCCGGGTTACACTAGCTTCCATAGTTACAATCATGTGTAGTTATCTTTGGTTACATATTTATGGTACAATTTGTATAGAGTATATATACATATTTTATAAGTTTATTGTATGTTTATAAAGTTAGTATGTATATTTAGAACAATTCTAAAATATCACAATTCACTGTATACATACACATATACATCAGTATAGTTTTTAAATTATCAAATACTCCTCCCTCTGTCTCTTTTTGACCGTCCTGTTTACTATTTGGATATGTCGTTTGACTTCAATTTAACATATAAGATGATATAATTTTATACTTTAAGTGTTTGTAATAGATTCCTTAGGTGATAAACTATACATTACAAAAATTAATTTTCTAAAATTATTTTATCTAATATGTTTAATATTGAAGTGGAAAAATGTACCAAAAGCAAACAAACAGTCAAACTGGGACAGAGATAGTATACGGTTTTCAGTGACCAAATATAAATATATTATAGCCAAGAAATAGAAATGGTTCCATGTATATCCCATAACATCCTTTGGCTCCACTTGGTTAATTCACGCATAGCAGATATCCCATAACAGCTCTGCAAAGAGAAACTTTTGGAAGATGCAGAAGAAAGGTTAACAGACTTTACTTTGGCTCAGTGTGTAATTCCAAACTCAGTAATTGTCTCCTGAATTATTGGCCATAAAGGCAACCATATTGAGGAATCAGCCAGCAGTATACTCGCCAAGTATATATGGAAATGGTGTACATAGTGCTTTTGAAATGAAAGCGGCCAGCACATGACGCACACACCAATATATGGCAGCCACGATTTTTTATATATTATATATATATATATATTATATATACTATAGTAGTTGATTCACTTAAAATAAAGTATTGAAGCATTAATTTATAGATCACTTTCAATTAGAGTGGGGAGGGATTGTGGTTTGCAAGGAACAGATTATTTTTGAGCAACAAACAATTGATTGGATGGACTAAGCATGATGATAAGCTCCAAGCTGTAGAGTGATGTGGTGCAAAAGATCTGTGTAGGACAGCTCTCAGTACTGTTTTGTCAAGCTCCAATATCAAAGATCTGTTTTAATTTCTCTACTGTACTTGTATTCTGTTGTCTGCTTCTCTGTAATGTCCGACTAGAACACCCCTAATCGTGGCCAAAGACAATTCTATGCTACTTGATAGCATTCTGATAAAAAAAAACTTAAATAGAAATGTACTACTACTTTTTACTAAGAATGAATGACTTTATGCTCTAATTATTATAAAAAACTAAAAATGAATGATATAATGTTTAGTGTTCATTTTGACTGATGTTTGAGTTTTAATCCAATAATAGTCTCAATCAATCCTGAATAAAATACGAGGTATTCAAATTATATGGGGCAGAATATAAAAAAAATCCCGATTATTAAGGTTGGTATATACAAATTCATGAAACTAATTTATATTTGCGAGTTCCAGTCAATATCAGTTAATTATGGAGAAAGGGTATAAGGACAGTCATCCTCACTCTCTTGGGTAATTAATTTCCCATGAAATAATAAATAGCCAATTTCCTCTTCTCTCTCTGTTTCCCCCTTCTCCTGCTATATATCCTATCCTTATTCGCTCATTTATCTCTTTAATTCCAAACACACTTAACACATACATAGAGAAATTAACTTACGGTAGCAGCTAGCTTTTTGCGCGAGAGCGAGTGGCTTACTTAAGTACGTCGGGATGAATAATCTGTACTTGTGGAAGAAAGTAGCAGCAGCAGTGTTTGGTTACTACGATGCTATCTCTAATTCGTATTGTCACAGAGAGCATAAGCCATGTGTAGTGGGTAGAGAAGTATTTCAAAGACTGTCTCTGTAACTTAAGTGATGATTTATCATTTGGGTTTGGGATAATAGCTTAGTAGCTTGGGGTGTTGCTGAGATTCCACAGATCATCACGAATTTCCATTCTAAATCTGGTCATGGTGTTTCCATCCTGTTTCTCCTCACTTGGTTTATTGGGTAAGTAATACTGAGAAATTTTAATTAAATCATAAGCTAGCTAGCGTATACTTGCATCGATGTAATCTGCGGTAATAAGGTGATTGATAATTGATAGTTATTATTATGTTTTGACAGTGATATATTCAATCTAGCAGGATGTGTTTCTGGAGCCAGCAACAGTGAGTTAGAGTTACAAACAAACAATATACTCATGATTTTTTTTTTTCCTTTCCTTTCCGTTGTTTCATAATTAATTATCGATCTTAATTAAGGATGATACTGAATTATTCTTGTTCTGCTTATTCCTTATATGGTGAATTGGCGGTTTGGTCAGTTGCCGACTCAACTCTACACCGCTCTAGTAAGTACTGGATTCTCTCATCCTAGCTAGCTAGTAATTATATTAATATATCTCAGAGGAATAGAATATTGTAGTAGTAGTAATGTTGTTGATTGAATTGTACATGGTTGTTGGTAGCTATACACAGCAGCACGGTGGTGCTGATTTTACAGAGCATATACTACGATTACTTCTGTCGTTGGAGGAAACAGAAACAGAACAGATCCTCTAAATTAGATGATAAGAAGAATCATGAAGACGAAACAAAAATCGATCAACGTAAGCAATCCAATTACAAATCATCGGATGAGAACGGAAGAGGAGGACTGGGCGGTGGTGGTATTCCAATTCCGTCACGTAGAGACTACTATTACACGTAGGCATCCATATCTCCTTTAAGTTGATAATCATCAATCTCTGTTAACATGCATCATATTCACTCACGGGAACTGAACTGAACTGTCTAGATCTGCTCGATCATTGGCTGGGAGCGACACACCCCCATTTAGGTCAAATTCATATCTAAGCAAAGCGAGGAGTGGGCCATCCGCTATGATAGGAGGAGACGATAACCACTATTCATGCTTTGGTGATGAAGAAGACAATAAAACAAGTACAACCACCCAACCAGATCTATCCCTTGTGCGGTGAGTCTGATCACTGATCATTCAGCACAAACCAACGAAGCAATTTGGGAATTAATATATATTAATGGATTCCACTCTCTCATGATGATCAGGTTGCTAAAGGAGCAGCACTCATGGCAGCAACTGTTAACTTACAAATTCATACTACTGATGCGGCTGCAGCGGCAATTCATCATCATATGAGAGTAGGATTCACTGGACGGAGACTTGTACAAGTAGTTATTGATCAATGAGCACAATACTCAGGAATATCGTATCGATCAACTTGTATTAAATGTTATCTTGAGGATTCGATTGATCAGGAACGAGAATATATTGAGCACAGTGGAGTGGGTCAATGGCTTGTTGGTTAATGGCTGCTATCTATATGGGAGGTCGAATTCCTCAAATCGTTTTAAAATGTATGTATTATCGATCACTACTTATTATTCCCATTTCCATGGAACATTATATAAGTAGTAAGTAGAGGTGAAATTAATTTCCATCTGTTTTTTTTTTGTGAGTACGCAGATTAAGAGAGCAAGTGTGGAGGGAATGAATCCTCTCATGTTCATATTTGCACTTGTCGCTAATGTAGCCTATGTTGCTAGGTAACTAATTATTTCACTCATTCAATCCTTCCATATTTTATATTATATGATTTAGTTTCTACATTAATCATATAAGTTGTGGTGGATTCAATTATCCTTAAAGTTGATGCATGTACTATGTATATGGTTATATTAATTTAACAGCATCTTAGTGAGAAGTACGGAGTGGTCAAAGATCAAGGCCAATATGCCATGGTTACTAGACGCTTTAGGTTGCGTCGCGCTCGACTTATTCGTATCCTTCCTCGCTTCCTCTCTCTTTTTTCTCTTCCTAAATTCACATGCTAGCCTATATATATTATATATAGCTTTGTATCGAGTCCCCATGTTATTATTTTGTTGTGCCTTAAGAACCAAAATAAACAGATAATCTTGCAATACGTCTACTACAAGTACCTACACAAGCACAACGGGGACTATAACTCCACCATCATCACCAAGAAGAAAGACGAGAAGAAAGAACCACTGTTATCACACCATGGAGTTGGAACAAAACTTAATTACTCGTTTTTCTTCTTCCTTTTTGTTGCTGATTATATGTAAAGAAAAAGGCGCGTTTCTTTTATTTTGTTTTGGTGTTTCTATATATTTTTCATTTCTCTTTCAGTCCAGAAGAGCTAGTTCGGATACATCATCGAGTATCCAAATATGATATGTTAACATCATGCATATTGGAGCCTAGCCCGGCTCATACTGGGGGATTCAAACAACCGAATTAATCATGAGAAATCCTGCTAAAACCTTACACTGCCGGACTAGATCACTGACCATGATAAGAAGGATAGAAGGAGCAATAAAATATTTGCGGACCGCATGGCGTCGTCGTCGCATATCCTAAGCGGCCAATCCTCACCACAGAAACGTATGAAGTCTTCTTCAAAAACAGAGTTCTTCTCGCGCCAGGTAGGGGTCGAACCTACGACCTTCTGCTTAGGAAACAGACGCTCTATCCACTGAGCTACAGGCGCAGACGGTAAAATTGTGTATTTACTTTACAGATTGAAATTTTACTCTCGCTTCTTCTGGAATCTAAAAATGTTTGTTCCTCCACCGAACTATAAATGTTTACGTTGTTGTGTGATTCTATTGTTGTATGACGTTCATGTTGTTTTGATTATGAGGAAAAACTAAAATTTTAAACATCGTATTGTTAAAGGAAGTATATATATTTTGTCAGAGGAATGGAGTGCCACAAATGAGACTAAATTACCTCCTTTTGATAACAACTCATTTATATAGGCCCCGTTCGTTCAGGGCGTCTAAAATTTGATGTAATAAAGGTGCGTATTAAGCTTACCCCCATTCGCCGCTATTTGTCGACATTAAAAATTTTAATGTTCGGTGGAGACGAATCATTGAGGCAGGAATTGTGCATACAAAGACCATCTTACCCCTTTATTTTTATTTTTTAATCCCCTGCTATTCAGTTCCCGGTGCTTATTGTAATTTTGGCGGTGGAGTTTAGAAAATAATCAGTCAACCCACGAGGCCGGCGGGTTATGGTGCACGACGTCGGAAGAGGAGAGATGGACAAGTTAGACGGGGAATTGACCATGGTTGTCTAGAGTCGTTGGAGGTGGTGAGCCACTTGTCGGAGCTAAGTTGTGCATACCTGTAGCCTGTCCGGCTAACATGCCGTGAAGTTTGGTTATTTGCTTGGGCATGGGCGGCGAAGATGAGGAGGACGCAGAGGATCCACCGGAGATGGATCTGAACTAGTACAAAAAAACATCACAACTACGGTAGTTTAAATGAGTTGTCAGATATTCTTAAGGGGTAAATGAGTATCACAAACACACAAATCGTGGAGCAGACATCAAAAGCCCGTGAAACACACAGGTTTTACCTGCTTTAGGATAAAGCTCCCAAAATACATTAATGTCCACGAATTGCGGTGGATTTTTGAAACTGATACAGGATTAATCCCGCGAAATTTACAAAAACTGCGAATTGCTCTAGCGAACGGGGCCATAAAGAACATATCGCAAGTCGTTCATAGTTTTGTGATGCTTACAAATATACGTTCTTCAAAAGTAAAAACAATAATGTGAATGTGATCGAACAATTACGCGGTGGTATTAATTACAAACGTCACTGCTCCCTAATAAACTCGATTAGAACAGCGCATCAAATTCAAACCGTATGAGTATGACATGGCGACGTTACACGCGGAGAATGGCATCATTGGGACTCATTCTTAGATAACCCACAAATAATCCAGCCCAGCCCACCAACTTGTAGGTCATAACATAACAAAAATCTAATCTAAGCCCCGTAGGTTGGCCCACTTATCAGGTAAAACCGCACAACCAATCATTGACTCTCCGGACAAGACAGGAGGAGCATAAAATTTAAAACCTCCACACCCCACCATTCTTCCATTCTCCACCACCACCTCCTTTCTCTTGATGGTAGTGTACTGTAGTAGTAGTATTTAGAATTTGTCATTCTTTCCTTACGCAAACGCAATATCTTTTTTCTTCTTCTTTAGTCAATAAAATTAAACGTCAAAGACTTCCGAATCCTATCCTTCGCCGCCGCCGACACAGCCACTTACTATCTATCACAACACCCAACAATCCTCAACTTCCGATGGAACGCCGCTCCTTCATTTGGATCAACATGGTCATTCCTCTTTACAACTATCATAACCATTTCACTCTTCTTCCACTATCTCACACCTCACTTCATCACAATCCCATTCGGTCCACTACCACTTATAATTCACTCATTCATACTTACCCTAATAAACTCCATTATCTTCATCGGTATCCTTATTTCCACCGCCGCTGAAATTCGTGATACACGCTGGTTATGGCACCGATTTAAATACTAAAACCAATACCAGTACTCCTCCTGGCGGTCATGTTGTTGAGTACTTACTCTGTTTTCCTCTCGGTACACGTTCATCAGGTCGGGTGTTTTTCTGGTCGTACACGTTTTATCTCTCCCAGCTACTCAAAGTACCGCGGACATTCTTGACTATTCTCTTGCAGCGACGGAGGTTGTGTTTTTATGAGGTTTTAAATCGGGTCGTGGTGGTGGTGGTGACGGCATTCTTATGGTTGGAATTCTCACAGTCGTTTCAAGTGGTTGGGATTGTGTTTTACTACTTTGCATCAGTGGTGGTATATGGTTATAGGTTCTGGATGGAGATGGTTAGGAGGTCGGGGATACTTTTGTGGTGAAGTGTCAGTTTGTTTTGGGAGGGTGTAATGTCATGTAGGGGTATTAGTGTTTCATATATATGAGGAAGAGTGGTGGGTGTAATGGGATTGGTGGTGCTTGCTTGGTGGTTGAACTTGGTCATTAATGGTGTGGTCTTGTTTCTGTTGTTGAATTTTCATGTTAAGAAGCGGCGGTACAACAAGGGGTTTGAGGAGGGATAGTGTGTGTGGCGTTGCTGTGGTGGTGATGATTCGAATTGGTCGGCGGCGGGTTTGGAAACGTATCTCTAGGAAATATCAGAATGTGTAATGTTTTTGATCTTTCCACGTTGCCTCTATCTTTTTTTTTCTCTTTCTTATTTTTGGGACGTGCCATCCGGTAATTAATCCAGCTGGATATGCACTGTTTTTTTCTTTAATGTCAGAACTTATTATGCTACTAGTAGTAAGAGTAATATATATCCAACTCACAGGATTCTACTGAATTTCACACCCCTGGCACTGTGTCAAGTCAAGCTCCATAAATAATTAAGATTCACTTCACTCACATTTATCAGAGGAGGTGCCACTCTGCAGTTTGCACCGCAAGTGTTGATTATAATAGTTATACTAATGTAGTATAAAACCATTGGATAAACATAGAAAAGAGCACTACCAGAATCGGAATCTTTTTTTAACAGCAATAGAATCGGAATTATCTATTAGTATATAGTACTATACTGAGGCAATGTTGCGGTTTCCCTCTCAAGTCGGTCTTCCTAAAAAAAAACTAATGGGAGGGTAGTCCTTTTCGTAAAGCATAAACCTTAATATTAAGCAGAGCAATGTTATTAATACATATTGGAATATTACCAACCAAAACCCTTCACAGTTACCACCTATGGAGGTAGAGAGTTGGAACAAGCATATTGTCATACTACTAAAAATCGTCAGTGTGGTTTATCATGTCAACCACAAGACCATGAGAGGACTCGATCAGCTGCAGCATTGAAAGTTATAGGCCGGATGAAGTTGTTCAAGTTGGATGTGGACCTGTAGTAGTGGTGATGCTTTTTCCCACGGTGGTGGGTCTCAATCAACATTACTTACTAACTTTCCTCGCCATCGTATTGATCTCTCCGGCCCATTAGGTTTAACAATCCATAGTAAAATAGACTACAGGCCATTTACAGAAACAGTTACTAACACACTTAGACCCGTACTAAAATTACCAGTACGGACAATTAATGCACTGGATCCTAGCCCAATTAAAAATAGTTTTGACGACAGTCTCACAATAGTGGTAATAATTTTGGTGGTGATGGTAGAGAAGCGATATATGGCGTAGATGAGGAGTATTGGAATGATGAATTAAGTAAATGGAGACATAAATTGACGTCATTGCAAGTGCGGGGGAATTGTTACCTTTAATCTTCCTCTTTAAATGAATATCATAAGATAACATCGCGCTCACAGACAACCCAAATAAATAGTACTATGATATAATTACTAATTACACAAAAAAAAAAACTGATAATCATTCTATATAGACATTAATTTATTGTTACGGGTAAAGTAAACATTGGTTTAAAGACACATCATACATCATGCATCCTAAACGATTGTCATGGGTATACATAATATTAGTCATGATTATATATATTAAATAAAAACCATCATATAAAAACTATCTTAATATATAAATAATTGTTAGTAATAATTTAAGTGAATCTTAACGTTATGAACAAAAACTTCTTATGGTGGTTTTAGGATGTGTGGGTGTCGGGTAATCCTTTTTTAAACTTGTTTTTATATTTTATAATGTCGTCATGACTCGACACATTTTAAAGGTTTGTGGTAACGATCTTAAAACTCTTCACTACATACCCTAAAATAGATTTTCATTGTTTTAGCTTTCCTATGGTGGTATTTAAGATCTATGCTGACTAACATGTTCAAGTATATGTACAACTAATAATCTTTTATTTATTAGTTTAAGTTTTTATATACAAAAAATTGTTGCCCATAGACATTAAGATATGTAAACCATGTATACATAAATATGTATGCCATAACTAAATAAAATATTGGCCACAATTGTATATCGTTAATATTCCATTGCTTGTATAAAGGGTTTATGGTTTAGAGTCTTACAATGCTTGTATTACAAACTCTATTCGGTATTTTTTACTGATCATATAGTGGTTTTTATGGTTTTGAGGTATAAGGTAATGTTGGTGTAGAGCAATCTAAAAAAAATCATTTTTGAGGCTAGCTACTGAGCTGTAGCTTGTATTATATCGCCAACAGTCTATGAGTGCATTTAGTAATTTTGTAACTGCAAATAACAACTCTTTAAAATATTATTATTAGTTATCTGGTGGCTATCAATTTTCATATATATGGCTAATATTGTCCTATAAAAATGGCTAATATTTTTTTCTCACTATGACTGACATTAATACCTTTATATAAGCAAATTTAGTGTCCTTTAGGAAACCACACCCGAACAAAATTTTTACCTCCCTTTTAAGGACGTTTTTTTTATATCAATATTTTCTACTAATATAACTCTCAGAAGACATTTTATGGAGAATCACCAGATCATTATTAAGGTTATATACGTACGGTAAGTTTTCCAAACAATAAATAAAGAATGAGATATACGCTCAAAAGACTTTTAATGAACTCTCAATACAATGAATGATTACATACTCGTATTGCATGTCTCGTAAACTCATGATTGGTTTCGAACTATAATGACAAATATCATGGAAGTCAACTACCTTGAAAGAGACAAACACTTCTATTGAAAATAGAGAAACACAAATCTTTAACAAAACTACATACATTGTTTTAGAAAAACGCCCCCAAAAATGCCATCAGCTTTTTGTCCTCGACCCAACTTATCAACCAATCAATTCAAATCTCACCCTTGACTACTCTCTCTCCAGAAATTAATCTTGAAGTCGTTCTCACAGCCAACCAACCCTCTCAATCCCCAATTTTGTCGAATCTGTTAGACAGCCCCACTCAGATAGCCGCTCAAAAATGCCTAGACTTTGGAAGAGCATTGAACTGTCAGTATCCTGATCCTGAGACTTCCCTCCAAAACTTCAAGCAAATCCTGAGAAGAGGTAAAGAGAGTAGAAGAAAAGCAAAGTGGTCAGCGATATGGCAAATCTCATATGCCTTCAAAATCTCAAAGGGGTATTCAGAAGAGAAAAAATGGGCCCTATTCAGAAAGGAAGATCAAGAGTCAGGCTCAAGCATGGTGAGAATTCTAGAGACGCACAGAGCTCAGCCCTTAGGATAGACAAGAGCCATGGGGACGTATTTGTTATGGATCTCGAGTGACATCAATATCTTGAGTTCCCACCATGGGCAATCGTTTGGATAGCAATCGATTTGGAATGACCTGATAACTGTGGTGTATTCTTCTCGATTGGTGGGGAGTTAAAGCATGACAAGGCATGACAAGCTCGAACGGGAAACGCTACTGTGGTCATCTTCTTTGCTTCACGCCATTTGGCTATTTGGAATCAGTGCAACAGAAAGTTTTCAATGGTTCAGTTCTCGACTGGGCAGTATTTGCTGATATTTTAAGAGGGTCAGTTTAGAGTGGTGCAGACATCACATGATGATGCGTCTGCATGCAGTTCTGTCACCACGAAGTCTCTTGATAACTAAGTTTACTTTCTTGTTTATTTCTTTACATTTTACACTCGGTGGGAAGGACTTTTAGCCGTAGTACTGCCTTTTATGTAACTGGTTTTCACCAGCAAATTATAAAAAAATAAGCAAGCCTTGCCCCCAACATGATTTAGTTAGTAGCGACTTTGGAAGTTTTTTTTTTTAACATGTGTAAATGTTAGTATATTTACCGAAGGTTTTTGATGTGGCAAAATCCCCAAACCAAGGCTGCCTATATTATCTCAACAACCTCTACAGTCAGCAGCTTTGAGTGAAGATCTTAACAGAATATTTACTTAATAATAAGAAGGAGTGAAATCAGAGGCGCCAGCATTATACTAGGAAATAGTTAGAGATATTTTAGGATCTTGTATTTTGTATTTATATTGTTTTAGATAAAGATTGTTTGTAGATATTTAGGAGGTTGTTATCTGCCTCCAAGTAGTATAAATGTACAGCAAAAACATCAGAAAAGGTAGAGCTTCTACCGCAAAAAGAGAGTCTTGAGAGAGAAGAGAGTTGTTGATAGTAATCAACGTTTTTGTCTAGAATTAGACGTGAGAGTGATTGTTCAAAGTGTTGAACAGATCAGGTGAGGAGTTTTCAAGTTATCAATAATAAGATTGATAGCGGAGTTTTTCTTCTAAACACTTTCTGTCTCGTTTCTCGTTTCTGCTCTCTGTCAGTCTTGTACTGAGGCTTCTGATTTTATACTTTACGAACTTACAAGTGGTATCAGAGCAGGTTTACCCAATATAGAGGTTAACACTTCTGGGTAGATCGTGAAAGATGAGTTCGTATTATGTAAAAGCACCAAGGTTGACGAAATTCAATTATTCCAAGTGGTGCGAACAGATGGAAGCGCAGTTGATGTCCATGGATTACAAGGTTTGGAAGGTGGTGGCGCAAGGTGATTACAAACCTACTATGGTTGTTGAAGGTGTGAAACAGACCAAACCTGAGGATCAATGGACGGAAGCCGATGAAAAACTTTTAAGCAAAAATAAACAAGCTCTTCGTATTCTTGTCTCCTCCTTGTCCGACGAAGATCAAGGAAGAGTCTTGGGTATAAGAACGGCAAAAGAAGTATGGGACTTCTTGAAGATTGCTTATCAAGGAACGAAATCAATCCGCAAAGCCAAGGAGAAACAGTTTCAACGAGATTTTAACAACTTTAAAATGTCAGAGGGCGCGAGTCTAGCACTGACGGTGGAAAGGTTCAATCAAGTGCTTATGGAACTCAAAACGGTTGGGGTAACTCTTTCTAATGAGACTATTAATGAAAGATTTCTTGATTCACTAACCAAAGATTGGCTTAACTATACATCACTTCTTGAGAAAATGAAAGAATTATCATCTATGTCATTTGAAGAATTGTGTTCAGATTTGATGGTTCATGAAAGCAAGATGGAGGAACAAAATCTAGTGGTGCACAAGGATCTTGCACTAAAGGCAAAGATTAACGTAGATACACCATACTGGGAGTATGATGATGACATGGAGAATGAGATCACTATGCTAGCACAAGGACTGAAGCGTATTCTTAGTCGAAAACGTGGAGGTCACCACGGTGAAAATTCTAAACGTGAGTATAATACCGCAAGCATGAATGTTTCCGATGTCACAAAATAGGACATTTGATAAAGGATTGTCCTTTACCATCAAAACCTCCACAACATCGAGGATGTGAGTCACGCATGGAAGCAGCCGTATGGGATGAGAGTGATACTGAATCAGATGGCATAGAAAGCAATGCAGCACATTATTGCATGACTGCAATCCATCGGTCTCATACTGACACTGCCAAATATGATGAAACTATGTGTTTGATGGCCGGAGATAAGGCTCTTCAATCTCTCATTAGGGATCAGGTAAGTTCTCAAAGCTTGAATGATTTTTATGATAGTTCTACTAAGTCACAAGTGTTTGATGTGTTGAAAGATGCTCTTTCGAAAATTAGGGATTTGGAAGTGAAACAGGGACATAACACTGAGTCTCATACTGTGATTAGTAAACTACAAGAAGAGATTATTGTTTTGAAAGAACAAAATAAGGAGTTGGCATCTCAGTTAGTCTTAAACTCAGCTAAGGTTGTTCAATCCACGTTTACTGCACCCGTCAGTACTAAACTGAGTTCTATTCCTGAGTGGGCAGAAAAAGAAATTCAATCACTCAAAGCTGATAATGAGTGGATACGTCAGGATAATGTTGATCTACAAAGGCAGTATGACACTTAGTAGAAAATTAGACATTATGACTTTGAAAAATCCCTCTTGGTATAAAGGAAAAGCTAAACTTAATGAAATGGTAGGTCGACCTAATCAAGGACGTGCTGGTCTAGGGTTTTATGGCACTACTTCATCGACGTCTAATGTTTTACCCCAGAAACAAAGTTCACAGACTAGGACTGATCCTACAAGATATCCTAGTGTTTCTCATCCACGAACTTCATATAGCACTGCTATGAATGTTACTTCACATGTAAGGGTTGAATGTAGTTATTGTCATATACATGGTCACCATATTCGTTCATGTCATAAGCTTCAACGCAAGAATGCTCGACTTGCTCAGTCTGATACTGTTAAATATGCTCAGCTTTATATCAATCATAGACGTCCCAGACAACAATGGGTCCCTAAGCGGCACTAACTGTTTTCTCTTTTCAGGATAATAAAGTTCCAAACTGGCGGCTGATGGAGTTTGGATGTTCTTGTCATATGAAAGGAAATCACACTCTACTAACTTTGGTTTGGTTTTTCATGTAGGATCTGCCTTCTTCCTAAGGTCTTTCACAGATCGAGACTGAAAAAAATTATTTCCGATTCTGCCTCAAATTGGTCAGCTCAAGCCCGGTGTCTTGGTTCTTCTAAGAGGCAATCACATATTGCACTCTCCCACATTGAAGCGGTATATATCGTTGCTACTGCTTGATGCGCCCACATCCTCTACCTTCAATATCAATTGGCTGACTATGGTGTTCCTCAGTCTCCTGTGCCAATCTACTACGATACTCTCTTCAGTATTGCACTGACGAAGGATTTAGTTCAATATTCCTTGATTATACATATTGAGATTCGTCATTACTTTTCTCAAAATCAAGTTGGCAAGAATATTGTGGATCTCCCTCATTGTGCCACTGATCAACAATTGGCAAGCACTTTCACCAAAGCTTTTCCACACGAAACATTATCCTCATTCAGTCTTGCACTGTGGATGCTCAATGTTGACAAAGGTGTATTCTTTTTATTTATCGTATTGACTTCTATTGTGTGCATCAGAATTGGTACTTTAGAGTGAGTGGAGCGTGACGTATATTTTATTATTTCATTTCACTCTATAATAAAGTGAGGATTACTTCTCTTTCCGTGGCATCTCTTGATTATTAATTTGGCTGATCTGGATCAAATTCTAAGTTGGAACATTGAACATCTGGTGGCACTATCCATTTGTTACCACCACTTATCTTTCCGGTTATCCGTACCTGACCAACTGTCCCCTCAGCATAGAACCCACTTTCGTTGGTCACTTTCACTCACCATTTTCTCCACAAGATTCCCGTACCATTTTTCCAGTTTCTTTGTTGCACACAATTTACCTCACCAATGGCTTTCATACTGGTATTTTTGCTAGTCTTTTCTTCCTATCCCATAAAGGATTCTCGAATAGTCTCATAAAAAAGGGGTGATTCGATTCTGGTTGTACAAGCATTATCCAACATCAGATGCTAGATTTGCTTCAGCACAAGGCTGAACAACTTGGTCCAAGACTAGACTGAGGTTTAGTGGGAAGAAATAAAGGAATTATGCTACACCCTACAAATGAAGATTCGTATCAGTCTTGTCCAATTATGATGTACCATATGTTGCACAAGATTACACAAATAATTGTTCAAGTTGTACCTCTGGATGTTGTCATGTCTACGCCTCTGGATCATAATCATGATTGGATCCTTAACTCTTTCCAAGATGAGTCTTGAACTGAACGATGATCAGTGCATTGTTAAACAACCCCTAAAGGCTTTGGGCGTGTCTTCACAACCCTCAGAGCTTCTGGCCTGTCTACCTCAGCAGATGAAGAAATTTGAAGAAGCTATTCTTGAAGTATGTGTTAATCTTCTACCTCATTGCCTTTTCATTTCGATAGCCAGCTTCCTAGTCAGCCTTAGCCTAACCCGGCGACACTTTTATTCCTATTCATTGCCTTTTCTATGGACAGCCTATCCTTATGTTCTGTGTTCCTACGCATGAATTCGTATAAAATGCCATTTTGATGATCTTGCATGCTATTTTTACACTCCGTGAGATAGACTTTTTAGTACCATTTTTTGATTTCGCAAAAGGGGGAAATATGGTGAGTAATTTGAATATGTTACTTGATTAACCAAATCTCATTCAAGTGCTGCAAGGTTTTAACATCTTCAGGGGGAATGCTCGTTTTAAGGAAGAATGCATATCTTGAGGGGGAATGCTACATTATCTCACCATACAAAGTTTGCTCACATCAAAAAGGGGGGAAACTGTAAATGTATATTTACCGAAGGTTTTTGATGTGGCAAAATCCCCAAACCAAGGCTGCCTATATTATCTCAACAACCTCTACAGTCAGCAGCTTTGAGTGAAGATCTTAACAGAATATTTACTTAATAATAAGAAGGAGTGAAATCAGAGGCGCCAGCATTATACTAGGAAATAGTTAGAGATATTTTAGGATCTTGTATTTTGTATTTATATTGGTTTTAGATAAAGATTGTTTGTAGATATTTAGGAGGTTGTTATCTGCCTCCAAGTAGTATAAATGTACAGCAAAAACATCAGAAAAGGTAGAGCTTCTACCGCAAAAAGAGAGTCTTGAGAGAGAAGAGAGTTGTTGATAGTAATCAACGTTTTGTCTAGAATTAGACGTGAGAGTGATTGTTCAAAGTGTTGAACAGATCAGGTGAGGAGTTTTCAAGTTATCAATAATAAGATTGATAGCGGAGTTTTTCTTCTAAACACTTTCTGTCTCGTTTCTCGTTTCTGCTCTCTGTCAGTCTTGTACTGAGCTTCTGATTTTATACTTTACGAACTTACAAACATGCGACTTTGGAAGTTCATTTTCTAGAGTGTACAACCGAAAAAAACAATGCTAGATCGAATTCAGTGTGATTCTTTTGAGTATAATGTCGCAGTGGTCAAGTAGATGATAGCTACTATATGTCCTTTTGTCTAACAATATGCATGCATACTACAAAAACTCAACAGGAATTATGCGAAATTCTCCATGGAATCTCTACTCAGGTTCCTTTGACATCTTATCTGGTAGATAAGTACAAGTATACAACGTCATTCTTGATGTGATAGCTAGCCCCAACAGACATTAGTATGACAACAAAATGAGTCAATCCATATTTTATAAATTGAAGTCTGCTCAAGAGAACGATCATTATAATAGGAGGTGTATCTTTTTGATCCATTTCTTTATTCGCTCTGCTAAGATTTCTAAATCTGAAATGTACTTATATAATATTCTAGTCTGCTGGCGGAGAGAGATGACAAACGAATATTCTATAATATATACTACTACCATACATATTCATATTCAATGTGCGCGTGTGGGAAATTTCCTTGAGCGTACTGTTTTTGTTTTATGTAAATTGTCTTATATATATGATCACTATTTACTGTAATACGCATTAGTTATAAGATAGATATACATACCTGATGCTACCTAAATTAAGTGATAAATCCAGAACTAGTTGGTAAACCCTAAATTTAAACCACAGAAACAATACTAAATGAACAGTTATGTTTTCGTTTTCATTGACCCTTTATCACTTTCTATGCAATATATATTAAATAATTAAAATGAAAAGATACTTCACGATTTGATTTTGAAATAATTGTGTGTGCTAATTGACGAATCTATAATTTAATGACTGGTCCATCAGCAAGAAACTTAAAAACATCTTGAAATTTTATTTGAGCTATTCCAGTTAAGATATAATAGTAATAATTCTAGCGATCATCTTAACAGTTATCTTAAAGTCAGCCAATGATTACGTAAAAATTCTTGAGGTGCATGGCGGCCGGAATGAATGTGCCATGGGAATGATTGCAAGTGATCTCACCTTTTGTGTTAGCATTTCTATTGATAAGTCTGCTTCCTCACTCCTCAGTATGGTGTGACTTTGTAGAGGAGAAGCCCTTAGTTTTCGTTAGTTACTGTTGTGAAATACTCAAGTATCAGTTAGAAATATTTGCCTGGGTCGGTTGTGTGGTAATAATTTGTGTTTTATCTAGCGAAACGTTTGATCGTGACTACAAAACCTTACGCAAAATGCATTGTAAGCCTTTACTTTTTTTTTTGAAATCAACTTCATCAATTAATATATTGCAAACAAACGATTCCAGGTCTGGTCCAGACACCAATTGGAATTTCCCAATTCTCTTCTTCCTAGCCATCATATGGGCCTCTTACGTTTTCCTCTCTTCCCACAAAACCCATACTAAACTGCTAAACAAAAACCTCAACCATCGAATATCCACAAGCTCCTTTTTTGCTAATAATGAATAAATCACCCCATCGCAAAAAATTGACTAATTGAAGACAATCAGATAAAATCAAACCCTCTCTCTTCCTAACTTCCGAGCAAGTCTCACCCCCAACACGACCGCTCTCGCCTCACGCCGCCGCCGCGAACGGCACCCTTCCTCCATCATATTCCACCGCTACAAATCTTCCACCTTCATCATAGCACACCGCCCCAACTCCGAATTCTCCGTTCTCCAGCCAGTACCATCCACCTTTATGATAGATTAAATCTTTCTCCAGAAACACTCCCACCACTCGTCTTCCTTGTCGCATCTCTTGAGCACCGTCATCACGAACCTCCTCCATAATTCGAGGAAGCTCCATGCTTGATCCCATCCCCAGAGAACAGATTTGCCTGCCCGTGCAAACAGCTCGACCTGGCAAACCAGACAGCCCAAAGGTGCGTTAAAATTTTCTTGCATGTATCCACTTTTCTGCAAATAAACTCAGTAATCCAGTCAAGCAATTGATTGTCGTTCAACTTCGCATTTGGCAGGAAATTCGACCCAAAAACCCCTAAACTCCACAGTGGCTGGGCAATCATCAGAGCGTGCGTTAGGGTTTCCCAACCATTACACAAACCGCAGTGATCTGGGCCCCTCCCCCGTTCTTTTCCTCCAGTAGCTCCGCACGGTAAAATTCTATTCACCATCTTCCATGAGAATATTTCAATTCTAGGGTGCAATTTCATCTCCTTATCTTTTGAGCACTTGATTGGTTCTGCTATTACTGCTGTCTGCCTTGCTTGCCGATGATGAAGTTGTAGATCTAGATGGTGTTAGAACGAGCGGGCAGTGAATTTCCCGTCTTTTGAAAAGCTCCAAAACCATTCGTCGGGTTCAGGACATTGGCTAAGTCGCATATTTAGGATCAGATTTGCGTCTTCTTCACAGAAATATTCCTGATTAACTCAATGTTCCATACCCTCCTGTCTTGTATGATTAAATCCCCAACCTTTTTGTTTCTCTCCATCCTGGGTTGATCAAATTCCACGGCTTCCCCCAATCTTCCCAGCTATCCATCGATCCTGAATATTAGTAGACAGACCATCCCCTATGTGCTTTGCTCCGTAAATCTATTGTCGATTTAACTCGCAAATGGATCTCCAAAATTGCTTTGATTAGACACCCGTCCGATTCAAGAAACTCCGTATAAGGGAAGTATTTCGCCTTTAAGATTCTTGACATTAAATTTGTAGGTTTCGACAAAATCCTCCACCCCTGTTTTGCTAACAGTGCATATTGAAAGTCTCCAGGTTTCTGAAACCCAAACCCCTTTCTCCATCCCAAGCATAAATCATCCCATTTCTTCCACGCCATCCCTCTCTTATCCTTCCCTTTCCACCAGAAATTTCTAATCAGTATGGAGCATTCATCTGTGATAGCTCTTGGTTAATTTGATAATCGACATAATGAAAGTGGGTATGGCTTGCAGTATGCTCTTGATTAGAATCAATCTTCCTGCTTGAGACACCTTTCCCGCCCACGCCTGCACTTTTCTTTGTATTTTCTCTTTTAACAACTGGAAAATCTCCCTCTTGTTCCTTCAATCTTTGACGGAAAACCCAAGTAAGTGCCCTGATCTGTAACTTCTCCAATCTGTAAGTTTGGCATATTTGAACTCTGGTATCGTTCTTAATTCCTGCTGAGATAAAATGCCTGACTTGTTCCTGTTGATTCTCTGACCTGATGTTTCCATGAAGTCTTCCAGTATATTGGCTATCTCTTTCGCGTTCTTTCCATTAGCTCGACAAATATGAAACAATCATCAGCAAACTTAGGATTGATACCTCAGGAGCTGTGGGGCTAACTTTCACACCTTCATATAATCCTACATTGATTCGCCAAATGGATAGCCGATGTTAAAGTTTCAAGGCATAGGAGAAAAAGATATGGCGAGATAGGATCCCCTGTCTCAGCCCCTACTAGGATTAAACACCTTACCTGGGAAACGTTTATTCTCAAAGCCATGGAAACAGTTGATACGCTTTTTTAACCGTCTCGAACCACCTGCCCTTGAATCCCATTTTCTCCATCACCTTAAATAAGAAACCATTCGATTTTATCATAGGCCTTTTCCATGTCCAGTTTCAAAGCAAATGACCTCTCAATCTGGCTTTAGAAGTATTCATCGTATGCAGGAGTTCATGTGCCACCACAATGTTATCGAAATCAATCTGCCCGGATAAAGGCCGCTTGCTCTGGGGAAATAATATGTTCCATAATATTCTTTATCCTGTTCGCTAAGAGCTTCGATGCCACTCTATAAGATGTATACAAAGCGCAATTGGTCTGTAGTCTCTCATCGATTAGCATTCTGTTTCTTTGGAATTAGCACAAGATGTGCATGATTATCCCCTCAGGAAAGTAACCCTCATCAGCATTTTAAGCACATATCACAGAAATCATCTCCAATAATATTCCAGTAAGAGTTTAGAAATGTACCATTTATACCGTCGGGGCCGGGGCTTTCCTCCTGTTCATATGTTTCACCACCTCGATGACCTCTTCTTTGACGAATGGTCTGTTGATGGTTTCCAGCATATCCTCATTTACTCGCCCCTCCACACAGCTCAGGAAATGATGGGTTACCTCCGGATCTGATGATCTGAACAGATCCACACAGTATCCTCTCGCCACTTCCTCAATCTCGTCCCAAGATGTCTTTTATAACCTGTTATCTGGATTTCCAAAATCTCATTATGTTCTCTCTGTAATTAGCTCTCATGAAGAACAATTTCGAGTTCCTATCCCCTTCCTTTAACTTGTCAAACCTAGCTCTTTGGGCCCACCTAATCTCCTCTTTATGGAGAAGAGAATCAATCTCTTTAATGATGTTTCTCCTTCTCTCACCCGAGTCAGCTTCTTTATCATCCAAAATCTTATTCAATTCGCTTCTCTTCCTTGAAAGCAACTCCTTCTCCTTCCAGTATGTTCTTTTCCCCATTTCTTCAGGTTCTGTCCACATTTTAGGATCTTCTCCATATAATACTTGGGTCAGAATGGTAACATCCCCAGGAATTACTTACTATCTCTCTGCATTCCTCTTTGTCCGCCCAACAATCCTCAAACCGGAATGGTTTGCCGCCTCTCCTACCACGTGGGTCCAATACAACCTTAATAGGCCGGTGATCAGACCTACCCCACTCTAGATTAAAAACCCGAATATGAGGGAAAGTGGCTATCAGCTCCATATTTCCAACCGCCCTATCAATCCTACTTTTGATTCTTCGGGACTTTCCTCAGGTTTGTGTAAGTAAAACACTCCCCCACAAAGCCCAAATCCTCAAGCTCACATCGCTCCAAACAAGCCCTAAACTCCCCCATAAGTCTGTTACTTCTTTTCCCTTTCCCTCATGCTCCGAACTAAACATGACCTCGTTAAAGTCACCCCATACCAACCACGGCCCACCTCTCATGAACTTCAGCTCCTCCAATAACTCCCAAGATAATTTCTTATCCCTGTTATCCCACCATCCGTAGAAACCGGTGCACCTCCATCCATACCAGCTTCCCCCATACATATCATACAATCAATATGATGAAGAGAAGCAGAGAGAACCTCCACCTTTATTTTACTTTTCCATAACATACACAGCCCCCCAGCTCTACCAGCACTATCCACAGCATAACCACAATAGCCTTTCAGCAGATTGATAATCACTTTCATCTCACAGACGCTAGTTTAGTCTCAGATAAGAAGACCAAACTTGGTGAGTGAACCCGGATTAAATCCAGGAGATCTCGAACTGCCGAAGCCTCACCCAAACCTCGGCAGTTCCATGCTAAGCAACTCATTGATGCAGGCGGCCTTGGGTCCTCCCAAGGGCGCCTCTGATTTGTTTCCTTTTCCTCACTTAAGTTTAAGTTCTTTCGCCTGCCACATCCCTTCTTACTTTCTTCCTGCACACCCCTCAGCTCAAGAATCTCACCAAATGAACTCTCATCCTCCAATCTGTCCATCTTCCTTTTTTACCTCCTGTGTTGCCGCTCCTGGCACCCACGCCATCATAGTAACATTCCTCTCCTCCTCACGACCACCTTCATCCTCTTTCTCATTTCCTCCAGCACCCTTGTCATCCTCTCTGTTGTTTGCATTCTTGCCACTCCCTTCCCCTTGTTGAACTTTGACCATTCAACTTCCAGTCTCGCCCTCGAATGTTTAATGCCACTTGCCTTAACCAAGCCCCATACGGAAGATCTATGACCTCCTTTCCCACTCCACCTTGCAGTCTCTTGTCCCATGTGTGAGCATCCCACATTTGAAACAGATCGAAGGAAGCTTCTCATAGGTTAGCAGTAAGTTTGTTACTTCCCCTCCCATCTCCATCGTAATACACCTTTTGATTGGAACAGAAATATCAATTAGCACCTTCAACCGGAGGAATTCCCCTGACACCTTATCCACCTCCTCTTCAAACTCCAAGAATATACCAACATTATCCCCCATCCTTTTTGCAAAGTCCTTTCTGGTAGAACATAAATGGGACCCCATGGATCCTTATCCAGAAAGGAAACCACTGAAAAGAATGTTCCTTTGGAGCCTTTTTCTCATCCACCTTTGCCAGAGCTAGTAGAAAACCATCAAAAGACCACGGCCCCCTCAGATACACCTTTTCCAGATCATCATTCACTACTCTGGAACAGGAACAGGTTAAGTCCCACCACTTAACTCTTAAACCTGACCCAAACCCCCAACTTTAGCCATAGTAAGCTCCAGGGCCTTAACATCCGCCAACTTTGATCCAAACAACTTCCCAATGAGACATTTGTGAACGGAAAAGGATGGTTACTTACCGAGATATCATCAAACTATCTTCTTCCCTTCTCCTTAGTAGTGCAAGACTTGCACACCTCCTGTTATCTCTTCAAGTTGCTTAAGTTTGTTATCCATCTTAACTCTGGCTTTGTGTTTTTCTTGCGAGGTTGTGTCACACGGCTCTCAAGATACACCACCACCGAACTTTGCAGTAAAAAACTCTTGAAACTCTATACTGGAAAATGGACCAGAACAAAATATGGCTTCTATTTGAAATCCCTTCGGCTGGCTAGTCTGGAATTCTGTAGACATACTCATAATATGCTCAGCATGCTAAGCGTTGCAACGATAACTGCAATAAAGAGAAACACCTCCTGATAGGCCACCAACCACCAACCATACAAAGCACCCTATGCTTTGCTGGAAAGTAGCATCCGCCGGGAATACGAAAAAGTTGATAGTTGCACGCCTGTGGTGACAAGGAAGAAGAAGCCTTTGCTGGAAAGTAGCATCCCGGGAATACGAAAAGTTGATAGTTGCACGCCTGTGTGACAAGGAAGAAGAAGCCTAGAAGTTTCTACTCTCGCGAAGAGAGAAGTTTCATTGTGCCTTGTCAGCCTTACGAACCTTGGAAATACATGCTATTTTTCTTATCTCTACGTTATGTTAGACGTTATATCAAATATCTGTTAAAAAAAGTTATTTCGCAGCATTGCGAGAGCGTCCTCCGCGAGCAGGCTGATATGTCGATGGAGTAGCGTAGATAGGTGTTCTGTTTCTAAAGATATATGTAGTAGACTGAATGCGGTTTCGGTAGCTGATATGCAGCAGCAGATGGTACCCAACTTGTTACTACAAGAGAGCTCCTTTTAGAAAAATCTAGTTCCCTTCGGCAAAGCTTTGTCCTTGGTGTAAGAGGTCAATAGAAACATTGGAACATGTTGTGTTTTTATGCCCGTTTATTAGTGGAGTTTTGGAACAAGTTATTGACTTGGTGGAATGTGCAGTTGTCTTCAAAGACTCGGTGTTTGATATTTATTAAGACTGGTTCTCGATTCCGCTAGCAGCTAAGGCAAGAAGGATCTGGCGGTCTACGGTATGCTACAGAGTGTATAACATTTGGATGCATGCGGCTTTTAGGGATGAACCTCTTAATGTCTCCCGAATAGAGATCAAGATAAAGTTAGGTATATGGAGATGGACGAAAGTATGGTGGAATGATCTCCCCTTGTCATGTAATGCTTTTATAGATATTGTGTCCCTGAAGACTGTATAGTCTAGTTAGGAAGTTGAGGTCAACTTAGGTTTTTTATGAGATGGTAATTGTGATTATCTATGAAGACTGCTTTACTTCCCTTAGTTTGATGAGGATGATATTTGGACATGGTGTGTACTATTTTTCCTCCTCAAGTTTTTTCCCACTGGGTTTTACTTGAGAGGGTTTTAATGAGGCCCATGTACCGGTCCGCCTGTTTTTTCAGGCTCTTTCATTTAATAATATGGCTATAAGTCCAAATTATCAAAAAAAAAATCTGTTAAAAAGTTATTTACAAACTCCTTAAAGTCAGATCCAAGCTCTTATAATTAGATATTGATTCCGTACTGGGCGCCTTTTATTTATCTTTTAGCTGGCGGCACAATATGACGAATGGATATTCATGGTTCAGGGAGGAGATTAACTTCGTATATGAAAACAATTCACGGCAAGTATCCTTTTATAACACTATTAACCTTCTCTCCTATGCCAGAGCATCTCTCTCTATAGTAAAAATAATGGCCTATTTTGGTGGTTCCAAGTAGCCTATTTCAGCGGTTGTCAACCACCAAAATAGGTTTTAGACTCTAATTCGACGGTTGTACAATAGCCGAAATAGAGCCCTAGTGGAAGCGAGATTATGACGGGCCCATTGCTAACAACAGCCGAAATAGACCTTGGGTCGGTCAACTCTAGAAGGTTGGCTAGACCCATACGGCCTATTTTGGCGGTTCCATAGACCAATTCTATTCTGTGGTTTTTATCAAGGAACCGCCGAAATAGGCCATTTTTGTTCACCTTAGTAGCTGTATATATACCTATACACACCTCAATTTTCAAGCAGACCTATGTATCACATATAACAATGCCAGCATAAAGAGGCAATCAATTCCACATTCTGCCACCATCAACGGGGTCACAGCCCAACAGTTACATAACAAATTAACTAAATCATAGATGTAGAAGAAAAGAAAGTTTACATTATTATACCATAATATTGCAATTCAAATATCCTCGCACATCAACTACTAATGTGATGAGTTATAACTATTCACCTAGAAATACAAAATCAATTATCGAATTTGAGATGAAACACTGTGAACTGCGAAAACAAAGAAAATTCTATAAAAGGGGAACTCCTCCCTAACCATGGAGGATATACCACGACACCCACTATGGTGTCTATTCATGAATGATAATGAAGAGAAAAGCTCAATTGGAGGAACATGAGGATAACCCGGGAAGACAACATCTCGGGCCGCGCGGTATGAAATACTCGGGAGTTGGTATCTGCATCAGATCCTTCGCCCTTCTATGTGGAGCACATCCTGGAGTCTAGAGGTGACTCCGCTTTCTCGACCCTGGGTGTCGGGAATGGGGGAGTGACAAATTGGTGGAGCTTATCCTGGAGTCTAGAGGTGACTCCGCTTTCTCGACCCTGGGTGTCAGGAATGGGGGACTAGCTATGGAGGAGACGTCCTCCAACGTGCAGTAACAAAAGAACTCACAAATAATCCTTAAAGAAAAAGGAAAGATTGGCACCTACATGATATGGTCACGGGTTCTAACTATATCCCCAGACCTGGTGCAAGGAAGGGAAAGTAAATACACATTATGAGAACAAGAGAAAAGAAATAAAATCATGCAACGTACGCTCGAATGATCCCATAGTGAGGATCAGGAGAATAACGTACCTATGCACACGTTTATTATGTACATGATGGTTGTTGCGATACTAGCAGCTGTTATGCTTGGTTGTGTGTTTGATGTGACTATGACGCCAGTATGTTATGCTTGGTTGCTTGATGTTAATGCTTTGCTACTTGAGTGTGCATGAAACCATGATGTATTGAGACCTGCTTTACTGCTTTATTATAGCATGTAAATTGACTTAATAATATTCGACCAAGTAGTCGTGTGGCCCGGTAACATACGGGCTACACACGTTCATACTCAGCGTAGTTTGCTGAGTCCTTACAACCCAACTTTTCAGGTATTGTGCCGGACGAGAACGGAGCGTAGGCGGGATGGCTACCATGGGGGTAGTCCATTAGGGCATGACTTTAAGTTTTGTAGTGGCATGTGTAATAGATGGGGTGTTACTAAACCGAGATGAAATTCTTAGTTTATGAGTTGGTAATTTGTTGTAGACACTCGGTATTGGAAATTGTACTTTATGCTGTATATGAGTTTTGATAGAGGGCTGTTCCCAGTCATGCAGACCGTAACTTAGTATTAGTGATGTGGTCTGTCAACCACGTAGGTGGTTAGCATCTATAGCACCCGGATGATCTCGAGAATCCACTGCGTAGTTATCACGTAATATGACTAGGAGCTTGGCTTTGTACTATTGGATGTTTATTCGGGGGTGTTACATTGCCTCTTCTTGACTGGAAATGGACTTCAGGTAAATTCTATGCTCATGGTTGTTTGGGTTGTGTGGATTTTGATTATCAAAGGATATTTGGAAACCCTAATTGGGATTTGAGGATGGGGAATGTGTTCTGCAAATTGTGTATTGTTTGTTGTATTTACAACTGGAGATGTATTTTGTATTTTGGAGCTTTTCACTGGAAATTGATTACTTGTGGGGATTTTGGTGCTCCCTGATTTTATTTGATTATTGGGGTTCTTGGTGCTCCCTGATTTTATTTGATTATTGGGGTTCTTGGTGCTCCCTGACTACACCTTGTGGTTCTCTAGACCCTGACCATGAATTAATTATTTGGTACTTCGTACCCTGATTTATATATTCTTTTGCACTACAAACAATGAACTGTAGCTAAGCTCTATGATCTACTCTATAGACTAATGATTCATAGGGGGTGTGCACACTTAAGGACTTAGGGTGAGGGGTATGGTGGATACAGTCCGTTCGTGACTGTTTGGTGATAACTTGTGGTCGTTTCCTGTTGAAAGCTCCCCTGAAAATTTTGGTTCTAAATATGCTTTGTTGGTGAATGAAGTGTTTTATGAGGAATTGTTATTCGTACTCACTGTGTTAATCATTAAAAAGGTTTCAAAATGAATTTTACATAATGAGGTGGAATTTACTCATTTTCACTGATTTGCGTGATCCCTTTCGTGTTGTATATTATTTTCTGATCGCAGGTATGAATTACAGGTTGGGCTGGGAAACACGCTATCACCTAGTTGTAGGAGTTGGAATATTCAGAGACATTGTGTTTGAGTTACTATGGTTTGAGATATTAAATTGAATTGTTGAATAATGCCTAAGCACTCAATGGGTATTAAGTGGTACTAGGATTAGATAAAGGCACCTGATTTGCCTTTACCAAAAAGGCAACAATATACGCCATCGATATAAAATTATATTTGCCATGGGTATACATAATATTAGCCATGATTATATATAATAACAACCATCATATAAAAAAATATCTTGATATATAAATAATTGTTAGTAATAAATTTAAGTGAATCTTAACGTTTATGAACAAAAACTTTCTTATGGTGGTTTTTAGGGTGTGAGGTGTAGGAGAATACTTTTTTAACTCGTTTTATATTTTATAATATCGTCATTGACTCGACACATTTAAAGGTTTGTGGTAACGACCTTAAACCTTCACTACAAACCCTAAAATAGATTTTCATTGTTTTAGCTTTCCTATGGTGGTATTTAAGATCTATGCTGACTAACATGTTCAGGTATATGTACGACTAACAATCTTTTATTTATTAGTTTAAGCTTTTATATACAAAAAATTGTTGGCATAGACAGTAAGATATGTAAGACATGTATACATAAATATGTATGCCATAGCTAAATAAAATATTGACCACGGCTGTATATCGTTAATATTCTATTGCTTATATAAAGGGTTATGGTTTAGGGTCTTACAAAGCTTGTATTACAAACCCTAAAAATATTTCGGTATTTTTAACTGATCATATAGTGGTTTTTATGGTTTGTAGTATAGGGTAATGTTGGTGTAGAGTAATCTTAAAAAAATGTTTTTGAGGCTGGCTACTAAGCCTATAGCTTGTATTCTGTCGCCAACAGCCTAAGAGTGCATTTAGTAATTTTGTAATACAAATAACAACTTCCTTAAAAAAATAATAATTATCTGGTGGCTATCAATTTTCATATATGGCCAATATTATCCTATAAAAATGGCTAATATTTTTCTCCGTATGACTGACATTACTGCCTTTATGTAAAGGAAATTTAGTTGCCTTTAGTGTAACCATGCCTATTAAGTGTGGCGGTAGCGCCCTGGTTAATTTGGTTTTTCCGTTGCAGTTCTAATGTTAACATTATCTAAATTGCTTCTGTTTTGAATTGTCTTGGATGTAAACAAGATTAAATTTTATTAAGCACTTCCCAACTCTGTTTACCATTGATTTTTCACAGAGTGGAACCTGTTCGAACATCCGTCCGGACATCCATGTTTGGACAGGGCCCAAGAACATTTTATTTTTCGCAGTTAAAGATGTGTCCGAACATCTGTCTGAACTTACATGTTCAGACAACCCATGTTCAGCGCAGGCGAGGATGGGGCTGAACTGAAGTCTCGACATTGGTACGAACTTACATGTTCGGACCAATGTACGGACCACATACTTGGATTTTATCGGAACTTGTGTCTGAACTTACATGTTCGAACACATGTTCGGACGCTTGTGTTTTAAACTCTTGACTTGTGTTCGAACATCAATGTCCGGACACAAGTTCGGATGCTCTACCATCTGTTTACAAACTCAACATGTGTTTGAACATCAATGTTAGGACACAAGTTCGGACACTTGGGGTTTCTCAACGTGATTTCATCTCGGCTTGTGTCCGAACATCAACGTCCGGATACAAGTTTGGACAAAGTTTTTTTTCAGTTTTAAGATTCGTTTAAGTCCGTTTTCAAATCCGTTTACGGCGTTAGATCCGTATCGTCGCGTACTTTCATTTAAGACAAAATCCAGGGTGTTACAATAACATTATACAACTAGACTATATTGTAAAAGAAAAGAATTTCAGACTAATTGTTCAGTTCGCTTACCTGCCCGCAAGTTTGACCAACTGAACTGGCCACTGAATTGTACAAGTTTGAGCAGCGCGCAATATACACATACCAGGTGAGGCACCAGCAATCTAACATCACCATGTTCGAACACAAAATCATCCACAAGCACCCGAACATGGTAATGCATAAGTGTTGACTGTTCACTATATCAGTAGGAGCAGAAGGAAACAGCTTACCCCACGCCACCATAACATTCTCATCATCTCCAATATTAAGAGCAGTGTGCACTCAGAAGAGCTCTAAATATTATAGGGAAAAGATTTAGATACATTTCTAAATTGCTAACAAGTGAAATTTTAAATTTCTTATCCATTGTAATTAACATGTTAGCCTAACCTTGAGAGATGCATACGGAAATGGATCAACCGAGTAGACTCTACTCTTCCGCACAAGTGTAGTCTCCGTCTAAATGAGTGAGGGAACTGGTGGTCTAGAAACTTCTTGACTGCTACACATCTTAGCTCGCATTCTAGCCACAGCCTCAACGATCCACTGCTCCTTCATATCAGCAGTTCTTACTAATGCTCTTCATACGTCATCATGTTTCCTTGGCCACCTTTTCTGAACCGGGATTTCCAAAAGCTTGACGGATTCTGACTTGGCCACCAAAACCGATAGCACGGCCTGGATGATCCGTCTTTCCAAGAGAGCGAGAAAGAGAATCATGAAGCCTAACTCGAGTCCAAGTACCCTGGGACATTTGAGAGCTTAACTCAACTTATTATGAATTATAAAAATGTCATTATGAATTAGTATAAAATTACATAAACCAAAATTTTAATTTAAAAATAAAAACCATTATACTGCTTATAATTTTAATACTTACAATGTGACTGATAACGGCTCTCGTGGCGTCATCGTACTGAGGATTTTCAGGATTGGATTTTTTAGGAATGCGACTAAGTTTCCAGATTTTCATCCTCTTGTCACTGACACTCAGAGGTACATCCGATGGTATTAAACCTTGTTTCTCCCACTCTATGGTACGCTCGATGATACCTTTGCCGCCCAAGTGATGAGGGTACAAAATTTTTGGCGTTCTGTTGTTGTTTCGCACGAAGAGCCTACACAAAATTTCAATTACATATATATTATGTAGGTGAATTATACAAATTGATAGCATATGAATAAGAGAACAAGACAATCAAATCCACCTGAAACTGCTCGGTATTATGAGCCTCACGAACTGTAGCCACTGCTCTTCGGTGATACTCTCGTACTTCTCCCAAGGTGGCCTTTCATCACCTATTGCTTCTGGATCATCCGGATCTTTATATCACTCGCACCGTACATAAACTTTTTGGCAAGCAGATGCCTGTGGTCCTGAAACTACCGACCCATTGCCTGTAGCAACGATCCTTATGAGCGGGATCTACGCAGAAACAAGCCTACATACATGAACACCAGGTTAATGACACATTATAAGAAACTCTTGCATATATCTTAAAACAAGCATACTATTAAATATGTGTGATCGGTTACTTGAAGGCGCAAAACATGGTGTCCTTCAACGCCTTGGGTACTTGCCTCCAATTATGGTTGATATTGTAGTACGTCTTAACCAGATAGCCCGAGTAAGCAACGGAATCCTTCTTTCATTCTCCATTTGGCTGTTGGTACTCATTGAACCGCACCACCTTCATTGGGGGGGGGGGGGGGGCTCTGTTTTCCTTCAGCCCTCGTGTGGGGCCCCTCCTTTTTGAT